>VWZE01023421.1:1766-30676 GCA_013396675.1 Eubucco bourcierii | reverse complement strand
CTGGGTTCGACCATCCAGCCAATTCCTTATCCAGCGAGTGGTCCATCCATCAAGTCCATGCTTTTCCAGTTTGGTGACCAGGATGTCATGTGGGACAGAGTCAAATGCTTTACTCAGGTCCAGGTAGATGACATCAGCTGCCTTTCCCTTGTCCACTGACATTAGCACCCACAGCCCAGTAACTGTTGTAGCAGAGCTAAAACCTGGACCAGCTTGTGGTTAGAACTGGGCATAAACTTAGCTAACAATCAAGGTTATAAACCCCAGGTTCCAACATCTAACAAGAGCTGCTACTCCCAAAAGGCAGAAGAGAAGGGAGAGACAGAAGGAGGCTGCAACTCCAACTCTTAAGTGATCAGGCTGCTATGGGCTGGCATGGCCCTCACGAGTGCAGAGAGGGAGAAGCTGAAGTGAAGCCTTGAAGAGGTTCGATGTGAGGACAACTTCCTTATGTGATGTGAAAGACAAGTAACTGCAATCAGAACCTTCAATTTCCCAGCTCCACCTTGGTAAATCAGTGCTGGGTTTCTCCAATTCTACTGTGCCAGTTGTAACCCAGGCAGAAGCCTGATACTGCAGTACATCTACCTCCACCCATCTCTGAGTGGCTTCAGAAACTAGGAAGAAAATGCCTGTATGCTGTTGCTTACCAATGCTGTCCAAGTGCACCGATGACATCAAAGACGTAAACAGAATCAGAGAAGTCTCCAAAACTCTCCAAATTCTGTGACTATGTGAAAAAAAACCCAACCCTGTGTTTTCCAGCTTCCAGGTTTGTTGAATACTTAAGGAAAAACAAAGCAATTACTCATCAGCTGGCATCTCAGTGCCTGTGGAACAAAAAAAGTCTTACCAAGGAAAAGATCAGCCAGAGCTGCAGGTTAGAGAAGTGGGTGGGCAGTGAGGAGGCTATGACCACCCAAGAGTTCTTCTGGTGAGAGTAGTATGTGAAAAGGCCAAAAGATAAAATCTGTCTGATCACTTAAGAGCTGGAGTTACAGCCTCCTCCTATCTCCTCCCTTCTCCCCTGCCTTTTGGGACTTGCAGCTCTCATCAATCAATGGAACCTGGAGTTTATAGCCTTGACTGTCAGCTAAGTTTGTGCCCAGTTTTAACCACAAATCGGTGCAGGTTTTAACTCTGCTTACAGTAGTCACTGGGCTGTGAGTGCTAATGAGTCAGCTGCATCTGGGGAGCAGACAGATCAAATACAGAAAGGTACTTCCTATCCTACCCACAATCTGGAGGCAAGGGAGATAAAACTGGAAAGATAATATCCACAGGCTGCTGCGCTTGTACATTGATGGAGCATGCATGTGTGTGTGCCCCTGAGAAAAGCATTAATGCTTCTGAACCACCGTGGTTAAGTGCAGATGCTGCTGCTTTTCTCTCCATTATATCAAAACCTATTTGGGAAAAAGGCTTTTTAAAGCCACAGCCCTCAGTGATCAGCAGTCTGTGAAACTGGCTCTCCTCTTTTGAGAGCGAGCACCAATGTGACAGCCCGGAGATAAATAGCTTGCTGCCATCTGTGTGCTCCCCAGCTCACAACAAAGCACTCCTCTGAGGGAGCCCGGTGGATATGAGAAGCTATTAAGTTAGTAGTTAAATTCCTGGGGACCTGAAGCCCCAGAGAGACATCCATAGACCTGCTTCTGCTGGCAGCATGTCTAGACAAAGAGGGCATTCAGACCAGTACAAGACTGAGGGATTCAGTAAGTAACCAATAAGAGAAAGCCAAAAATGATTGCAAAGCCAGAGAGAGACAGTGGAGAGAAGCTCCTGGCCTGCATGACCTGTGAAAACCCTTCCTGTGAGATGCCAAAAGACATCTGCATCAAAATGGGAAAGAGTGAGGAGTTTCCATATCTGCAAAGTGACATTAGTCACTCTGTCAGCTCTTCATCCAAGGATTCAATTCCTAGCCCAATGAACTGGAAAAAGGAGAATAGAGTGTACATGTGTGCCACACAGCAGGGGCTGGACAAAACAAGGTGCCTGGACAAGACAGTTCAACCATGGTCAATGTTCTGCAAGTGTTCTGATGCAGAAGGGCTTTTGGTCATCTAGGTTCTTTGCAAGGCTAACAAAGTTCAAGAAACAAAATGTTACTACAGAGTTGACAGGAGTCTTCTGCTCCATTTCCCAGGTTCTTTGCCATGTTTTAACTGCAAAGCACAGACTCAAACAAATACAAAATATCCTGCAGCCCTGAAAGATGCCCTATTTGCACCAAAACTCACAAGTCTTCTCAGCTACTGCAGCAAATGGTATACAGACAGAAGGCAAGGGTAGGTGAACACTGTGTCAACATCACCACCCACCAAACGTCTGCAGCCCTGTGGCTCCTTGGGAAAAGTGAGAGAGGCCAGGTCACGTCTGCAAAGCAAGTTAACATCAGTGTCAGCACTCCCACAAAACAAGGAGAGTGGCTGCTTCAATCCAGAGCTCGTATTAGAACCAGGATAGCCCAGATCAGGGCGAAACTGGCATCTACAGAGGTTTCAGCCTGCCTAGTGATTTCATAGCTGTGGCTTTGTAGGATTGTTTTGGCTGGAAAAGGCCTCAAAGATCATGAAGTCCAACTGTCAACCTGAGACCACCATGGCCACTAAACCATGTCCCAAAGTGCCATGTCCACAGGATTTTTTAACACATCCAGGGATGATAACTCCACCACCTCTTTGGGCAGCCTGTTCCAATGCCTGACCACTCTCACAGGAAATATTTTTTTTCCTAATATCCAACCTAAACCTCCCTTAGCTGCTCCTCACCAGACCTGTTCTCCAGACCTGTTCTCCAGACCTTTCAGCAGTTTGGTTGCCTTTCTCTGGACCTGCACCAGCAACTCAGTGTCTTCCCTGAAGTGAGTTTCTTGTAACCCTTGCCACTCAAAGTAGAGTCAGGTTGCATCTCTTTTCATCAGTGAAGCAATGTCTGGGGGAAAAAAAAAAAAAATCCACTTCCACCACACCACTGCCTTCTAGTATGGTATGAAGTGAAACAGGTGTGAATCACAGATGAGATTTTTCTCCACCGTACACACACTGTCACTGCCCACTGAAATAGAAAGCTTCAATAGGTAGCTGACCTTAGGTGGTCAGCAAGCAGCACTTCCATTCTAATAACTAACTCCCCAAGGGAATGAAACCTTCTAGAAGCTTGCAGTCCCCTAATTCCCAGGACCTTTCTTCAGACAAAACTAAATTTTAGACACACAAGAGCCTCCTAAGGCCTCATCAAGAGGAAAGCTAAAAGTCATTCAGTTATTAATAGACATACTGATTCATAACAATAACAAAATTCCCAGAAGCCTGGCCCTGAAGGGTATGTATTAGCTCAGTTGTTTGCTGTCTGTTTCTGGAAGCTGCTTGACAGAGATGGTTCCATTCTGCTTCAGTGAGACATGAAGTTGTACCACCTGAGAGATGTTCTTTATGCTCTGTGCTCAGATGCTGAGGATTTCACTCGTAAGCGAACAAGACACAGGACATGTTCTCCACACCACGAGAAGGGATGATATCAAAGTGTGACAGAGATAAATATAGCACGGCCAACAAGATGACTCATCCAACACATGTGCTTCTCCAGCAGGGCTCCTTTATCACCCTGAGCTCAACTCTTCTGCTGTATTTTATAGGGAGGTGGAGACACAAAGCAGCATGCTCAGCGCTAATGACCTCGGGAGCTAAACACCTAACACCAAACTCTGCCTTCAGAATAACTTGAGTGGAGTTGAAATTTGCTCACAGAGCAGAATCTGCTCCACGAGGCCTTGGCATATAGAAGAGAGGCATCTTAGGACCTAAAGAGTGACTATCTCTCCCTAGAGATGGTCAAGGTGAGACTTGATGGGGCTCTGGGCAACCTGATCTAGTTGAGCATGTCCCTGCTCACTGCAGGGCGGTTGGACTGGGTGACCTTTAAAAGGTCCTTTCCAACCCAGCCCATTCTATGATTCTATGAATGTAGTGGCTGAGAAGTAGAAGTCGGAGGGGGGGGGGAAGGCAGGAAATAAGATTCTAGTGAAAAACATCTGAGAGTTACAACTGAAACTTTTTAACCAGGCTTTGGAAACATTTGGTTATCACTAATGTGGAAAACTTTATCTTCTCTTGTTTTCTTTCTTTCTTCCTTTTTTTCCCCCCTTCTTTTTAAGAAGGAAAACGATGGGCATGATTTTGGCTAAGGATCTGACTTGATGGAAAGAGCAAAGAGATAACTTCCTGTCTCTAGTACTGCTGTTCTCCTGTGACAGGGAGAAGTTGATAAACCTTCATTGTGGAAAGAGGAAGAAACCATTTTTTTCTTAATTTAGTATCATGATGAGATCAACATCAGATTTTGGGCATCAAGGCCAAAATTCTGACTTTAAGTAGCCTCTGACAAGGAAGAAGTCTCAAGCTTCCCAGTAACAGCAGTGCAAGTAGAAAAGAAGAATCAAAGATTATGTGCTCAGAACCCCATTCTCTGGCAGAGCAGTACCTGAGGAAGGCATAATAAACATGACTGAACTTGGAGGTACTTCTTCATTGTCATGAAAACAGTAGAGGGTGAATGAACAATTTTGGAAAGATTTCCAAAAATTACCTAGGAAAAAATAGGCTGCAAAGGAAAATGAAAATCCAGCATGCAAGGAACAGGCCAGGAAGTGGATTTCAATGACAGGCATTTTCCTCCTCAATGTGCAAAGGAACACTTCCTTGGATCTATAAATAGACCCAGCTGATGGCGAGAGGTCAGATGCAGGACTGCTGACCGATCACTCACCTATGAGACTTTTGGCACAGCAATTCAGTGGATCCTGAATAACTCAAAGTCCTTGGATACTGAGCTGCAAAAATGTGATGGACATGAATGCATTTTTGTGCATGGTTGGGAGCATCAGGAAAAGTGGAAGGGGTTTAAGGAGGACTTGAGTTTCTCACATTCTCCAGGGGTGAAAAAAACGGAAGAAAATAAACTTGTTCCTCTTGCTGCTGCTGTGCTGTGAATTGATGTCCCCTGCTTAAGCCCCAAGCACCAACCCCAGTTCTATTCTCTCCCCATGTTCTTCTGTGGGGCAGAAAGAGTAACTCAAGCCTAAAGATGCTGAGGGTGGTGGTGCCCCAGCATTGCTGCAGGGGCAAAAAAGCACATGCAGGCAAACCATATCATGGTAAAAACCTCAGCTGCAAGAGAATGACCTGGGCCAAGGGAGAGAACCTAAGTTCCTCCCAACCAAAGCACACAAAACCATTTGTCTGTTGTGCTGAACACACAAAGGCAGCAGCCTTGAAATACAGAACATAAAAAAAAAAGTCACATGGATGATGCTTCCTCAACACATTTCTGTCTTATCATAATGCAGATGAGATTTCTTTCTGTCAGTTAAGACTGAGGAGAGGCCATAATTATTTTTAAAAATCCACTCCATGGAGTGTTCTCCATCATTGACACATTACTCTTTTATTAAGTTAATTGGTAAGTGTTTGTTTGTTTATTTATGGACAATTTCTTCATCTGAATGAGGTCCTTTTAACCTTTTAATTCAATCTGCAGTTCAAACTAAGGCTGTTCTCCCAGAAATGTGGAGGTTTTTCTAACCTTGTAAACCTCTCTGATAATCCTGGTTTATGAGAAGTTTAAAACATGAGCCACACAGGGTTAAATATCAGTTACAAGTGATATGAGTTAATTATATGTCAGAAGCCACCAGAGATTCTGGAAAAAGCACCAGTTCATTGCATGCTCCATAGCAACTCCTGTAAAGCTGGACTCACATATAGAATAGAATGGAAGAGGATGTAGAGAGGCCTGAAGCCTGTCAAAGCATGCACTGAAATCCTGTCCCATCCTAAGCAACAGTCAATACATGGAGTTGCTCTTTTCTACCACCATTTATAAGCAGACAGATGGACTGGAAGCAGAATTGTTGACAGACAAGCAATACTGGGATCACATTAAGAAACAACACAGCACTGCCAGCCTGGATCTATATCCTCTAGAAAAAAAAAAAAATCATAAATGGAGACTGTACTCCAAGCCCTTTGTATACAACCAAACCAATCCACAAGTTGAGTAGGGTCTCCTCAGTCCTACAGATGAAGTTCTGTTCCAAACCAAAAGAAGACTGTTTGGCTGATGCCAAGGGTCAAGAAATTGGCTGGAAGTGCAAAATGAAGAGCTTTGAAATAAAAAATACGAGTACATTAAATGCAGAGCAAGCAAACACACCACCAAAGCCTTCCTGTTTCGACTCACTGAAGCAGTTGGGTTTTTAGAAGTATACAGAATTCCTCCTATTGCACCCAGTGAAGTATGGAAGAGGTTTGCCCTTTATTCTACAAGGAACATTCACAAAAGAGTAAAAGCCCACCTCTCTGTTCAGTCAGCTGCAGACTGTCTCCACCAGGACTCCAACCCACCAGCAAGGTGCAGAGCTCTACAGACTCAAGGAGGTTACCATTCCGGCCTGCCACAGACAGGTCCAGCAGCTGATGAACTCTGCAGTTTGCAGCCACGAGTTTCAAAGCAAGCAAACAAAGCATCATGCTGTAAACTGAGTGATTCAGTTGCTGACTCATGGTGGCTCAGCTGTCCAGGAAAAGGGTGTGGAGTAGGGTGGACACCTGAGACCTGCAATGTCATCTATGCTATGCCATCCCCACTGGTGAATCAGACCCCTGACACTCATTTCCACAGCATGCTTGGTGCCTTTTGCATATTTCAAACTGAAGAAACTGAAAATTGATGTCAGTAGAGACAGGAGAAGTTTCCCCCATGCTATCATCGCAAGAGCATCACTGGTTTGCATGTAGTATTAGGCTCCCATTAACTTTGGGGAATATGACCCATTTTCTGTGGCAGGGATGAGAATGTCTGCAACCCAATCCCATCTCAGCTGACCAATGCCAAAAGATACAGCTCTGATCTACATGGTGAGTAGGTTAAGTGTGGGTACAAGCTAGCTCACAGCGGTGACCAGTTTTATTGAGAACTGGTCACACATCTGCCCACACTCAGCAGGGAATGCATAATTTCAGTGCTTAGACCTGGGAGCCTGGATCAGCTTCTGACTCTGCTACAAGTTCCTGAGGTGGCTTTTGTTAAGTCACTCAGTTTCTCATTACTGCAGTCCTCTGACCATACGAAGAGCTGTTAGTGCGAGGTTATTTTCTTTCATTAAGTTCCACAATAGTTTCATCCAAAAGGGGTATCACACTATATTAATGTCAGAAGAACAGTACCAGCCTTAAGCACAAAGCTCTCTTGACACAGTTCTTTCTTCAAGCTCATCAAAGCAAGACACATCCTGAATCCAAAAGCTTTTGCTCTTCACAAGCTCTTCTTGGCCATTTGGCCAAACCTACAACACACTTCAGAAGAAAGCATCACTCTCTTTTATGGTCACAACAGACAGGGAAGTTATAATTTACAGCAGTGCTAAATAACAGTACTTAATTTAATTTACCTGGCTTGACCTAAAACTTCATCACCAAACACCTCTTTTCCATTTAGCTGATGCAGTGAGAAAGATGGTTTAAGGTGAATAGTTCACATAGTCTCTCTTTCCATTTGCTAAGGCAACACAGAGTTGTGACTGGCACTTGAGACA
Organism: Eubucco bourcierii; assembly: GCA_013396675.1. Taxonomy (NCBI): domain Eukaryota; kingdom Metazoa; phylum Chordata; class Aves; order Piciformes; family Ramphastidae; genus Eubucco; species Eubucco bourcierii. The sequence goes on along the minus strand of VWZE01023421.1, from coordinate 23,079 downwards.
CACTGCAGCATGCATTTGGAGTTCCTGCAGCAGAAATACTCCAGCTAAAAGTCCACCACACTCCAATGTTTAGCCTGAAGATAAAATGGGATGGCCTCATTTTGGTAGTTAAGAAAGCAAATACAGCTCTCTAACCAGATCAGTAATGCCTGTCTCACACCTGTTTATACCTCAGCTGAGTATCAGCCAGTGCTTTCTAGACCAGAGCCAAAGCTAAAATATAAAGGACTTGTGGGTTCAAATCAGCTTGTCTGGGTCCTTGGAAAAATCAAGAACAGTCTAACCAAACTGACTGGAAAGATTTTTTTTGCCACAGCAGAAATCTCCTCCTCTTACATACACTGCTTCTGATGGTTTAAGTCAGCCTTTCAGATCCAGGAGATCCCATGTTGGACTGAAGATGGACCCTTGGGCTCTGGAATGGATGGGTCAAAGTCTTGGCTTGAAACAAATACACTTAGCAAGCTGACACATGGAGCACCTCTCTATGGGGACAGGCTGAGAGAGTCGGGGCTGGAGAAAAGCAAGCTCCAGGGAGACCTTAGAGCAGCCTTCCAGTATCTGAAGGGGGCTACAAGAAAGCTGGGGAGGGACATTTTACAAGGGTTTACAGTTACAGGATGAGGGACAATTGATTTAAGATGGAAGAGGGGAGACAGAGTGGAGATGAAGAGGAAATTCTTGACAGTGAGGGTGGGGGAGACACTGGAACAGGTTGCCCAGTAAAGCTGTGGATGTCCCCTCCCTGGAGGTATTCATGGCCAGTTTAGATGATGTCTTGAGCAATTTGCTGTCGTGGGAGGTGTTCCTGCCTATGATGGGGGAGTTGGAACTAGATGATCTTTAAGGTCCCAACCAACTCAACCCATTCTAAGAATGCATGCATCATATAGAAGGTATGGAATTGAGAAGCTGTACAGTAGCTTGGGTTGTTAAAGGATCGGTTTAATCACAGGCTAATAGTGTCCGAATCCCCACAATATGTTTAAGGGGAGCATCAACTTGCAGCCCTGCTGGACAGGCATTGTCAGGTCAGCAGCTGAGGCACATGAGAGAAATTGCCTCAGGAGATATCCCACTCCCCAGTCTGACTCAAGCATATTTATCCCATCCTACTGCTTATGAAATGGTGGTGGAGTCACTGTCCCTGGAGGTGTTCAAGGCACGTTTGGACGTGGCACTTGGTGCCATGGTCTAGTCTTGAGGTCTGTGGTAGCGGGTTGGACTTGATGATCTTTGAGGTCTCTTCCAATACTGGTGATACTGTGATACCGTGAATCCAGACATCTCCTGGTGCTGGCTGATGCAGCCTCACAGCTTCCCAGGCTCAGCTCTCTGTTGTCATGTACTATGCTCTGAGGTGACCTTCTTGTGGCCTTCCAGTATCTTAAGTGGGCTACAAAAAAGCTGGGGAGGGACTTTTTAGGCTCTCAGGTAATGACAGGACTAGGGGGAATTGAGCAAAGCTGGAGGTGGGGAGATTCAGATTGGATGTGACAAGGAAGTTCTTCAGCATGAGAGTGGTGAGAGCCTGGCATAGTTTGCCCAGGGAGGTGGTTGAGGCCCCATCCCTGGAGGTGTTTAAGGCCAGGCTGGATGAGGCTCTGGGCAGCCTGATCTGGGGTAGGGTGTCCCTGGCTATGGCAGGGGAGTTGGAACTGGATGATCCTTGTGGTCCCTTCCAACCCTGACTGACTCTATGATTCTATGTGCTATTTCTCTATTTCATGGGATCTTCTGGCCCTGTTTCCAGCTGTGACAAGACACAAGCAGAGTACCTGAGCCCATGGCGGAGGCAGATGACCTGGGGAACACTTTACTACGAGGAGAAGGCATATTTTAATAAATCCACACCAAAACAGAGTAGGTGGCTCTGAATCATGCAGTGCTATTCTAAGAGCCACCTAGAAAGAATGAGCTGTATTGTTTCCATAACCCTGCTCATTTTCTAATTAAAGATACAGTCATACTGAACGCCAGCCATTTACCTTCCTCACTGCACTGATTGAGATTTCTATACTAATAGTTGCAGCTACAATAGAGAAGAAACTAGCAACAGATTTTGGCCTCCTGTTTGTAAATTATTCATTGTCCTTGCTGCAGCTGCAAAACTTCTGTTGACAATCTCATTTTCTAGACAAGTGTCTATTGAGATGCTGTGACTCCATCTCACAACTCCACACCAAGCAAAGGGCACTTGTCATTGCTTGCAGACTACACCTATAAGTTTGCTAACATCTGGAGAAAGGTGCTTAAACATGAGCAAGCACAAATCCTGCCTCCTTCACTGAAACACAGTCATCCTGTTCCAACCATCTTCCAGCACTGCCCATCCATCTCCTGAACAGCAGAACAATGTTCAAATGGCTGAAGAAACGAAGAGATGTTAAGACAAAGGCAAACCCAGCTTTTCACAGACTCACAGATGAGTAGGGGTTGGAAGTGACCTCTGGAGATCATTGAGTCCAACCCCCCTGCCAGAGCAGGATCACCTAAAGCAGATCACATAAGGTGTTGAAAGTCTCCAGAGACAGAATCCACCACCTCTTTGGGTAGCTTGTTCCAGGGCTCTGCCACTCAAAAGAAAGAAGTTTCTTCTCATGCTTAGATGGAGCTTTCTATGTTGAAGTTTATGCCCATTGCCTCTTGTCCTGTCACTGGGTAGCACTGCCAAGAGCCTGGCCCCATCTTCCTGACGCACATCCTTTAGTTGTTCTTCATTTACAAATACTGAATAAGCATATAGGGAAATAAATACTTTGAACCATCTCTATTTCCAAAGATCAGAGGTTGCCTTCCAATGACTATGTTTGAAATTAAATCTCCTATGGTAGATGCCCTACTCAGTCCTGGAGCTTTGCCACTGACCTGTCCAAATGGGTGAGAAGGGTCACAGCTAACAGACAGAGCTCTACAACCTAAGCAAGGACACAGTTGCAAAGAACAAGGCAGTCACATCAAGGATGTGCACGAATGAAGTCAGCACCACAATCTCGCCCTTTTCCAACTCATTTGGCTGAGCTTCCACCACATTTTCTAAGCACAACACTACTCCAGTTAAAAATTACTGTTGCTGACTGACTGCAAACTTGTGTAGTAAGCAAAGCTCCTAAATCCTCTTACACTTCCTCTCTCTGCACAAGACACGTAGGGCTTGCTATTCGGGAAAGCTTAGATCCAAAGTGCATCCCTGCTATCAGCAGGGTTCATCATCTTTGGCCCCAGAGATCATTTAGTCATTACACAAATTATCGTTTCAGAGGCACTTGAGTTCTACTAAGTTTTGAACACTTAGCTCTGAAGAACTTCTCTGAGGGTAACACCAATGCGCAGCAGCCTTGCAGTCAAAGGCAGCCAAGAAAGATCTCACTCTTATCGCTCTGCCAGCTCCAGTAGGTGTCTTAATGTCAGACCTTTACAACAGCATCTCATAAACTGGCAATATGACCCCCACACAGCTCCTTCCCAGCTTTGCCCTCAAGGAAGACTCATTTTTCAACTACTCCTCGTCACAAAAATCACCTGCCGTGTTTTATCATAAAATGGTCTGGGTTGGAAAGGACCTCCAAAGCTCATCCAGTCCAACCACCCCTGAACTCAGCAAGAACATCCTCCACTAGATCAGATTGCCCACAACCCTATCCAGCCTCATCTTGAATAGCTCCACAGATGGGGCCTCAACCACCTCCCTGGGCAACCTGCTGCAGTGTTCCACCACACACATGGTAAAGAACTTGTTCCTAACATCCAGTCTAAATCTGCTCTTCTCTAGTTTGAAGCCATTGCCTCTTGTTCTGTCACTACAGAGCTTTGCAAACAGTCTCTCTCCATCCTTCTTGTAGCCCCCTTCAGGTACTGTAAGGTCTCCCTAGAGCCTTCAGCCCAGAGAACAACCCCAGCTCCCTCACCTTGTCATTGCAGAGAGGTGCTCCAACCCCCTGATCACTTTCATGGCCTCATCTGGACCCTCTCCATCAGGTCCATGTCCTTCCTATATTGAGGGCTCCAGAGCTGGATGCAGTAGTGCAGGTGAGGTCTCACCAGAGTAAAGTGGCAGCATTTTCAGCTCACATTCTTTCATAGCCAGCTCTCCAGCACTGAGCTGTGCCTGTCACTTCTGACACAGCATGACAGCAGCTCACTACTCACAAAACAGGTACCATGACTCACTGCATCCCCAAGGACTGTTTAGATAACTCCTACAGCTGAGGCACAGGTAACAACACACATTGCTGTCCACAAAAACCTCAGCAGAACAGAACCATGGAGAACATACATCTGCAGGGATTCACTATACCATACAAAATGGCACTTTTCTCAGTGTGTGGCACTGCTGTGAGCTTAATCCCCAATAAACCTGGACTTTCTTACCACTTTTACAGGGCATAAGCAACACCCACAGCAGCTTGTTTCAGTCCTGTGATATTCGTACAGCTAATCCAAATCAGACGTGGACTTTTGCCTATCAGTTCTCTCCAGCACAGCTCACTAGTTGTCTTGAATATACTCAGCACTATTTTTCATCTGATGAGCAGCATTTTTCCAAGACATCTCATTAGGAAACTCTAAGATAAGCTTGAGGAAGCCATACTTCAAACACTCTTGAGTTTCAGAACCAAGAGACAGAGATCCCCATTCCCCACAGGCACAGTTACCTGAGCCCACCATGGCTGTAATCTCACTGAAATTGAGCCCTCAACAATCCTGTATTAAAAGAGTAGCTGCCTGCTGGGGTACAGAAGACCTCTTTGTTCGTGGCTCTTTAGATTTTCCAGGCCATTCTCTGCCGTTGAGAGGAGTCAGTTCTCCCCCACTCTGCTCAGGGGAACTCCACGGAAGTTCTCCTTGCTCCTCGGTGCTATATTTAGTCTTGCACACAGCAACCAGGGAGGCTCTGCTTGTTGTTAGGGCTACTTTAGTTGAATCTGGCCTGATCACAACAGAGCAGATATTGCGATGAGCAACACGTTGATCTTGGGTCATTTAATAGCTGTTACTATTCTGCCCCCAACCTGCTCCCGCCTCACTCAGCACAGTGACCTGAAGTTTATCACAGTCACACACAGCAGATGCAAAGCAAAGCTTTCAGGTGACCTCACACAAACAGCCCCGTCCTGCCTGCACACCTATTTTATGCAGCTTTACAACCACAACCTAGCAAATTAGTGCTTTTTCACTCTCCTCACACACACCAAAAAACAAACAAATAAAAAAAAAAACCACACCCAACAAACCAAACCAAAACTAGCCATGAATTGAACCAATGCGCTTACAGAAAAATGGGGAGAAAACCATCACATCCACAGAAAAATCATGCTGTGCAGTTTTAGGACCCGCAGAGAGGGGGGCAGGGAGAAGGACCCAACCATCACCAAGTGCCTTTTCTCCTGAGCTGAAGTCTCTACCCTCTCCACATCCTCACACACACACCTCCCCCAGAAACCAGCTGAGCAGAACTGGGTATCTAGTGAAGAGATAAACACCAGCAGGGAAGAGACCACCCTGCCGGTGAGAGCACGAAGATAGACGGATGGATGGGCGGAAGGACGCACACCCGAGCACCGCAGACACCCAGGGACGTACCTGAAAGTGGCTGGAGGTGCTCCTGGCCACAGCCGCTGCTTTATCGCCCACAGCTACGCATCACTCACGGCTCGGCACCCCTCGGCTGCAGTGGGCACGGCTCGGCAGATTACCACTCGCCTTCCCCACACCGCCGCTCCCCTCGGCTGGACTCCGGAGCGGCGGGCGGAGCTGCCGGCGGCGCTGCCCCTTCGGCACGCCCCGCTCCCGCCCCTGGGCCGCGGCAGAGCGGGGGCGGCTACTGCGCAGCGGGGGCTGGTGCTCGGTCGCCGCTGCCGGGAGAGTCTGTTGAGGGTTGATGCTGCAGCGCTGGTTCCAAACCTGGCGCCGAACCTGCCTGTGACCGTGCCCGTGACCGTGACCGTGCCCGCTGAGACGGCCTGGAAGCTGCCCCCGACAGCCCTGCCGCTTGCTCCCAGCAGGAGCGGGACTTTTCCAGGCTCCCCTCCCGCCCCCTGCCGCTCGTGTTCTCGGCACAGGGAAGGCCCTGGGCTGGTTGTCCACTCAGCCGCTATCTCGCCTCCAGTACTCGTCCAGTTCCCTCAGCAGCTCATCCAACATGCACAGATCCACTACACCACTTTGGAAAGCCGCTGTCCTTCGTTTCCCTTGAATGCAGCTCACGGAGTTCCACTAAGGTCCCCTTGCTCTTGAGTGGTGTTGAGAAACACTGCTACTACATACCCTCTCCAGAGCACTCTGAATTCATTCCACTTCCATAGCATTCTAAGTCATCACTTTCCCTGTCTGAAAAGTCCAGGTCTGCACAACAACTCCAGAGTGACCAGGAGCCAGATCTCTTGACCATCTCTGCTTTCCTTCACCAGCCTGCCCTGAAAAGTTTCCAGGGATGGGGCTCTTCCACCACCTCCCTGGGCAGCCTCTTCCAGAGCCTCACCTCTGTCACCTCCAGTGCCTCACCTCCTAACATCCAGTCTGAATCTACCCACTTCTAATTTTGCTCCATTCCCCCCAGTCCTATCACTACCTGACACCCTGAAAAGTCCCTCCCCCAGCTTTCCTGTAGGCTCCCTTCAGACACTGGAAGGCCACAAGAAGATCTCCTCAGAGCCTTCTCCTCTCCAGACTGAACAGCCCCAACTCTTTCAGCCTCTCCTCACAGGAAAGGTGCTCCAGCCCTATGATCGTTAAACCTGCAGGTGACATCTCTCAGATGGAGGTATCTCCATTGCAGATATTGAGGTAAGGAGGTATCCGAAGGAGGTAAGATGGCAAAGGCACAAAAGTATCAAGTTCTTGCAGGCCAGCAAAAGGAATGTGCAACTCCTGCATCCCAGGTCATAAAACAGTGCTTCCAAAACAGAGAGGGGGGGCTACATTCAGTCATTTCTCACACCTGAGCTTGACCTCTCCTTTAGGAGCATTATTGCAAAGCTCTTATGTTGGGATTTTCATATCTGTTTAGTTATTGATTTAGAGTTGAAATCGTTGGACTCTTCTCCCTCACTCCCTCAAGACAAGGAAACATTTACAACTTCTCAACTCTTTTTTTCAGCCTGACATCCTCTCAGATGCTCCCTGACAGATTGCAGCAATCACCCTGTAAATGGTAATTTCCTTATTGACAGCTTCTCATTTACTCTGACACCTGCTAGCACTCCCTGACACTTAAATAAGCATTAAGACATTAACAGCCCGGCACAGGTTTCAGGCTTTGAATAATGACGTCCTGTGGACTCACTACACTCACATAGGCAGCAAAAAAAAAACCAAAAAAACCAACCCCGGTGCATCTAACTTTGTCATCCTTGGAGCCAAAAAAGCCTTTTGGAGGGGTGATTGCAGGGACTGATGACCTACACGGATGAACTGCCACCTTTTGCTATTTCAGACAGCCAGGATCTCTGGCCAGTGGACCTTTGTACATCTTTCCCTGCACTGCAGTACAGTTGGGATCTGGGCTACAAGCAACAGGCTCCCTGGTTTGGGAAAATAACAACAAAGGAAAGAACAAACAGAAACCAAGGAAGTCTTCAGGAAAAGAAAAGAAAACACACAAAACCAAAACTCCAAAATAAAACAAATAAACCACCTCTTCCCACAGCCAAACCAAATCCTTCTTCTGAATTTTGTTGTGTTCATAAACCCTCCCTAAACCACTGGGTGTAATTGAAAAGCTTTGAACTGCCTTTGGAGTGCACAGCCCTGTACTGCAAGGATTCCAAGGATGAAACAGCCTCCATTTGAATGGATTATCACAATGAGAAAGTGATCCTGCTGTGTTTGCTTAAAGGTTGTACCCAGGCTTGATTTGTTTCTGTTGTCTGGGTGCCTAGCATGTAGCTAGTCTGCAGCTCTGGTATCATGGGTGATGGATGAGTTTGGAAGATAGTCTCTTCCGTTACTTCCAGCTGAACCAGACATGTTAGGCTGTGTGGTGGAGGAAATTCATCCTTTCATAACCTGCAGCAGTTGTGGTTCTTAGACAAAACTCAAAGCACTCTTTATAGTAAGAAGCTTCTGTAGCAGATTACTCTGCCAGAAACTTGGCCTGGCTCCCAGATGTTTAATAAACTGGATAGTGCCTCCTCAGAATCTTTGGCTGGGCTTCAGTCATCTCTATCCTCAACCAGTGCACAAAGGATTCAAAGACTTCCCAAACCATAACTTCTGTTTTGAAATATGGATAGAATATGCACACACACTGTGCTTGCTTTGTTGGGAGGGGAGCTGGTATATCTTCCACAACTCCTTGCTGCAAAATGGGTTTATAGTTCAGCAGATAAGACCAATGAAATGAGAAGATGGCCTGAAAACTAAAATAATAATGCCTTTTTTTACCTCTAAGTTGTTCATTCAGTTGCAAGTCAGTGAAGAAAAGGAAGACTTATTGCAAATTAAAGTAGTTTGGCAACCTATGGGAAAGGAATTTGGTGAATGACCTGTTAATTCCAAGGAATGGCTCTGCATTTTCAAAACTGTCATCACAGCATCCAGCAGCTGCTTGGGGAATGGCTTTCCTATTCTGCAAGTATTTGTAAGATGTCAGGCTTAGAGGCTTCTACTGACAACATCTGACTCTTGAGGGTCATGCTATTAAGCAAATAATTGTCATCTTAAAACCATTTAAATTTTACTTCTTGCAAACGAAATGGCTTAAAAATCATGTATTACCCTTCAGGTGATGGGGACAAGTTACTGCTGGGGAGATTCCCAGTGGACTGCAGAAGAAAATCTTTCCCCATAAGAACAGTCAGACTGCCACTGGCCTGCTGGGCTGCAAATATGATTTGACAGTGACAAAATACAACAGAGTTCTGAGGGTGAAAGAATAATTCCCTCTCCTCTCCCTTCTGTAATTCTGAGTGGAAGAGAAACTGCATACTTGAAAACATTGACACAAAAAAAGAGCTTTTATTGTCATAGCCTTAGCCTTTAAATGACAGCCAGTGCTGCAAGAAATCACCCATCTGCAGTGCTGATGATATAAAAATTACTTCAGAGCCCTGACATGTGGATTAGAAGCATTATTTAATGTGGCTGCCTGAAAGCCCTTCATTCATTACTCCAGCAGCTGGTCCTAGTTGCCATGAGACTTCTTGTGTGTTCTTCTCTGAAATGCAGGAAAACCACACTCCACATCTCATCAAAAGAGCTGTGCCTGGTTTCAACTACATCGAACCAGGAGAATCTCCTATCACCACCCATCACAGAGATGACTTTTCCATCTCCTACAGACCAGCAGCATCATTCCAATCTGCACTGTTCTCTGTAGGATCAGGCAGCAATAAGCTTTACTGATTATGATCAGACTCATCAGAAGCAACTCAAGAGAGCTTTAGGGGTTTCCCTTCATTCATCCAAAACAGCAAAATCCTCAGAAGGCTGAATGAACAGAAAGCATAAATCTTTACTAGTGAATATGGAAGCTGGACTAGATGGCATTTGGATGCTCAAAATCCAAACCATTCTATGATTCTGTAATACAAAAATGATGTCCTGTGGTGGTACACAAATAGATCTTTTCTGTCCAAGGCCCTACAAATGTTTCTTTTTATACCCATATGGAGCCATCAAACTGATCATTAATTTGCTTTAAGGGTGATGAGACACTGAAACAGGTTCCCCTGGGAGGTCATGGATGTGCCTCTTTGTAGGTGTTCAAGGCCAGGTTGGATGGGCCCTTGAGCAACCTGGGCTAATGGAGGGTGTCCCTGCCCATGGAGACACCAGAGCTGGAGGCAGTGCTGCAGGTGTGGTCTGAGCAGAGCAGAGGCGCAGAATCCCTTCCCTGTGCTGCTGCTCTCCCTGCTCTGGATGCAGCCAGCACACAGCTACCTGCTGTGCTTCCAGCAACCACCGATGGCTCCTGGGGAGCCTGTCACTAACTGACTCCCCCAAGGCCCTCTCCTCCGCACCACTCTCAAGCTACTCCTCACCTAGCCATTATTGCTGCTGCAAACCAGACACTCAAAATATATATTAAGCACACCAAAACAAAACCACACCACGGATGAGAGTTTGAAAAACACCACCAAGGATGAGAGTTCGAACCTACCAGAAAAAGTTACATTGCCACTTAGAATTTGGGACTTGCCCCTCCCAAAGAGTAAATCACCACAATACTCAGAATTGGGAAGTAAAATGACAATCATTATTTATTTACAAAGGTAAGCTAAATGTAAAAGGTAATAAACATATACAAATATATGCACACACATACACAACTAGACAACAGCTCAGCTACCCTCCTGCACACTGCATCTTGCAAGGCCACGCTGCCTGACCTCCTACTGCAATCTAACCCAAACAGCAGTTGGCACAGAGAAGCAAGCAAGACCAGGGGTAAAAACAAGCGAGGAAGAGAGCAAAAACACTCTGAACTCCAAACTACACTGAATTTTCTTAGACTAATGGAATGGGATAAACATGCCTCTTATAATTTGTTCAGGCCCGTTGAGGGTAGAGTCACAGACTCACAGAAAAGTTCAGGCTGGAAAAGCCCCTCAGGCTCAGCAAGTCCGACTGATAACCCTGCCCTACAAGGTACACCCTAAACCATAGCCCCAAGCACCACATCAAAATAATTTTTAAACACATCCAGGGTTGGTGACTCAACCACCTCCCTGGGCAGCCCATTCCAATGCCTGACCACTCTTACTGGGAAAAAAAATGTTCAAGTCCAGTCTAAACCTACCCAGTCACAGCTTGAGGCCATTCCCTCTTGTCCTATTGCTAATTACCTGATTGCAGTGACCAGCACCAACCTCTCCACAGCGTCCTTTCAGGTAGCTGTAGACAGTTTACAGCCCCCCGGGCTTTTTCTCAATTCTCCAGAAAACTTTGTTAACAATTACGACCCTAGCCCTAAACTGTAACATTTGCTCAGCCCAAATAGCTTCCAGCCCTGCTTGGAGGATGGACATGCTAAGCTGCTTTGCTAGCGACAGTGCCCTTAGGGCAGCACCAAGGTGACCTGTGCTTTCTCCCCAGCAAGTGGCTCATTTTCCCTCCAGCCTTCAGCCAGCAACGCGCAGCACCAGCTGCTTTCACCAGCAGTTACTGCCACTGCTGTTCACAACAGAAAGAAGAACTGATGAACCAGCACCCTGGTTACAAAACACACTTGTTCTGTAGGAAGCAGTAAAAAAAAGTTGCTAGACAGCACAACAGCATTTTGCTGGGTGAAGAAACTCCTCCTGCCCCGCACCCAACCGCATTTTCATTCATGAGCTTAAAGCTGCATCTGCCAACATATGGGCTAGGTAAAGATGGTCATGTGTAGGCTTAAGGTGCTTTAGTGAGTTCTCCAGAACAGGTGCTTCTTTCTAATGACCTTTGAAGTAACATATGGGCCTCAAAGAAAATTCGGGGGGGGGTTGCAAACCTTGCTCTTGTAGCTACATCTTGCAGGACACTAGGGAAACTGATTTGTGCCAGCTCCCTGTACTGCAGCTACTGTCAGGACGGTAACTACTGCAAAAAAGCTGGGGAGGGACTTTTGACAAAGGCTTGGAGTGATAGGATGAGGGATAATGGCTTTGAGCCTAGAGATTACGACTGGAAGAAACTGCATCCATTAAGGGTAAGGAGACACGGATCAGGCTGCCCCAGCAGGTTGTGGATGTCTCCCTCTCAAGGCCAGCTTGGATGGGGCCTTGAATCATCAGGGCTAGTGGGATTGATAAAAAGAAAACTGACTTGCAAAATGAACCCTAAAGCTCATGCAGGGTTGTGCAGTAGGTATATTTTATTACAGCACTGGGTACAGGTAGTATCATTCCATCAATCCTGCACACCCCAGGCTGGCACAAGCCACAGTTTATGTTCCAAGAGCATGTATATTCATAATAAGAGGTAGGCCTATTACAATTATTTCTTGTAGTTCATTAACATAGGTATTGTCCCATTCTTCGCCCCAGCTCCAACCCTCCCCAGAGGCCTTGAAGGGTTATCCAAGATAAGCACCAGCATAGTCTTTCTCCCAGGGTTTCTCCAACTAGTTGCTACAGACACTTCCTCCCACAAAGTTTGTTATTTCATGGCTTGCTACAGACATCCTCAAAAATGTGCATCTGGTCTGTAAGGCTCTTTACCAGCACTCCTTCATTTTTCTTTATCAGGATGTCACTGGCCATGGCAGGGAGGGCAGAATTAGATGATCTCTGAAGTCCCTTCCAATCCAAACCATTCTATGAGTGCATGGTGGGAAGAATTATTGAAGTGTTTCTGCTTTTGTTCAGAAACAACAGCAGCTATGTGTATTTTTACTGCTACAGTGGGGGGGGGGGAATCACATGCACAAGTCTACCCCTATCCTTCCCTGCTTGTTTCACCAGTGAGAGTTCTCCTTGGAAGACATGCTAGTTTCATGTTTTGAAGTCTGTCTGGATCTCACAGTGTGAGATGGGCTTGCATGATTCATGTCAATATAAATATGGGGATCAAGGAAGAGTCTGTGACTACTTTCTGCAAACCTTGCGTAACGCCCAGATTAAGCACGAAACTAGGAAGGCGAATGTTGAGGTCAAGATAACATCTATAGTGTAAGGACCCTGTGAAAAACACCTGGTGGCCTTAAGATCAAGCCAGTTGGCACCAGCTCGTTGCTAACTGCAAAGCAACCTAATGCACATGAGAACTTCAGGCTTATCAAGATGCCAGACTGAATCATAGAATGGTAAGGTTGGAAGGGACCTCNTCAATCTCCCCTCTGCCAGCTCAAACCCACTGCCCCTTGTCCTGGCATTACAAGACCTTGTCAATAATCCCTCCCCAGCCTTCCTGTAGGCCCCCTTCAGATACTGGAAGGCTACTTTAAGGTCTCCTGGAAACCTTCTCTTCTCCAGGCTGCAGAGCCCCAACTCTCTCAGCCTGCCCTCATAGCAGAGCTACTGCAGCCCTCTGAGCATCTTCTTAGCCTACGGTGGACCTGCTCCAACAGTTCCATGTCCTTCCTGTGCTGGGGGCTCCAGAACTGCACCCAGTACTCCAGACTGAGGAGGACTACTGACTTCATCCCAAAACCAGCAAAAGAAGGCAACAAAGGACCCCCAAAGCAACAAGAATCATGCTTGGGACACACACACACACACACACACACCCTGTATTCTTGGAACTCATTGCCTCGTTGGTGGAGCAGCGACTCCCCAGCACACCCAGCGCTGTTTGCTTCCCTTTATTATTCAACCATTAAATTCCTTTGATTATTTATAAAGTAATTTGGGCCGTCATTTATATCACACAGTGAAGGATTTTCATTGCAAAGATACGAGAAAAGCTAACTGACCAAGAAAATCGGAGTCACTAGGATCAGCGCTGACACAAGCCTTCAAATGAGCTGTGTCCTGAGGTTGCAGTCTCCTTTACGTTGGAGAAGCAGAATCTCCAAACATGTCTGAGAGGATAGGGCTGGATACCTCCTAGTAAGAAGAGGACCCTGTTTCTGTGGCAGTAAGCAGTGCTTTTCTGTTTCACCTCCTAGGTTTTGCCTCACAATTTCCCCCCCATTATTTCTCCATTTTACAATGGATGGAAACAAATTCCTCCTCACTTTGTTTTGTTGCCTAGGCTGCCCTACAGCCATCAAGCAAGGCTCCGGCTGGCTCAGAGGCACTTCACTGTCATGAGGAAAGGCCATTTCCACCACCCCTGCCTGTATCTGGGGCACACGCAGGCAGCCTGCACTCTTCTTACCAGCCACAGTAACCAGCGGGGCCGAAACCCCAGAGCAGAGCGTTGGGCTCAGGCCATTGGTCAGCGGGGCCTGATGAGGCGGGAAGGGAGGGACAGGGCCGGCGCAAGGCTGCTGAGGGGCCCGCGGGTCTTGGGGCCCGTTGGTCTCGCAGAGGCAGTGGAGAAGCGTTTGGCAGAGGCGCTCTGGGGCACAGACTGCAGCAGTGTGTGCTAGTGTGCGCCACGACACAGAGGGAGAAAAATGCTCCCGAGACGACGAAGCAGGATGAGACAAAAGCTTCTCTTCTGCAGCCCGGCAGAGGGGTTGTCAGGGTGGTCAGCGTGGGGCCGAGAGCAGTGCCAGGGGCAGGCAGCAGCTCCCCACTCGCTCCGGACAGGGCCCCTCCTTTGCTCAGCCGGCAGTAGGCACCCGCTGGGGCCCCCGTGCCTGCCAGGCCCCTTTGGTCTCGAGCCCCCCCAGCCCTGCCCACCAGCTGGGCACTGCGCAGGACCTTGGGGACGCTCCCCTCGGCCCCTCAGAGCAGCAAGGGTGCTCCTTCCTGCTGCCATTCTCCCCCTCACGCATGCTGTGCCACCGGGCAGAGGTGGGCGCCGACCCCTGTGGGTGAAAAATGAAGCCTGTCAAGCTGACCAAAATCCGTCTTCCTTATTCCTTTCCATTTAGACTCCTCTCTAAGGCCACCACTGCCATAAAAGCTGAAGTTCCTCATTTGAATCCTATAAATAGTGCCCTGCCTTTGTCCATCACAAGCAGCTGTGACGAATATGCTATCACATGAGCTCCTTCACTCTCTAGCTCCTTTTACAGAACCCCAGAGCTCATTCCATTTTCAGGCTGCAGTTTGCAGGACTTGCCTCCCAGCCATATGCTGTTGTGGCAAGAAATCCACTCAGAGGTTACACCATGCTGGGTAGTAAAGAAGAAATTCCCTCTTGCTTGTTACAGTTCTATGCCTGCTGGTGAGATCTCATAGGAAAAAGATAACCTCATCTGCACTAACCTAGACTGTGTTCTTTGCCCCCACAGAGGTGAGCTAGTACAACTGCAGGGCCAAAACTACAAGACATCATCTGCAAACATTAATTTTATAGGCAATGTAATAAGAAAACTGAAAAGCAGATGCAGATGCTTGTCTGTCTCCTCTCACTCTAGACTATCTTGCTAATACTGTAAGTGCCTTTGGTGTTGTGCATTCCCAAAATGGTTTTTGTTCTCCTACAGCCAGGCAGGCTTAATGTCAGAGCAGTCCAGGTGAAAATGCTCTTAAATCAGTAAAAGAGCTCCTGAGGTGTTGGCCAGGACCATAAACTCAGTTTCAGTACCACAAGGTATTAGATTCCACTGTAAATCCAATTTTATTAGGCCAAATCCTCAGACTGTGCAACACACAACTACTACATTGACTTCAAAGGAAGGTGGGAAGACCTCATCATCTGTGAGCAGCTGTCCCAGGAGGTTGTGTGTTGTTGTTTTTGAACAAGGGAGCATACATGGAGTAGAGAACTTTGTAGTCCTAGCAGGGAGTCAGAACCAACTTGTAGGTGTGAGGTTTGGGTAGAAGCAGTGACTGCACATGTACCACACAAGGTAGCTCACTGTAATTATGGAGAAACCATCAATCAGTGTTTTTCTGGGGCAGCAGCTGCAGGAAGCTTCCTCTTCACTCCTGCCAAATAATTACCTTTCAACATTTGCCCAGCTTCACTGCCCTGGCTGCAAGACTGATGTCCAAACAGTGCTGCAAGTGACCAGATGGAGAGCTTACAAACCCATCAAGTGGTGAACAAAGCCCTTTTATAGAATACTCATCCCTCCTTGTGTTAGACAGGCCTGGCTCCTGCTGTTCACTAAAGGCCAGATACTAAGACCTGCTGAGCACCTTCTGTTCAATTCAGCACGAGTCAGATTCTCGTCAGCTTTCAGGATTTAGCTCCAAGCTCAAGTCTATTTTTGAACTCTCATTAGCACAGGAACTTTCTATATTTCACACCAGCAGTGCTTTTCATAAGGGTAAGCTTGGAGTTGTTAATGTTGGCTGATTCAGAAATAAAATTTGGGTGTTTTTTTTCTTCCCTTCTTCTGTAACTTCTAACAAGAAGAAGGTTTTGACAGAGAACAGAGTTGTGTCAGAAGTGACCTTTTCTGAGGGCAATAATCTATCCAAGGGGATTTCATCATCTGGAAAAATCAAACCATTTTTTTAGCTGGTAAAGATGTCTGTGCCAGAGCTCACCCCACCTTGCGCTCATGTTTTTTCATGCAGGGCCCATTCCCTGCGTTGAATAACTCACTGTGTCTCTCAGGTGAGCTTCTGTGGAGTATCACTGGAGAGTGTAGTTGGAGCTGTACAATAAACAAATTGACTGTGCTGTATGTTTCGTAAGCAGTGACATGGTTTTGGGCTGAGGTTCAAGAAGGAATGAATACAACCTGTGCAGCTGTTGCTTTCTCTTAGTAAAAAAGTGTGTTGGTAGAAAAAGTGCTTTCTGCCATCTTTCCATGAACTTTGCTCTGCTCTGGTGAGACCTCACCTGGAGTACTGCACCCAGGTCTGGAGCCTTCAATACGTGAAGGACATGGACCTGATGGTGCAGGTCCAGAGGAGGGGCCCTGAATGTGTTCAGGGGGTGGAGCAGCTCTGCTATGAGGACAGCTGGGATTGTTCAGCCTGGAGAAGAGAAGGCTCCAGGAAGACCTAATAGTGACCTTCCTGTACCTGAAGGGGACTATAAGAATGATGTAGAGAGATTATTTGCAAAGACCTGTAATGACAGGACACAGGGCAATGGCTTCAAACTAGAGAAGAGCAGATTTAGATTGGATCTTAGGAACACGTTCTGCACCATAAGGTTAGTTGAACACTGCAACAGGTTGCCCAGGGAGGTGGTTGAGGCCACATCCATGGAGCTATTCAAGGTGAGGCTGGACAGGGCTGTGAGCAACCTGATCTAGTGGAGGATTCCTGCTGACTGCAGGGGTGTTTGGACTGGAGGAGCTTTGGAGGTCCTTTCCAACTCAGACTCATTCTTTGATTTTTGACCTGTGAGAGCAATTCTGTAGGTCAAAGACAACACAAACAGCTTCATGCAACAGCTTTCACAAACAGTCAGCTCCTCTCTTCTACCCTCAAGAGCATTTGTGAATGCTGTAGTTTAATTGCCATATTACCACTGTACTGAACAAGCTTCAGCTTGGGCTAACAAGGTGAAGAGTTCACCTTCAGATCACTGGTCCACAGCAGTCAACAGGAAGCTTTCCACTCCATGCAATGTGATTTGGAGTGTCAGAGTGTCATGTGAACGTGGAAAACAGCAGAAACCAGCTGGAATCATGTAACAGTGACTTGTTTCTCCTCTTACATAGTGACAGATACTACATGTGTCACAGCTATTGTGTCACCTGCTTATGACACACTGTCCCTTTTGGCATTTAAAATGCATGTGTTTACCCACCCTGATTACACCCTCAGTCCCATCAAAGACAAAATATTCTCTTAGATCCTGTTGTTACAGAAGTTTCCTTCAGAACCATCTCTCTTTTTAACTGCAGATGTGCACAGGATTTGACCTCTCCCCTGAGGGCATCTATGAACAGGAAAATATGTCTCGAGAAAACAAATCAACTTCCCTTACCTTTTAGTTTATTACAAGGAGGGGGGATTTCAACAAACCAGACTCAACCACCACCCTTCACTACTCAACCTTGGCTCTACACCACGCAGTGACATGTGTGCCACAGTCCAGAAACTATCATTTAGTTTAAGAACCTCAGGGGGAAAGGAAAAAACAACAAACCAAAACCCTCCAAGCGGCAGCAGCCAACTGTGACAAAGGGATTCAGAGCTTCCTTCCAGCTGACCCAGTCCTCCCACTCGCTCTCATTAAGCAGCAGCATATCAGTTACAGCACAAATTAACTGCAAGGGTGGGTTAGTAGGTTATTAAGAACTGAGAAGCAGCCCAGCCTATAAAGCTTAGAGAGGCACAAACAGAATTCAAATGCCAAAGTTTCTGGGGAACACAGAAGTTAAAGCCTAATCTGGAGAAAAATTTAGCTTGCAATAGGGAGCTCCACAGACTTGGCAGGAAACATAAGTGTATGTATCTGCAGACAAAGATGGGGCTAGAACTGGGAATTAAGGCAGGCACCATCAACACCAACTGGGAGAAGAGTTGGCAGAAAGCAGCCCTAGAGAAAAGGGCTTGGAGATGCTAGTGGGGAAGAAGCTGGACACGAGGCAGCAATGGGCACTGGCAGCACAGAAAGCCAAGGGCAGCCTGGGCTGCATCCAAAGCAGTGTGGCCAGAGCTGGAGAGAGGGGATCCTGCCCCTGTGCTCTGGGGAGACCTCACTTCCACTGCTGGGGCCAGCTCTGAAGCCCTCAGCACACAAAAAGGACATGGACCTGATGTAGCCCCCTTCAGGTACTGCAAGGCCGGACAAGGCCTTGAGCGACCTGTACTAGCAGGAGGTGTCCCTGCCTATGGCAGGGGGTTGGAACTGGACGATCTTTAAGGTCCATTCCAGCCTTACCATTCTATGATTCTATAATGTTACTATTAGGTCACTGAACACCCCCAGCTCACTCAGGCTGTCCTCATAGCAGAAGTGCTCCAACCCCCTGATCATTTTCATGGCCCTCCTCTGGACCATCTTCATGGTACTCCTTGTGCAATTTCACTTTTATTCCATGACACAGTTCTGCATTGTGGTGCTGACAGTGAATGTGTCACAAAGTGTGCAGTCATATGGTTTTTACCCAACCCACAATGAAGAGAGGATGGTTACTTCTGTGCCTACTTGAGCAAGGCTGGTAGCGTCCTGTGGTCAGCAGTCAGGAATGCAGCAGGGAAGGGAAAACCAGAGCAGCAGAGGAAGAAAGGGTAGGATTTTTTGTTCATCTCCTAACCACTGCAGAGCAAGGCTAAAACAGAAGGGGAGATAGAGCAATGAGACAAGGTTGTTTACCCTAAGAGCCTTGAGTATTAGGCAGGTCACAAAAAACAGGGATTCAGATCAATGAAGGGGAGAAAATGTGAAATAGCATTTGGGAAACACAGAGGGCCCAATTCTGACACCCTCTGGAGAAACCATGACCTCACTTCCTCCATGGAACTGATGGTGTGTCTGATAACCTTTGCACCTTTACCTTTTCTGTCTCAACAGGAGGTGTTTCAAGTTGCAGACATGAATGTAAACTATGAAATTCCTTATCTGCATTCCCCACATTTTAAAGATCTGGGGGATACCTGAACCTTGAGTGCCTCAGGCAGTCTCCGAGTTTTCTCTTTGGGGAAAACTCAGAACAGAGGAAACTACACCATGCCCAGACAGGTGCTTTTCACTCTACTCACTAAGCATCCCAAAGGAAATTTGCTTGACAACAAGTCCTCTACATTTGTCAACTGCTTTAAGTCTATCCATCCCTGCTTGTTCCTGGCCTGATATTTTACTCCCTTCCTGCATAACCCCAGTAACACCCTGGTAATTCTAAATTGCACCCATAAAACATAAGCCTATGACTCAAAAAAAAAAAAAACCCCAAACCAGCAAACCAACCAAAAAAATCACCAAAAAAAACCCAAAAGCAAAAGCGAAACAAAAAAAAAGAACAGTCACATGTGATATTTGTGTGATTGGCTCACAATCTGTTAGACTATTCAGTTTTCAGTTTCCGTCTACTAGACTGTGAGGGAGGGTCGCACAACACTGGAACAGGCTGCCCAGGGCAGGTGTGGAGTCTCACTCTCAAGACCTACCTGGATGCGTTTCTGTGTGATCTGGTGTAGGTGATCCTGCTCTGGCAGTGGGGTTGGACTGGGCAAGCTTTGGAGGTCCTTTCCAGCCCCTGAAGTTTTGTGACTCTGAAATGGTGCCTAAATGATCCAACTGGTGACACCCCTGTCATCTGTTCTGGCAGGGGGCTGGAGAGTGGATCGATGGTATCAGAGAGAAATTACAACTGAGAGAAAGGCAAACACACAGGGCAACCAAGGGCAGAGGACAAAAGAGATTGCAAATAGTACTTGGCCCTATTCCCGCTTATCCGCGGTTCAAAAGTATTGCTTAAAGAAAAGGCAGATGGCACAAAGGGGTTCACTGAAGGAAGCAATAGAGCCGCACATCACTACTTGCCTCCCCCAGAGCAGCAACTCACTCCGCAGGTGCTCCCAGCGCCCTACAAGCAGCAGTATTTTCAATCCTGCTCCGCAGAACCATCAGACCTTTCTGTCAGATGCTTGTGTATTCACTGAGCACTTAACGAGTACTTGTAAGACAACAGCCACCACACAATTAAATCAAGTACATGCTTTGCACTCATCCCGGCAGCAGGCTACACATCTGCAATTCAAGGAAGCAAGCAGTCAAAATTCTGGGAATGTCAGAAGTAAAAATAAACAATACCCAAAGCTAATTCACTGTACCCTGAGGATATCTGTTTTGGAAGGAAGGACGAAGAAGTCTCAGAGCACAGAAATCATGCCAAGTTCCCCAGCAGTCTGGCAGCAGTTTTTCAGCACAAGACTTCTGGGAACACTCTGCAGTACCCAACTAGAAAGTAATAAGCATCCAGGCAGAGCCTCTTTAGTCTCCTGAGACAAAAGATCACTAAGTTACCTCTTTAAAATGTAAAGGGTTCTTCCTACACTTCTGTTAAGTGATAGTCACACAGCAGACCCTCTTACACAGATGCAGTGCTGCGGCCAGCTCTGGAGCCCCCAACACAGGAGGGACATGGACCCGATGGAGGACCACACAAATGATCTTTCCCAAGCAATTCAATCAGGAAAAGAACTATATAAAGAGCACTTTCCGTAGTGGGAATCTCCACACTGGCAAACGTTAAGGATCGTGCACCATAGTTTCACCCAGGAGAAGGCAAACAAAACTGGATCCTTCTTACCAAGAAATTACTGCCCAAATCCAGGATCTGAGCTCTAAGTCTTAAGCCCTCCCTTTTAGGATATAACCATCCCTTCCTTCATCAAATAACATATCATTACAATAAATAGCTGTCCCCAAGCATAAATGGGTTTTATGCACAGTAGCAGACCACTGCCGTCACAGAGGATTCATTAATGGACAGTTTACTCCCCCTACTGCAAGAAAATGCTCTGGACTGCTTCAGCTCCCTTCAAACCACAGACCACTGCCAGAACAGGACAGATTCCTCACTTTAAGCCCAGAGGCTTCCAAGCAGATATAAAAGATCTAAGTAAAAACCATACAGGAGCACCGGAGAGCAGCTCGAGAGACTTTAAAGCTGAACTCCAAGCCTCCATGCTTTCAACTTCCAGACAAGAAACAAAATATGCTTCCTGTTTTTGAGAACGGAGGGAGAATTAACTGCTCGGGTACTCACACAAACAATAAACTCCGGTTTATGATTTCCCAAGCTCCGGCTCAGAAGCAAAAAAGTCTCCCGCAGACACCCACTACCAATATCTATATACACACACTCACCGAGGCGGGTGGGTGAGGGTCCTTAGATCCTGTTTTAAAAGAGAGAAATTCCAAGCTGCCAAAAACGCCTCCGTGAAACAAGAGCAGGAAAACCCTCACCTCACCAGCA
>VWZE01023419.1:168382-210124 GCA_013396675.1 Eubucco bourcierii | reverse complement strand
CTCCAGCAGATCCCCGTCCCTCTTAAACTGGGGAGCCTAAAGCTGGGCACAGTACCCAAGGTGAGGTCTCACCAGGGCAGAGCAGAGAGGCAACGTCCCTCGATTTTTTGGACACACTCTTCCTAATACACCCCAGGATCCCACTGGCCTTCTTGGCCACAAGGGCACATTGCTGTCCCATAGATAAGTTGTTATCCACCAGCACTCCCAGGTCCCTCTCCACAGGGCTGCTCTCCAGCAGATCACCTCCCAACCTGTACTGGTGCAGTTTATTATTCCTCCCCAGGTGCAGGACTCTGCTCTCGTCCTTGCTGAACCTCATTTGGTTCCTCTTTGCCCAGCTGTCCAATCTGTCCAAGTCTCGCTGGATGGCCACAGAGCCTCCAGCTGTATCAGTCAAGTCTCCCAGTTTGGTGTCATCAGCAACTTTGCTGAGCTGAGGCTCTGTCCCCTCATCAGTGTCATGCCCCTGGAGTCCTTATGGCTGGGAGACATTAATGAAAGGGGGAAGGAGGAGAAGAAGCATTGGCAGCTGGCTCAGCAGCACATGATGGCACCTGTAGTATCTTGCAGGAAAAAATTCTCCTCATCACCTGAACCTTTGATACAATTAAGAGCTTTATCTACACATGAGACTGCAGGAACAAATGCTTGAGATTAATTATTTGACTTTTGTTTGTACACTGTATATTCCAATAAATTCCTTTTTGTACTCAAAAGCAGCATCTACAGCAAATACCTGGAAATTTTCATTCTTACTGTATTTAAATTTTCTTTAGTTCCTCTGTGAAATATGCAAACACTATAACTGATTAATTACTTGAAGAATGAGGCAGTCAAACTTCATCCAAAATAAGCACAAGTAACCTTAACATTATTGCTTATTCCAGATGAGTATTTCCTGTGCTAACCTGCATTTTACCATGTGATATTCTTTCAGTATTTCTGATAAAAACTCATTTTTCTTATAAAATTGGTTTTGTGTTTAGAAAAAAAAAAAAAGAAGTTTATGAAGCTAATATATCTATTTAGAGTGGAAGATTTTTCATTGTGATGATATATACAGGAACAAAGATGTATAAAGTGGAAGCTGATCTTGACTGCCCTACTGGTCAGGAAATGCTTCTCTCTGCCTATTTTTTATATTGTATTTTTTAAACTATTGATTGGATCTTAAAACTAAAACAAAACCCAAATCATGAAATTCAGAACCCTAACCTGTCTAGAATTTAGCCAATGTGCTCCGTCTTGCACTTCAGCAGATCACTGATCTGGGCCACATTTGCTATGTACTACTCATTTAAAATTTAAAACTTTAGAAAAGGGTAGCATAAGAGAGAAATCTCTGGATCAATCCTGTGTTACTCAAACGTTGGTCTACTCTCTATTCCCTATTCAGTGCTATGGTTCAGGTGCACCAAGTATTTACTGTCTCAAGTACAATTAAATAGCTGTTTACCTTTTTTATTCACAGCACGCTCTTAAGAGAGGTAAGTATGAGCTGCCTCAAAGAAAAATAAACAGCTACATATTTCTGTAATTATGACCCAGCTGATAAACACATCTAATTAGGTGCTTGCCATTGGCAAAGACTGGTATCTCCCCAGAATCTGGGTCTGTGTTTCCCCTTGGCTGAGATGGCTGAGCCCCGAGTGGGGCTCACTTGGAGCAGCTGGTGGTTGGGCTTCTTCCCCAGTGGATGTGCTGGCACCCATGGCTTTGCTGAGCCCATGAAATGTGCAAGTCATTGCCAGGTAGCCTCCTCCCAGCTTGTGGGGTGTTATCTCAGATCCTTATTCCAGAAACTGAAAAACCTTAATATCTGAAAGGAAGAGCAACTAGGAAAATATGCACAGAGGGTTAAACAGAGGTCACTGTAACTACAGCACCTTTGAATGATCCTTTACATCAGCATCTTCTTCCCTCATCCCATACTTATGTACAACGAGTCTTCACTTAGAAATTGAAGTTGTGAACAGCAAAGTCACATAGAGGATCCTGCACCAAAGACTACCCTTTGGGAGGACATGCCAGCCATATTCAAAGGGACATCCTGTCCTGTCTTGGAAGCAGGAATGGATCTTGCTTAGCCTCTCTGTGAGGATGGACAGACAGGTGAGGAAAAGTGTTTTTCTCTTTCCTCCTACTCTGTATGTCCTCCCACAAGAAGTAGGGAAAAAACCTCCTTTTCAGACAGTGAAATACTTGCTCTTCAACACTTGCCTCAATATGTGCTTGTTTAGTATCTTTCAAAACCACCATGAATGGACAGAAATGTGAATTAACACTTTACAAACTGCACTACCAATTAATCTGCTAAGTGGTCTAGCCCAGAAGCCTCCATTTATGAACCACTAAGCTGGAGCTACACCTGGAAGCCAGGTTTACAATTCAGGCCCATCACTGATGGAAATCTTGCCAAAGTTTTATCTATTGTGTCAGTGCCAAGAACGCTACCAGGAGGCATGTGCAGGCAACCCACATCCAAGGAAGACAGTGAGGCAACTCACTGGAGATGCTGGTAGTCCAGAGTGTGCCAGCATTACAATCATTTCAGATGCCAAGATACCCCATAAGAACTTCCTGTGATGCCAAGATACCCCATAAAAGCTTCCTATTTAATGTCTTCCAATTACTTAACCACTTAAGAAGTGTCACTCTTAAAACATATTTAATTGTGGTATCTACATGGTTTTATATTTGAAGTTAATTAAAAGCCCTGTGCCATTTACTTGTTTTTTGTTATTAGAGAAAACCAAGGCAAAACCAACAACAAAAACATAACTATGAGTGTTTTATTATTTCACATGAGAAGGGTCCAGCCCTCCCATTGACACTGTATGCTGTAATGCTGCCTTTCTTCATAACTAGAGCTTTAAAACAGAAGCTGAAGTTTCCATCTCCTGTGTTTTAACATGTTCTTAGGGAATTCTAATATTTACTAAAGTCTTCCAGGATGAGGAAACTGCAGCCTAAAACTTGTAACTGTAACAAACAGACTTTTTTTTTGGGTGGATGTAAAAAATACTGGAAATGTTTTTATAAATCCCAAAGGAACTATAAACTGTACAGACAGTAATTGAATTCTGTTCTGTCTCATAAGTTACCTTTGAACTGCAGCTCAGCAACCCAAGAGTTCTGTGTTAAGATATTCATTGAGCAGATCCTTTTCTAAGCATTTCAGCCTCTCAGGCTCCTCCTCAAACAGCATTTTGAAGAAGAAAGAGCAAGACAGCGCACTTCAGTATTTGCTCTTCACAAAACTCTGCAAATTCCAATACAGAACAACTCTGGCAGATACTTTCTGGCATGTGCATGTGAAAGCATATAAAACAAAAAAACAATTCTCAATTCATTGTACTCCTGTGCAATTCATACTTGGAAGAGATTTTGCTTGTTTGTTTATGTTTGTTTGTTTGCTCTGGGAATTGCAAGACAGTCTTCAAAATAGAGCAGCTTGAGTAAGCATTCAGTACATGTAAAAGTAACATCCAGACAAAAGGTTGCTTTTGCTAGCCTCTACCTTAGCTGTATGTATATCCAGTGGCTAACTGTTAAGTGAAGAAAAATGAGAACTGTATGAAAAATAAACTCAACTAGTCAGAGTCTACTTGCAAATTATATCTGATACAACAGTTCTGCAAATTAGCTTTTGAATTAGTCACTGAAGAGTAATAAAAAAACCTCTGCTAGAAACCTGAGGAGAACCTCCTCTCCCAAAATATTTGCCTAGGTCTCAGTGAATCAGTGAAACACTTACCTAAACACTGAAAACTTTGAAAAAGTGAGTATTTTATTTAGTTTTACACTGAACAAAAAGTCCATGAAGATTTGAAAGAATCAGCTCATCACTATCACATTACTGAACAATGTAATAAAATTCTGTCTATAGCTGTAAAACTGACTAATATTTTGGACCATTTTGCTCCCATACCAGCTGTATGTTACAGGAGAGAATGCTGTAGTCTGCTGGTTCCCACTCAAGTGAAGCAAGGTAATGCACACTCTATTCATGGATATTTGACCACAGATTCTTTATCAGCTGTATCATAGAATTACAGAATTGTCATAGTTGGAAGGGACCCTCCAAGAATCATCCAGCTCCAAACCACTGGCAGGGACACCTCACACTAGATCAGGTTGCTCAGAGTCCCATCCAGCCTGGCTTTAAAGAGCTCCAGGCATGAGGCTTCCACCACCTGGGCAACCTGTTTCAGTGTCTTACCACCCTCAAGGCGAAGAGCTTCTTCCTAACATCCAATCTGAATTTACTCTCCTATCTCAGATCCATCCCCCCTAGCCCTGTCACTACCTGACATCCCAAAAAGTCCCTCACCAGCTTTTCTTTAGGTCCCTTTCAGATACTGGAAGGCCATAATAAGGTCTCCTTGGGGTGGATAAAAACACCAATTAAAATTCTACCAGCAGACAGAAGCATGCCTAAAATCCTAACAAAGGATATATATTCCAGATCATCTTAAAGTAAAGTTTCCTGTTTTATTCCTCCCCAAAACCTAACAACTGAGTAATTCTCTCTGCAGAATGGAACAGGATCCACTGCAGCACAAAGGGATTATTATAGAGAAAAACAGATCACTTCTTCCAGTACCATCTTGTTTGTTCAGTAACTATACTACAGCTGTGAGCTCACGGTTCCAGTTTGTTGTTGCAGTTTAAGATTGTTCTCTCCATTTTTATGAAATAAAGCTCAGTACATGCTTCTTTCCTAGGTCTCAGGTATTAATTATTGGTGCAATCAGTCCTGTTGGATCCTGCAATTGCTCTGAGATCTGCTGGCCAGTCTCCAGGTGTCTCAGCACCCTTGGATGCAGATATCTGTTAGGCACAGCATCGCAGTATCACAGTATCACCAGGGCTGGAAGAGACCTCAAGGATCATCAAGTCCAACCCATCAACATAGCCCTCAAGACTAGACCATGGCACCAAGTGCCAGATCCAAACCTGCCTTGAACACCTCCAGGGATGGTGACTCCACCACCTCCCCAGGCAGCCCATTCCAGTAGCCAATGACTCTCTCAGTGAAGAACTTTCTCCTCACCTCAAGCCCAAACTTCCCCTGGCGTAGCTTGAGACTATGTCAAGACTAGGCAGAGAGATGTCATCTGCACAAGGGCTGGTGGAAGTGGTTGAAGGTGCTTACTCCTCACAAGGGAGCTGAACAGTTTGTCTTGCTTTCTCACCTGTAAACAGTACTCTCATTTTCCCAAACTGACTTTCCATTTGTATTGAAAAAGGGGAAAATAAAGTCTATGGAAACAAGACTGGGGTTCTGGAGATAACCCAGTCAGCTTTCCATTGCTTGATGTTTTCTATGACCTCATTTTCCAATCTCAGTAAGTACCATAATTACTGGGGGAGCCCTGGAAAAGTAAATGTGTTGGTCTGGAGAGGTGTTGGGAGTAAGAAGAAAGGAACAGGTTGCTGTAAGCCTTCTGCACCCAGAGTAGCCAGTGGTCCCTCAGACTCCTGGGGCAGAAGCAGCAACATTGTTTTCAAACTTTTATTTTTCAGAAACTGAACAGTTGAAGCTCCATTCGGATGCTGCAGTCTGCAGATACTGCAGCAACCACTGGGGTTGGTGAGAGAACAAAGGGTTTTAGTGGTGGTAAGTGGAAACAACCTTAGGCAAACAGGGTCCTATTAGAATTATGAAGAGATGTTATCCATTTGCATATTACTGAGGAGTATTGACATTGTAGATCAGAAACTGAGTTAGAAATTGCAACCTGAAAATACCATATGCATTCAAGACCTTGATTCAGCAGCCACAGAACTCGTTCTGAAAACAGGCAGTGACACCCTGCACTCCTAGGGCAATCAGGTCAGGCTGCAATGACAATTCACCAGAGAACAATATACTTTGCAAAAAATAGATCCAAAACTCATCTATCATTTTTTTTTCCTAGACAGGTAAAAACCTGGAGTGGAACAGACAAAAATGGCAAGAAATTGAGCTTACTATTTGCTTTCTAAAATGGAATATACGTAACTCTTAGGTTGGAGGGTTAGTTCTAAACCACTGCACAGGTAAACCTTGTATCCAACCTCAGTGTACCAACACCTACAAAGGAAAAAATATTAAAACCACTGTTCTATTTTATACACTTATATGTAGAAGATTCTGGCTATAGAACATTAATACATTAATCCTTCAACTATAGATCCTCTTTTTTTTTTTTTTTTTCTTTTTTTAAATCATTCTCATCTGGTGAATCGCAGAAACACTCAGGTTGCAAAAGACCCTCAGGATCAGTTCTGCTATGAGGACAGGCTGAGAGAGTTGGGGCTCTGCAGCCTGGAGAAGAGAAGGTTTCCAGGAGACTTTCTAGTAGCCTTCCAGTATCTGAAGGGGGCCTACAGGAAAGCTGGGGAGGGACTATTGACAAGGTCTTGCAATAACAGGACAAGGGGCAATGGGTTTAAACTGGCAGAGGGGAGAATTAGACTGGATGTTACAAAGAAGTTCTTTACAGTGAGGGTGGTGAGGGGTGGGTGTCAAGTGGATGGGGCCAAGCTCTATTCAGTGGTCAGCAGTAGTAAGACAAGAAACAATGGCTACAAACGGGAACACAGAAGGTTTCACCTCAACATGAGGAGAAACTTCTTTACAATGAGGGTGGCAGAGCACTGGAACAGGCTGCCCAGAGAGGTTGTAGAGTCTCCTTCTCTGGAGACTTTCAAAACCTGCCTGGATGCATTCCTATATGAGCTACCCAAGGGGATCCTGCTTTGGCAAGGCAGTTGGACTCAATGAGCTTGGGAGGTCCTTTCCAAATTCCAACGTTCTGTGTTTCTGTGATTTGATAGATTGGATAATCAATTGTTTATTTTATTCTTAATTTTAACAACAGCAACAGAGAGGACAGCTGTGAGGCAGCCATTTTACTGAATGCTATTCTGTACACCTGAGAAAGCTTCATCTCTACCCCTTCTTCAAAGGGTTTTATTATTTTAAACAGTACCATAAACTTTCAGTAAGAACTTGTGTTTTTCTGTCACTGTAGTATGAATTCTTACCCTAGTTTATGACTTTGAGAGGTTTTCCCCCCTTCCAGTGTAACTCCCCCCCCTCAAAACAACAGGTACTTAACATTTTGGCTTTATCATAATTAATTTTATACCCAAAGATAACCAACAGTATATGTTTGCTATTCTATTGCTTTTAAGAGGAAAAGTGGGTTTGTATAAACAGTCCTGTATCATCTGCTTGGTAAGCTACCTGCTCCATCCGTGAGCAACCTTTTAATTTGGTAGTTTCTGCCTAATTGCTCCAGACAGATGTTCTCTTGCTGTAGCTGTGGACACCACAGAGGCTCTTGCCATGTTAATTAACTGGCTTAAAGATGTCCTTTCACCTAATTCAGAAGCCTAAAACCCCTTATACAAGCAGCAACACAAGGTCTCACCTTACCTCCCAAGCCGTATTTTCCCAAATGCAGTGTTTCTAAATGTTCCCTTTCAAGGTGCTCAGTGGCATTTTTATCATTGTCAGGAGACCCTCAGAACTGTTATTTCCTGCATGGTATAGCTCATAGTAGAGCTTTTCTATTATCATGTGCAGTTCCTCCCCCTACTATGAATCCATACTGCTATGAGTATACACAGGTAACTTGTTACTGATCTGCCAGTATCTGAAGGGGGCCTACATGAAAGCTGGTGAGGGACTTTCTAGGGTGCCAGGTAGTGATAGGACTAGAGGGAATGGATCCAAGCTAGAGGAGGGTGGATTATAGAATAAACATTAGGAAGAAATTCTTCCCCATAAGGAACAGGTTGCCCATGGAGGTGATGGAAGTCCCATCCCTGGATGTTTTTAAGGCAAATATGGATGTGGCTCTGGGCAACCCCCCATGGCAGGGGGGTTGGAACTAGATGATCTTTGGGGTGCCTTCCAACCCTGACAATTCTGTGATTCTGCATGAATGAAGTATATATAGATGGTAATCAGATCCTTCTTTTAATAATATTACAATTATCTTTTCTTTCCTCCAGGATGAAGGAGTTTTTCCCCCTTAAGAGTATTGATTAAACAAGCCTTGTAATGAAGTGTGCTAACATTTCTGTATGCTGCTTTGGGTAGCTATTAGACATCTTGATTGGTCAAGGGATAAATTTTGAGCCTGGCTATTGCTTTTTCCTCCAACACAGATTACTCGGGAAGTATTCCCCCAAATATCCAGGGAAGAGAGGACTGCACATAGCAGCAGTCCTCATGTTCTCAAGATATCTCCTTCAGACTGCTCTACAAATGCACAATAATACATCTGGCCTTACTTCATATAAAGAAGGGTTTTTCATCCCTCTAAGTTACTGCAGATTTTACACTAGAAAATATCAGCCAGTGTAATTTACTAATTCACTCTTTTATCCTCTTTGTCTTCAGAACATAAAGCTACTCCACTCATAAACGTGTACCTGGCCAATGCTTTAATAAATCTGCTGAAAATCATTAACGGTAGGAATCTGACTGATGAAAACTGCCTTTGGTTCTCTGACATAAGAGGGACTCATCATCCAGGTTACTTTTCCAGTTTTATTAAAATAGCCTCATCTTCTTTTGCCTCTCCTTTACATTTTCGCCTTAAACCGTGATAACACAGCAAGGAACATCTACTCAGCTCCTGCTTTTGCAAACCACTCAGTTGTATGACCCATCCATCTGATCCTTTCCCTCTTTTCTTTCCCCCTTCCTTTCCTCAACACGTGAAAATTCAGCCAGCTTGGTGACAAATATCTTTAACCTTCCCTCAGGAAAGCAGTGACCTTCTTTTCAGATGGTTTTGGGCAACTGAGAGATGAGCATTGTACTGTACTTGCCAAAGGCTACTTTTCACTAAAGTAGCCTGGAACAATGCCTAAAACTATGTCCTCCCACACAATTCAGAAAATTCCAGTTCTCTCCTGAATTTTCTTGAACCCAAGAAGAGATTGCCCACTGAGGCTGAGCAGTCTCCACCTTCAGAGGTTCCTTAGACCTGGCCTGCGTAACTTCCTAAGCAACTGGGTATGAGCTCACAGCTGAACCTACTTGGAGCAGGAGTTTGGACTGGAGACATACAAGAAGTCCTTCCACCTGAGTGGTTTTGGGGATTTTAACTGTCTATTGTGACTCTGGGCTTGTTTGAGAGTAGAGGATGGCAAACTTGCAGGAAGTTCTGTACAATTCTTTGCCACTGCAGCTGTTCTTGCTTCTGGAAAGCAAGTGTCCTGCTTTAAACATGTAACAGGATCTTCCTTCTCCACTTGGGAGATGAAGTTATTAACTTTCTTTCATGAATCTGTATATTCAACATACTCTCTGAGAGTTCTGCTCCTAATGTTTGCCTACATTCTACAGGTCACTATCCCCACTAATCATTCTTTTCACATCATATTTAATCCTACCAAATGTTATTTCTGCTGAAGGCTTTGAGAGAGTTCACTTCTAAAATTAATCTATCAAGACTGGATAGATCTATTTATCTGGTAGCAACATCAGGTTGCAGCCAGCCCAGGCAGGTACAGCACCCTCTGACCCAGTGCAGGTTTGAATCCAGGCAGCCATTTGTGAATCTGTCATAGCTTTTCTCTGCATTGAAAATTCCATCTCTTTTCCCCACTCCACATTTGACTTCTGTTCATTAATGTTTCCTTGTACATTCTGAGTTTAAACAGTATTTAAAAAAAAAAGAAAGCCATTTTAATATTGATCCAGCTGCATCAGGAATGGAATATGTCAGAAGTCCTGCAAGAAATCTTGCTTAATTATTAACCTTTGCTGAACAATTAGGCTGCCAAATTCCTGATGAGAATGTTTGTTATTAAAACCTTATCTTCTCGTCTACAAGACCTTACTTGAAGTTTTGCAATTGCTAGTTTTGAGGACACATCTCATACCACAAATTAGCCTCCTGCTCTCTGACCCAGTGAACTTTTATATTATTATTATCTTTTTGGCTCTCCAAGGTGTTAGGTCTTCAAGAAAGCGCAAGTGGATGGGTGGTAATGTTCTAAGTCTCAGCCCTTGTAGCTCTCTAACTGTTTAGACTGTACTTATGTTTTGATTCTGTAGCAGCTTTCCCATAGCCTCTTGTATGCACTCAAATGAGGCATATGCAAAATCCTGCTACATAAGATGCCTATATCTCATTTTCCAGATGTTTCTCACCTAGAAGTGTCTAAAGAGCAACAAGTTACCAGTGGGACAAAGTTTTGAGCAAGTTTCCTTAATTCAGCTAGGCAGATTTACACCAGTAATTTATAAGGTTTTGAAATATAAAACATTCTCAGGTTCCACTTGGGCACTTGGCATCTTTCAGACAATGTGCCATCACAAGACATTACACTATGCTTTGATCTGTGACGTTTCCCATGCATTAAGAGGTTTTCCAGAATGTAGTTGCCTCAGAGCACATAATATTTTTTTTTTAAACTCACACAGTTAAAAACATATGCTTTAAAATCCTAAAACAGATAACATCATTGTCAGTGACATGGTCAGAGGAATTGAGTACACCCTCAGCAAGTTTGCAGATGACACCAAGCTGTGTGGCACAGTCGATTTGCTAGAGGGCAGGGATCCATCCAGAGGGACCTGGACAGGCTGCAGAGGCGGGCCCAGGCCAACTTCATGATATTCAACAAGGCCAAGTGTAAGGTCCTGCACCTGGGTAGGCACAATCCCAAGCACAAGCAGGGCAAGGGATGGGATTCTGCCCCTTTACTCTGCTCTCATCAGACCTCAGCCGGAGTACTGTGTGCAGTTCTGGAGCCCCCAGCACAGGAAGGACATGGAAGTGTTGGAGTGGGTCCAGGGGAGGGCCACAAAGATGATCAGAGGGCTGGAGAAGCTCTCCTATGAGGACAGGCTACTAGAGTTGGGGCTCTGCAGCCTGGAGAAGAGAAGGCTTCGAGGAGACCTTAGAGTAGCCTTCCAGTATTTGAAGGGAGTCTACAGAAGGCTGGGGAGGGACTATTTACAAGGTCTTGCATTGACAGGACAAGGGCAATGGGTTTAAACTGGCAGAGGGAAGATTTAGACTGGATGTTAGGAGGAAGTTCTTTCCAGTGAGGGCAGTGAGACACTGGAACAGGTTGCCCAGGGAGGTTGTGGCTGCTCCCTCCCTGGAGGTATTCAAGGCCAGATTGGATGAGGCCTTGAGTAACCTGTACTAGTGAGAGGTGTCCCTGCCTATGGCAGGGGGTTGGAACTAGATGATCCTTGAGGTCCTTTCCAACCTTACCATTCTATGATTATATGATATAGTATGTGTGATGTATCCCAAAGCAAAAGCTATAGAGACACTAGTCTCATCACAGGCTGGAAGTCAAAGAGCATTCAAGGTAGCAGCTGGAGAGAGCAGTACTGAACTAACATGCATTTTATTCAGCTTGGCCAAGTCATCTTTGCTCTTCTCTATGTTATCCAAAGTTACCGTCCCTGAACTGCCTCCAGTGTTTCACTGCTGCAAATATTTGTGTGGCAGCCATGATGAAAGCTGACTCATCTGAAAGGGAACTAAAGTGGTCCAGTACAAATTTGGTTCCCTGAGCCACATCGGTTTCTTAGTTACTACTTGGCATTAGCACAGTGATGAAGAGAACACCACCAATAAAAACATTTATGTGGCAGTTCTGCCCAGCAGAAACATCCTTGTTTTGTGCTTGTTGTTGATTTTGTGTTTATTTTAAAAATCATTATTATGACAAGTCATCAATGCACAGCAATGACCCAGGACTTCTTCAAAAGCTATTCAGACAAAGCAACGAGTGGCAAGGTTGGCCATGAGTTCAATCAGAATGGTGCAGAA
Organism: Eubucco bourcierii; assembly: GCA_013396675.1. Classification (NCBI taxonomy): domain Eukaryota; kingdom Metazoa; phylum Chordata; class Aves; order Piciformes; family Ramphastidae; genus Eubucco; species Eubucco bourcierii. Next base: position 198,314 of record VWZE01023419.1, on the reverse strand, counting down.
TTTGAGCAGCCAAGTGCCTGAATGATTCTCTAGTGAGAAGAAAAACAAAGCACAACCCTCCACAAAAATAAAGAATAAAACCCAAACAAATTAACAAACTAACACACACCACCTCCACCATCACAACAAAAAAATGCAACCCACAAAATCACACAAGCCCCCCCAACCAAACCGCAACCAAAAAAACCCAATTAACCTGTGAAAAAACCCCCAATTAAACCTCCCCCCCAAAACCCCAAAACAACCTCTTCCAATCAAAACTAACAACACCCTTATATTTATACACACTCAAAATACTTCTGTGTATAAACATTTACTGAAACACATTTTAAAGATGCCTCCTGCAGCCATGACTTGATGAGGTAGTCAAAATGGTTTCTTTGCAAATGATTTTTTCAAGAGAAGGAAAGATTTAAACACTGAAAATATTTCAGGAGGATGCTCCTTCCCCACGCTAAGATGAAAGAGCTTGTAAAAAAGATTGAACTAGGCAAATAAACTCTCCTCTCACTCCCCTGTTTACACTCTTATTCCTTGGAAAACAGATGTTTGGGGATCATAGAATGGTAAGGTTGGAAAGGACCTCAAGGATCATCTAGTTCCAACCCCCTGCCATAGGCAGGGACACCTCCCACTAGGACAGCTCACTCAAGGCCTCGTCCAACCTGGCCTTGAATACCTCCAGGGAGGGAGCAGCCACAACCTTCCTGGGCAACCTGTGCCAGTGTCTCACCACCCTCACTGGAAAGAACTTCCTCCTAACATCCAGTCTAAATCTTCCCTCTGCCAGTTTAAAACCATTGCCCCTTGTTCTGTCATTACAAGACTTTATAAATAGTCCCTCCCCAGCCTTCCTGTAGGGTCCCTTCAGATACTGGAAGGCTACTATAAGGTCCCCTCAAAGCCTTCTCTTCTCCAGGTTGAAGAGCCCCAACTCTCTCAGCCTGTCCTCAGAGGAGAGCGGCTCCAGCCCTCTGATCATCTTCGTGTCCTCCTCTGGACCCGCTCCAACACTTCCATGTCCTTCCTGTGCTGAGGGCTCCAGAACTGCACACAGTACTCCAGGTGGGGTCTGACAAGAGCAGAGTAAAGTGGCAGAATCACCTCCCTTGCCCTGCTGGCCACACTGCTCTTGACGCAGCCCAGGACTCGGTTGCTGTCTGGGCTGCATGTGCACACTACAGGCTCATGCTGAGCTTTTCATCAACCCAGACTCCAAGGTCCTTTTCCTCAGGGCTGCTCTCCAGCCATTCACCACCCAGCCTTTCAGGATAAACCGAAAGCAATCACATATGCTCTGGCTCACTCTTCTTCAAAAATCACTGAACATTTTTTATGTGACTAGTGGTTAAGGTCAGAAAATAAGAGTTTTCCCCAACTAGTATTGATAGAGGTTGCTTTCCTTCATGAAGTCTTCTACAAACAGAGTGATTCTGGCCAATCCAAAATACAGGAAGAACATCACCCTCCATTCCGTTAATGCAAACAAGGCATGAACATAATCTAGGCTCAGTTCATTACAATGTTCCTGTTAAATACAAAATCTGTTTCACAAATGGTAAAACCAATGCTAGACAAAGAACCTGAGTTCTGAAAATCCAAGGCTTTTAAACCATCAAGGTCAAATTCCTTCATATCAAACACCATTTATCCGTTACCCAAATATTAAAAGATTTAGTTTCAGCTATGGTGTTTTGGTCTCCAGGAGGCTTCTGTGCTTCAGGACAAAGATGGAGAACAGGGGTAGCACCTCAGGTTTTCAGTACTCATCATCCCTGCAACAGGTACATAAGTAATGTACTGCAGCAGATGAACAACTGAGAGCCATCATGGTCTCCAATTCTGACTTGTTTTAAAAGTAAATTAATGCTGAAATTGAAAATGGCTCTGTATTTATACTCAAGTCACTAAATGAGCCTACAACATACTCTGAGCTTCCACGGTGCAAAAATTCACTACAGCATGTAAGGCAGATGCAGGGCTGAACTCAAGTTTTGAGATTCTCCTACTGCAGTCCAATGGAGGGGATGACTCCTGGTTCTGAGCTTCAATCCACAAATCAATAAAATAATTGCAATGTCCTAATGTTACTTTCTTTTTCCACTTGGATGCAACAAAAGGTGAGTCTAATTGCAGTTGCAGTTGAAGTCTTCCATCTATCAGGTCAATGCACACTGCCCTACAGTAATTTTTCACAATCTGTAGGACATAGGCAGAAGATAAGTGGCATTAACTAAACACTGCACATAACTAAGAGAAAGTGCTGATAACAGAAAACTGGAAAATCAGATTAAAATTAACAGAACTGCCAGAATCAAATGGCATAATGTCCTTGAAGCAAGGAAGCATTCAAATTCCATCTTCATAAGCCATGGATAATTATCTCCACTAGAGTTTTGAACCTCAAATTACTAAATTTCATTGTACCTCAGATCTAAGTACCACTGTAGAAATAGGATGTCTTTCCTCCGTGGGAGTAAATAGTCCTGTGGGAGGTCACACTGCTAAGTAGAAAAGAAGTCACTTTGAAAGAGAACCAGCACACATTGGCTAATGCAAGACAAAAACAGCAGTCAGTGTATACAGCAGAGATCCTAAATGGCAGAGATCCTCAATGGCCCAAACACGCCCAGTAACAGGTTACCAAACAACTGCACACCCAAAATAGGTAGCAGGTACACAAATGTTGCAGTGCAGATGGCTGCTCAAAAGGATATAAATGAAAGCAAAACACCCCACTGCCTAGAACATGATGTTCTTGAGCATGTCACAGCTAGTGTGACATCTTAAAAACAACTCCACAACTCATTTGATAGCTACAAAAAAATGATAGGTAATTACGTCTTCCCATCTCTACAGTAGGTCAAACATCCTTCCTCCTTTGTGTGAAAAATCCACTACAGTCGATTCTGAGTCTCAGTAATTGTTCTCCATTAGCAATGATTTACATGATATCACAGCTGTCACTGAGTATCAAAGTAATTTCCCTGTTTTCTTTATTTGATTCCTTTTGGAAATTCTAGTTTAAAAGAATACCTGCTGTAAACATGTTCTAACAGGAGACTGCTGAAGAGAAAGGAAACACTCTACAGGACACGAGAGAGGAATTCTGAAATCTCTTGTCATCACAGAATTGACATGAATCAGTTCTAGTTAGCATGAGTTTGTATTTTAAACTTCGTGAGGAGTAAAGAATTCAATTTTCTTATCTGACAATGGCACCAGGGCAGGGTGGAACGATCTGTCACTTGACTTGGAAAGCTGGTAATGTGATGTTTTCAATTCATTAAGACTTCAGTGCTTCTCAAAAGCCCCAAAAGTTTATTTTCATAAAAGGTACCTCTGAGGATTACATGCCAAAACTGTCTTTAAGTTCTGCAGGCCTGAAACCTGCCAGAAAGAGAATAAGCCATGAGTTGCCTCCAATTTCCAGATGCAAGCCTGGAGATGAAGCAAGCACTGGAAATGCAGGCTGCTCCCCAATCCAGTCCCATTGTCAGAGGAGTGAGGCACGCTAGTACATGATGTGGTAAGTTGGAGAGTAGCATGTAGCTAAAAATTCCTGGCTGTATACACACCTGCAAGACACCAGTGTACTGACAAGCATAGTTAAAGGCAGCACTGACTTCTAATTAGGAAGATTATAATGGCATCCTGGTTTGGATTAGAAATGCTGTGGCCAGTAGGAGCAGGGAGATTGTGCCCTTGTACTCAGCTCTGGTGAGGCCACACTGTGAGTATTATGTTCAGTTTTGGGCACCTCAATACAGGAGAGATGTGGAGGTGCTGGAGTGAGTGCAGAGCAGGGCAACGAAGCTGTGAAGGGCCTGGAGAACAGATCTTATGAGGAGTGACTGAAGGAGCTGGGGCTGGTTAGTTTGAAAGAGAGGAGGCTGAGAGGAGACCTCATCACTGCCTACAGCTACCCAAAAGGAGATAGTGGAGAGGTTGGTGCTGGTCTCTTCTCGCAGGTAACTAGTGATAGAACAAGAGGGAATGGCCTCAAGCTGTGACTAGGCAGGTTTAGACTGGACATTAGGAAACATATTTTCACAGCCAGTGTGATCATGCATTGGAATGGGCTGCCCAGGGAGGCGGTTGAGTGACCGACCCTGGATGTGTTTAAAAGTCGTTTGGATGTGGTGCTTGGAGACATGGTTTAGGGTGCACCTTGTAGAGCAGGGATATTGGTTGGACTTGGTGACCCTGAGAGGCTTTTCCAACTGGAATGTTTCTGTGATAAGATATCTGAAATATATATGACAGTGCTTTACAGTGCTATTTAGATATGGAAAATGTAAAGTTTGGATAATCATAGAGAAAGTAAGAAAAAAAGGCTGACACAATTGGATCACTGCTTTTAAAACTGTTTCTAAAGCAAATTTAGACCTTGACTGATTTTTCTTAGCATGGGTGGCTCTTTAATTTACACTTACAAAAGGTTATTTAGGACCTTACACATAAAAGCATACCTGAATTTATGAAAGCACAAGTGAATTTTAAAAAAGAGTAAGAATCACTGCAAATCTGCCTCGGGTAGATTTGGGTTCATTTTGACTAATTCATCTACTACCAAACACAAGTCCCACTGACTGGCACTATGGAGGAAATCTGTTTTCTTTAAAAAGTAATTAAGAAGAACTGTCTTTCCCTTCTCTTCTTTGTAACCAAGTCTCCACGACAGAAAACAACTGCTACGATTTGCATTAGTGGGTGGATGTCTCAGGAAGATTTGTAGGGAGTTCTGAGGACTCTTCTAGTCCAGAGGATGATGCTTTCTGTTACTCCTGAGAATCACACTGTGGATCAGGACATAACCATGCAGATAAGAGCTAAAAGTGAATGGCTGCAGCCACCATGTGACTGAACAGGGCAATTCACTCCTAAGAGTTCTGTGCTGGACAGGGTACTCTAAAGTTTAGCACATTCTACTTGGAAAAAATATTTCTCTGTCAAGCAATAATTCTTCAAATAAAAATTAAAGAAGCAGTTCTTGGAGGCTATAAACTACATTGTTTTGCCCCAGCAACCAAAGTGAGTAGAGAAAACACTGATACCATTCTGTGCTGAGGAGGGAGACCAAGATAAAAACAGAAGGCTAGAATGAAGTTATAACTGAGCACAGATCTTAAAAACACTCAAACCACCACCTCCCAATGAAAGAAACAAAACAAAACCAAACCAACTATAAGCCTACAACATGGCAGAGATATTTCCTTAATGCTCTAGCACTTTGGAAGGAGAATATCACTTATGCACAATCAGGAAACTGCCCAAAATCATGCTCAACAGCTACAGGTACAAAGTATTTAGAACTGACATCAAAATCATGCTTGAATTGATAATTGTTAAGTGATAGACATAACTCAGGTGACAAGAAATTTCCTTTTTTTTTTTTTTTTTTTTTTTTTTACTTTTCCCTATTCTTGCTTTGTAACATTACACCAAAACTAGGAGAGTTGAACAGGTCAAGGGATGACAGCATTAGCCAAGCAGCACATTTTCAGATCCTGTGAGTTTTACCAAAAACTATTTTGATCACAATCCTTTAAAAAATCCAAAATTGTGCAAGCTTTTAGGTAATAGTGTGGCAAGCCACTTCAGGTCCATCCAGGCAAAGTAGCAGTCTAGTGAGTTGGGTCCTACTTCACTACATCACAGAATCACCAAATCACAGAATGAATCAGTTGGAAAAGACCTTCAAGATCAAGTCTAACCTATCACCCAACATTACCTAATCAACTAAATCATGGCACTAAGTGACTCCACCAGCACCCGGGAAGCCCATTCCAATGCAAATCACTCCTTCTGTGAAGAACTTCCTAACATCCAGCCTAAACCTGCCCTGGTGTATTTTGAGACTGCATCCCCTCCTTCCGTCACTGGTTGACTTGGAGAAGACTGGTTTCTCTTCCAGGACTCAGGCTGAAGGAAGAAAAAGGACTATTTTCTTTCCCTGTGACTGCAATGAGAACAGATTAGCATAAACAGCAAGAGTTGTATTTGCCTGCCCTCTGTCTGGTTTGTTTATGCTTTTGGAGCTGCTAGGCACTGAAAGCAGAGCAAGCAGGCAGGCTGAAGGACTGCCCTACCACGCATGTTACACCTGTAGGTACAAGACAACTCCTGGTTGCTCTTATTCGAGTAACCTAAGAAATACTGGTAGCCTTAGGAAGGGAGTGGGCTTAGAAGCTAAGATGTAGGATTCTCTTGTGTGTCTGATTCATGCCTCATACTGCCACTGATGTAACAGCCCCCAGGGACCCATTGTAGTCTTCCAATAAAATCTCTGGGGAGGTCAGTTTGGGGAACAGAGTAACTTCAACTCACCACCCTTACAGATCTCCGAAATCTTATTTCTCCATGTTCATCTGCCCCTCTCAGAGCTTCCACCATTCTGCATGGCCTGCCAAGTCCTACCAGCCTTTCTCAGCCTTCCTTGTTCTGAATTTGTTTTTCTGGCACCAAAAATTTGAGCTCTGATGACATCAAAGGTAAGGTTACAATGTGCATTCCTGTGTCTTCACTCCTGGAGCGGCCAAATACTGTTTTGCACTGAGAAGCCTCGAGTTGGCTCTAAATCAGACAATCACAAACTAACCTCATCAGAACCTAGCAGAATCTAAAGGCTGAGATAAAGCTTCTGATACCAAGCTTCTCCTTTGCTCTGCTCTAATCTCTTCCACTAACCTTGGCTACCCAGGTAACATGTAAGCCTTTCTGGTTGTTTTCTGTCTGGGAGAGAGAACAGAGAGTGGTCTTGGCCCCTTCTGGACTTTGTCTGGAGGGGAAGATTGAATTTCTCTGTTATTTCTAAATTGTATATAATTGTAAATACATTTAAATATATTGTGTATATATGCTTGTACACTTAGCTTTACTGTAAATATAGTTTCATTTTACTTGCAATCTGTCTGAGCTGGTCTGGTAAATTTTAATTGTGGGGGGGAAGCTACTCAACCCATTACACCAGGTCTCAGAAGATGTTGTTCTCACTGTGTCTGGTTTTCAGGGTTCCCCTTTGCAATTCCTACCAAGTGGGTCTAAGCTAAGAATCAAACAACCAGAACGTATCTGAACCACTGGCATGCCTGAAACAGGAAACTGCATTTCAATACAAATTTTGCAAAGCATCCTCTTGCAAGCAGTTTCATTCCACTGCTTTTCTAGATGTTTCTGAAACTCTGTGACAGAAATGGCTTTTTTTTTTTTTTTTTTCCCAGAAGTGTTGATGTGCTGCCATGGTCTCTCCAGATAATCACTAGTATCTCTGCTATTCGTAATTTTGAATAGATAAATGTCTACGGACCTCGTAAAGTGAACAAAAGTACTTTAACTCGTTTGTACTTTTACTGCATATTTCATTCTTTGTAGTATTTTGGGGTTTTTTGTTTGGTTGTTTTTTTGGGTTTTTTTAAGGATGAGAGAAAATAAGAAGTGTAAGGAAGGAAAGTTTGAGTTCTGTGACTACTTTCTGTGATTCTCACCCTTACACTCACAAGAGCTCTAGGGAGAGAATAATGATATTCTCACCACTATTGCAAAGAGATGAGTGCATGATGTGCTCTCCTGGAAAGATCTTTTTTACTCCTCCTGCTCTTGTTTTCAAACTAAAGCAAGATTCTGTGCTTAGTAAATACCTAGGACCACTGATCTTTATTTTCTGAAGTTTATGGCTCAGTTTTGAAACTTCTCTATAGAATAAAGCATCTTTTCACTCATCAGGATGTTTTTCCATCTCTGACCTCCTACATTTCCTTCACTCACCTACCTGTCATTTCCAGAGCGATGGATAAAGTTAAAAATATACAGCACCAGTATAATACTTTAAGGCTTACTGAAAAATTCCAATAAGAGTAATCAGGACTTTTCCAGAAGTTCAGTGCAGAATGTAAATAAATTAGAGCATTGGATGTAAAAGAATAATAAAGTCTGTATCATTCATTGGTTTGCTAAGAGGGATAAAACAGCAATGTATAAACAGTTGTTCTTTTTTTGTTCCCTATGCTTTCTGCCTTCCACCTCTTCCACTGCTCCTCTCTGCATGGCTGAATACTAATCTTGGCTAACCAGATAACAAGTGAGATCTTGCTGGTTTTCTGTCTAAGGAGAGAGAAGAAGGTGGCATTGTCCCCTTCTGAGCTTTCTTTGATTGGATTTCTGTATTATTTCTAAACTGTAAGCAAATGTACATAATTGTAAACACACATAAATATATTTTCTATATATGCTCGTAAATTTAGCTTGTTGTAAATCATAGTTGTATCTTACTTCCAAGCTGTTTGAGCTGGTCTGGTGATTTCATTTTTATTTGGGGGAGAATTTCTCAACCCATCACAAGCAGACATTCCTCCTCTCTACAATCTATTCAGCACTGCCAACCACTTCTGTCCATAAACTTTGCACCCCAGAATTAGCAGCACGAGAGAGCCCACGGTGCACCACGTAAGGGGGCAGGAAGCTTCTCCCACCCAACAGGTTGTGTAAATCTGTGTTTAATGTGTAGGTGATAAGTTCGTGACAGCTCAGGGATGATTAGAATCTCCAAGAACCCAGAATGGAGCTCTGTTTGAGCAGAAGGAAATGGTGGGTAAGTAAAGCAAATTGATGCTTAGCATTTAGCAACAGCTTTTTTTTGTCTTCACGATTTCAGTTTCTGTAATCTTCCTGTCAGAAAGTTGTTTACTTCACACATAGGCACTGCTGCACAAAGCCCTGCTAATCTGTCCTTGCCACCTCCTCCTGTGCTTCAAACCTAACAAAAGGTAATTTTCTTTCCTTATTTTTGTGCAATTGATTAACGTGAAGGATGTGTCCTTTTCACTTAAAGCCTTTTTTATACAGATTGGAAATACCAGGTCCTAGATACAAGCATTAGATATTTATTAGATATAAAAAAAAGCACTGTCAAACCTGACACTCAAAACAAAAAATTCTCCTTTCTCCAACACCTCTCTGTTCTCCAAGCCACCTTATTATTTGCTGTACCAAGCTTCTGCGACTGCTCCCATTGGTAAACACAATGTAAATTTCCAACTCTGTTGGCATCCAGCACATCTGCTTGACTAAAAGCTTTCATTTTGCTGTGTTTGATGAAATGCAGAATCATGTAGTGAAGCAAAAAGAGATTTGGAAATACAGTGTTTGTGCTTTCAGGCTGGGTACATCACCCAGAGCATGATGAGATGATACCAATGCACTTTTCAGAATTTCAGGACAAAAATAGGCATTAATTGGCTAGGACTGGTTCTCTCATGCACCCAACCACTTTTTTGTCATGCTTTGAAATTGGCTTTCTCCAACTATTTCCTTTAAGAGTTGCTACCCATGTAAAGCCACTGTGAATTGTTGAACATTTAGGGACAGACTGACATTTTGAAGATGCAAAGCCAAGGAAAGGATCGACAGCTCAGACTGAACCAATGGTTAGGAAGCAGAGAACACAGTTTAATACTCTCTGTGCCAGTCCTGATTCAGTCCTGTTCTAACCTAAAAACATCTTGAGGCCCAAACCCAGTATAGCCCCATATCTCCAGGATGGACAGGCCTGAAATACAGATGAACTAACCAGCCAAAAAGCAGAATAAATATGAATTTTGGCTAAGCCGAGCATATTTTTCATATTTAAAAAATGGGTTTTTTTATCCTGTCCCACTCCCTACTGGTAAGTCAGACTAACTAAGAATTTGGACCCTGACCTCTTGAATTTCATAATGTTCCCATCTGCACATCTGTGCATATGTATCACTCACTGCTGCTCCCAACAACTTAACTGTTGTGTCCACTGACAAAATATACAACCTTGAAAAGCCTTACCAACCCTGCATTTCAAAAGCATTTCATAGTTGTTTACCTCTTGGCCTGAACAGTTGTACTGTATGTACAAGGCCCTCTTGAACTTGTGTAACTCAAAACTGCTTAAAAACATTTCCTCAAATGACTCTAATTTCTTCAGGGAAATAAAAAAAAGCAAACAATAATTATAACACATTCAAACAAAGGATTTTTGTTAGGGGTTTTTGTTAAAAATTTCCTTTCNAAAAAGAAAAAGAAGGCAGTTTTAATTCCTGCTTATTTCACAGGAATGTCTACAATTTTGTGGGATTATGCAAACCCCAATTAGCAGTCCACAAGGTGTTTTGAAAAACACTGCCTAATGTGTTACAGACACATTTAGTGGCTAACTTCCAACAGCCTGGAAAAACGTGTTTTTTGAAAGAAAGTTTTGGAACTAAGTCATTTCAATTTCACTGGGAAATGCTGATAGAAAGAAATTCTTCCAACAGTTAATAAACCTTCTATTATTATTGTTACTATTATTATGAGTTGGTTTTGTGTTATGTTGTCTTATAGGAATAGACAAGGATAAATGTGGAAGTTGAGCAATGTGGTATCCTTCAGTCTTTCCTTAAAATCCAGTTCTACAACTACTTATAGAAATATAGAATGGTCTGGGTTGGAAGACACTTTAAAGATCATCTAATTCCAAACCCCCTGCTATGGGCAGGGACATCTCCTGCTCTACCAGGTTGCTCAAGACCCCATCAAGCCTAGCTTTGTATATTTCCAGACTTGGAGCCTCTACAACTTCTCTGTGAAACCTGTTCCAGTGCCTCATCATCTTTACGGGGAAGAGTTTCTTCCTAATGTCTAATCCAAACCTAGCTGCTTCTAGTTTTCAGCCATTACCTGTCATCCTATGACTACATGCCTTTGAAAAAAGTCCCTTCAATGATATCAAGACTATGACTGAGCAGAACACCCTACCTGACACAGCTTAGATGCGCTTCAAACAAGCCCACAGAGATTTGAAATACCCAAAGCAGCACTGACATACACAAGCAGTAGTGAAGTAACTGCTAGTTCACAATGCTGAGCCTTTATTCCTCCCTTCCTCCTAAGAACTGAAGGAATGTTTTATCAACAAAAAACTCAGAAGGAAGTTGAAGGATGTTATACATATGTTATGCATCTCAAATGCTCATGACTATATTATGTGTATTTTATATTTCTTAATTTCTCTTCCCTACAGAGGAAGAGAAACCATCGCCCTGTTTTTAGCAATCCTTTACAAGCGATCACGCCCTAGCCAACTCCATTAAGTATATTTTATTGCTCAATTAGTTCTTTATTTCTATCATGCCTAGGAACAGAAGCTACATCTTTCAAAAGGTTTACACTTTTTTTTTTTTTTTTGGCTCACATTCTACACACAGAGTTTCTAAAACTCTAAGAGTTTTAGAGGAGGCTCAGGGGAGACCTTATCGCTCTCTACAACTGCCTGAAAGGAGGTTGTAGCCAGGTGGGGGTTGGTCTCTTCTCCCAGGCACCCAGTGACAGAACAAGAGGACACAGTCTCAAGCTGTGCCAGGGCAGGTTTAGGCAGGATGTTAGGAAGAAGTTCTTCACAGAAAGAGTGACTGGCTGCCCAGGGAGGTGGTGGAGTCACCATTCCTGGAGGTGTTTAAAATGAGGCTGGATGAGGCACTTAGCGCCAGGGTTTAGTTAATTAGAAGGTGTTAAGTGATAGGTTGGACTCAGTGATCTCAAAGGTCTCTTCCAACCTGGTTAATTTTGTGATTCTGTGATCTTTTCTCACTGACACATAGAATTTCCTTCTCCAGTTTCTAATCCTGCCTCAGCTCCTCATGAAACTCCATGAGGATCTGCAAGGCTTGGCTCACCTCTTCCATTCATTTGCTACCACAAGGTGTGGAAGATTTGGGCTCACTGGACAGACGGAGAGAAGGAAGAAAGCTTTACTGAAGTCCTACTTGAAAGACTTTAATTATCAGCAGGATAAATACAAAGGGGAAAAGTACATTAACCTTTGTTCCTTTTTCATCAAAATGCATAGAATAATGTGCATCTCCAGGAAGGTCATAAATTACAGACCAGCAGTCAAGACAGCATAAATAAATACTGACTGGTTAAATTAGGTGTACTTATTAATTTGTGGGAAGAAGTAGCATTTCATTCTTTCAACAGCACATGATGTTGGTGTTGGTTTACCTGAGAAGTCAGCTTTTTGGCTGACAGCCACTTCACTCTTCCTTGTTTTAAAATTTTATATACTTGTTTTCATTTTGCAAATGAAAAGCTATAAATCAGTAAGTTAAATGTTTCTGAAAGAGGCAAAGGGCTTCAGCTGAATGATTCTTACAGCATTATCTTTACTTTATGATTTACTGGGTCTCAAGCTGCCAAAATGGGGTCAGATAGTTTAAAAAAAAAAAAAAAAGGATCTTTTCTTGTTCATTCTGGGAAATTAGGAAGAGTTGAATTAGCTGAAAAATATGGGGTCCAATCTCTTCCATCACAACAACCATACTGGTAGCTGGTCTTACTGACAGGCCACCACTTTCAACAACATAAAGTCTTCCAGGCAGTCACATCTTTTGAGTATAAAGATGAAGTGATGGTACTTGACAGGTATATTGGTTTATGATGTAACTGCCATGTTGCTGAAAGTACCCTTTAGCTCTTTTAGAGGAGCAGGCAAACAGCATCAGCCTCCCTCGATGCAAAATAAGCTATTTAATGTGACTAATGAATTTGTGGGACAGTAGTTTGAACCTACTGGCACTGCTTTCAAAGTTATCATCCATCTGTACCCACATGCTGAGGTGTGGCCTTTACAGGTGAACTGTACAGGACACAAACTCTGCTTTTGCCTCGCTAGTAGGTGCAATAATCTCTGTTAGAGATCAGGAGTAATGGCAATGTAAACCCAGAATGAGAAGAGGGTTTGGCCCTCATCTTACCTGTTAACTAACACAAAGGACCTCTAAGTCCATCCAGTTTCAAAGCTAGAAACAAAAAGGCAAGATTATAAGCTCTTCCTTGTTGAATTACAGCAGTAGTGAAGCTGCCACTCTGAGCCTAAATAAAGTGTATTTAGGGCTTGGGCTCTGTTTCAAGTTCTTATTAACTCCTGGAAAGGTGCCACAGCAGCTTGAAATGTCTGCCTTCTGAAGGTGATTAACTTTTGCTGTACAAAAAGGTCTCCATCTGCACAGAAAGAAGACCATTCCTTTTGACTCCCGATTTGTGGCCCTGCTTAGCTCTGTACAACTATACTCTCAATGTGCTGAGCAACCCAAGCCAGACACAGGTCTGCTTTCTTTCAATCTTCACATCCTCCTGCAGCCCAGGAAACACAACCCCTGCCACACAGCAAGAAGGCACCACCAGACCACCACTACTGATGCACAGATCACCTGTGACATGTCCACACCGTTAACCCTGAGCAACTTCCAAGTGCCTCATGCATAATTCATGGCGCCTTAAAGTGGTTTCTCTGTGTATTTTGACGGCTGACACTCCAAGTTCATTTCTGATCCGTTGCACACTGGAATCTAAGAGCTCTAACTGTTAGCTGACTTCCCCTAGAAGGCATTAAGTTACACACAGGGTATTTATTCACCATGCCCCACCTCCAACAAAAAAAAAACCAACAAAAACCAACAAACTCTAGCACCTCTCCTGAAGACCAGTTCATGCCTTCAGAAGGAAGTGATTGTGCCCCTGTACTCGCAACACTGGTGAGACTGTACCTCAAGTACTGGTGTCCAGTTTTGGGCACCACAAGAAAGACATTTGAGGTGCTGGAGTGGGTACAGAGAAGGGCAACAAAGCTGGTGAGGAGTTTGAACAGCATGTCTTATGAGGGAGCTGGCACTGTTTAGCCTGAAGAAAAGAAGGTTGAGAGAAGACCTTATTGCTCTTTACCAACTACTTGAAAGGAGGTTGCAGTGAGGCTGATGTTGGCCTCTCCTCCCAGGTAACTAAAGACAGGACAAGACGCAATGGCCTCAGTTTTGGTTGGATACTTGGAAAAGTTCCTTTACTGAAAGAGTGATGGGGCATTGGAACAGGCTGCCCAGGGAAGCAGTGGACTCACCATCCCTGGAGATGTTAAAAAAAATTATTAGATGTGCTACTTTAGGATGTGGTCTAGTGGTCATGGAGGTGTTGGGTAGAAGGTTGGACTCGATAACCTTAGAGGACTTTTCCAACCTTCATGATTCTACGGTAGCTAAAAAAAAAAGAAATATAAGAAAATCAGCTCACTCCCCCTCTCTGCACCTTATAACAGACTCACATAAAAACCCATCACAGTGCTCACTCATCCTCCTTACACTTCTCCTGGATATCTTTTCAAGCAGTGTATACTGCTCATTGAAAGCCATCTCTTGTGATAAATGTAGGTTGCATTTTCAGAGTCTTGTCACTGGTGATTCAGGACAATCACCACCATCTTGACTTCATTGACTCTCAGTTGGTCATGCTTTTAGGTGTGGCTTTCCACTCAAGCAAGCAGAAAGATACACTGCTGGTAGCCAGCTCCTTTCACTATTATTGTATTTTTAATAATTTTTCTTCCATGTCTTAATTTGTGGAAAGACCCTGTAAACAGAGACAGCAAAATTAAATATTTGCCCAACTCTTCCCTGGTTCCATTGTAGCTTCTATGTTTGCATACTTCACATTTGAAAGAAGTAGGAGAGAAGCAACGGAGAAAACAGTTTTATTTCTTTCATCTCCCCCTCCCTCCAAATGCCAAGTACTCCTGCTCTCAGAAGGGACAGAAAGCCAACTTTGTGCATTGTGGCCCCCTGTTCACTGGGCACCTTTCACCAACCCCTACCCCTGTTTCTAGAGGTTTGTCTACAGACGTCTATCCATGGATATCAAGCCTTAAAAAAAACCCATTTTATTCTCTCACCCTCAAGGGTGATGGCCTGCAGTGCAGATGATATACATCCTTGCTTTCACAGAAGTTTGGGTTTTTTATCCAGCATTCGAGTAAGATGGGCTACTTAGAGCAGTGATGTTTGATAGCACTACATGAGTAATGTCTAAGATAACATTATTTCCTCACTTCACTGGGGTTTATTTTGCTCTCTCCTTATCCAGTCTGATGAAACTGCCATTTTCCCCCTTCAAAAGATTTTAAACCAGTCATCCAACTGTTCTGATTTCCCAGGGATTAGCTGCACTCCCCCTCAAACCATCTGTCTGACATTCATATTTTTACATGCTTTTCTTTTTACTATCATGCTGCTCCATATTATTTGATCTCTGCTCCTTCCACTTCTGTCTCTGTGTGTGGTTCAGACAGTCCTGTGTTATTTTATCAGCTTCCAACTGTAAGAGCAACAAGGGATAGAAAGTTTTGCTCATTTATTTCCCACTTCTGCTTGCCCACAATGCTGAGTTCCTTGTTTTAAAAAGAAGATGGGTTTGGGAACATAACTTTAGGGCAACAGTATTAAAGCCAAACAAACTTCTACTGGCAGCACCTTACCAGTTCACCTAGGAAAGATGCTGACTTCTACAAGCCTTACAGTTTCGGTGTCTGCAGTGTCTCATGTCCGGAGTATAACAAAGTTTACATAGAAATTTAAGTTTCAATACCTACTTTTCTGCTTCTGGACAAAGGTGAAAGAGAAGCTTCCCCAAGACAAAGAATACAGATGTCTGGCTGAAACACAGGATCACAGGATGTTAGGAGTTGGAAGGGACCCCTGAAGATCAAGTCCAATCCCCCTGGCAGAGCAAGACCATAGAATCTAGTGCAGGTCACACAGCAACGCATCCAAATGGGTCTTGAAAGTCTCCAGAGAAGGAGACTCCACAGCCTCTCTGGGGAGCCTATTCCAGTGCTCCACGACCCTTACAATAAAGAAGTTCTTCCTCATGTTGAGGTGGAACTTCTCATGCTGTAGTTTACACACATGGCCCCTTGTATCACAGCAAGCACACAACTGAGAAGAGCCTGTCCCTTCCCTCTTGACACCCAAGCCTCATATACGTCTAAACATTGATTAGATCCCCTCTCAGTCTTCTCTTCACCAGACCAAAAAGCCCCAGGTCCCTCAGCCTTTCCTCTCAGGGCAGTGCTCCAGCCCCTTAATCATCCACTCTCTCCAGCATATTCCTGCCCCTCCTGAACTAGGAAGCCCCAAACTGAACACAATATTCCAGGTAAGGTCTCACCAGAGCAGAGTAGAGGGGGAGGAGAACCTCCCTTGATCTGCTGGCCACACTCCTTTTAATGCAGCCCAGGATCCCATTGGTCTTCTTGGCCACAAGGGCACATTGCTGTCCCATGGATAACTTCTTGTCCACCAGCACTCCCAGGTCCTTCTCCACAGGGCTGCTCTCCAGCAGATCACCTCCCAACCTGTACTGGTGCAGTTTATTATTCCTCCCCAGGTGCAGGCCTCTGCACTTCCTCTTGTTGAACCTAGCCTTGTTTAACACGTCAAATAGTTGCTGTTTGGTAGAATACGTGCCTTTGCACACTGACAGTCATTAAACTAGCTTCATCTACCCTCACTGAAAAATGGTATGGGGTCATTATCTGGGGAAAAAATAAGAGTTTTACTGACTGTAGCCAGGGAGTAAATATTTGTGAGGCATTTTACAAGACACTCACACACAGACAGTGAAAGTTGTAGGGGACAGTTACTGCAGTTAATGTCAGCCTTCTGTTGAAAGCAGCATTGGTGAGAATCTGCAGTACTCAGAGGTGGAAGCTGCAGGAGAGGAAAATGTAAAAGGCTAACTAAAATAAAGAAGAGGCAAGTAAGACTGCAGTTGTGGAAACCAAGTTGAAGACAGAGATGTGCACCGCAACAGAACAGAACTAGTCTGCAGTGACGCAGTCAGCCTGCTCATGGTTTATGAACACCTGAGGGACCTGAACATACAAAAGTCTACAAGACCTGATGAGATGTGTCCCAAAGTTCTGAGGCAGTGGACTCATGTAATTACCAAGCCACTCTCCACAATACTTGAAAAGTCCTGGCAGTCAGGTGAAGTCCTCGGTAACTGGAAGAAGGCAAACATTTCTAACCTTTGTAAAAATGGGTGTAAGGGGGACCCTGGGAAATGCAAACCTGTCAACATCACCTTTGTGCCTGGGAATATCATGGAAGAGATCCTCCACGAAGCTCTCACAAGGCATACATAGGATAGGGAGTTGACTGCAGGCAGCCAGCATGGCTTTACTCATGGCCTGTCCTGCCTGACCAGTGCAGTGGCTTTCTACAGTGGAGGGACTACATGAGGAGACAAGGGAAGGGCAGTCTATCTGGACTTCTTAAGGCCTCTGACATAGTCCCCAGGAACAAGTTGAAAAGATAGGGATTTGATGTGTGGACCGTTTGGTGGATAAGGAATTGGCTGAATGGTCTTAACCAGAGGGTAGTGGTCAATGGCTCTATGTCCAGATGAGATGAGTGACAAGTGGTGTCCCTCAGTGGTCCATACTGGGACCAACACTGTTAAGTATCTTCATTGATGATACAAACAGTGGGATCAAGTACACCTTCAACAAGTTTACAGACGACACCAAGCTGAGTGGTGCAGTTGATATGCCAAAGGGACAAGATATCACCCAGAGGGACCTGGACAAGCTGGAGCAGTGGGCCCAGGAGAAACTAATGAGGTTCAACAAGGCCAAGTGCAAGGTCCTGGATCTGGGTCAGGACAATCCTCATTATCAATACTGGTTGCGAGATGATGTGAGAGAAGGCAGCCCTGCAGAGAAGGACTTGGGAGTAGTGGTGGACACAAAACTGGACACGAGTCAGCAGCAACCCAGAAGGCCAATCGCATCCTGGGCTACATCAAAAGAAGCGTGACCAGCAATCAAGAGAGGCGATTCTGTTGCTCTACTCTTGCTCTGGTGAGACCTTATCTGGAGTACTGTGCCTAGCTCTGGGGCTCCCAACAGAAAAAGCACATGGACCTGATGGAGATGGTCCAGAGGAGGGACAAAGAAATTATCAGAGGGCTGGAGCATCTCTCCTACAGACAGGTTAAGAGAGTTGGAGTTGTTCAGCCTGAAGAAGAGAATGCTCTGGGGAGACCTTATAGCAGCCCTCCAGTGCCTAAAGAGAGCCTACAAGAAAGCTGGAGTGGGGCTGTTTACAAACACCTGTAGCACAAGGACAAGGGACAGTGGCTTTATGCTAGAGAAAGGTAGATTTCGATTTGCCATTAGGAACAAATTCTTTACTATGAGGGTGGTGGAACACTGGCACAGAGGTGACGGAGGGCCCATCCCTGGAGACATTCAAGGTCAAACTTGAGGCTCTGAGCAACCTGATGTCACTGGGAATGTCCCTGTTTACTGCAGGGGAGTTGGACTAGATGACCTCTTCCACACCTGTCCATTCTATAATAATTTGGAAAGATATTCAAAGGCATGGAGGCTGAGGAATATGCCAGGACAGACTCTGCAGTAGGAAAGGAGAAAAAATAACTAAGAGAAAAGGCCCACATGCCAGTGGCAGTGAAAAATAAATTCCATATCAAACTGATATGCCTTTCTAATGTAGAAGAGAACCAGACCAGGAGACTGGAATCTTCTGCCTTTCTTACACTTTGTCAACCTCAGCTGTCTATCTAGAATCAGGATGGAAACTGAAGTCACTAAGTCTAAATGGGAAAACAGGGAAAAAGAAAAAAAAGTTAGGCAGATTCCCAGTGACAATCTGTGCTTCAGTAGCTCTGCTCCCACTTTGTAGTGTTTCTCTTAATTCATGCTGTTAACAAGGTCATATGCAAAACATTTGTCTGTCTGTAGGACAAGACAGCTAAGTATAGAGTTCTTTTCCCTTCCAGTCATTTGATCCTATTCAAAACATATAATCTCCCAGGTCTCCAGTCTGTGCAAAGCCAGACATCAGCACATTTTTGGCTACAGGGCACCTACAAAAAAGATTAGTGACAGTCTTGTGAGCTTGTGTTGGAGATTCTGTCAAGGGGCCAACACTTAAATAAGGTACCTTGTATTTTCATTATGAGAATTCCAGCCCATTATTAGCAAAGTTAGTTTAACTTCTAGACTGTTTTGCCAGCTACTAAGTACATATTTAATGATGTGCATTGCTGGCAATGGGGGAAGGGAAGATCTATTCTGCTGCTATTCCACTGGGAAATTAAATGAGCTTGTAGAGTCTGCCTAGTTAGAGGTTATAACTGCATTTTGCATTCCATCTCTTCAGTGTAATTATGATTTAATAGCTACGCGCCTTCAGTAGATGATCACGTTTTACAGATCTCATCTTTCAACTCAGAAAACCAGAACACCGAATTCTGTAGGTGGCTTAAGCATTTATTTGACATTAATCACGTAGCTTCTTAGACACTTCAAGCCAGACTTGTATCTCAACGAACCAGAACTTCAGACCCAATTATCAGCGAAGACCTGAGCATCCGGGTTCTATCACGCCAAAGATCATATTTTTCTCCCAAGCACACAAAGTAGAAGAACTACATGGACCACCCAGTGAATGTATCCCATTCTAGTTAGGAAAATCCCTTCCACCAGATTCTGGAGTGGGGTTTTTGGTTGGTTTTTGGTTGTTTGTTTTTTTTTTTGCTCCTTAGGCCCAGTCTGCTGCACCTCACCTTGCATGCAGCATACTGTCTGCATCAGCCAGTTAAGTTCCGTCCCTTTCACTTCTACCACATCTAAGTTGACTAGCACTCAGGAAGGAACAGAAGAGGTCATAATTAAACCTTCCAATTACTCATGAAGTTGAGCTAGCACAGCCCAGTAACAGCTCATCTATCCTCACGCCTACAGCACGTCTTCAACACAAGCCCCCCACGCCACCATAACTGGAGTTGCTACTCTTATTATTTTCTGTTACTTTGGCTGAGATGCACAGAGCTAGAAGGATGCTAATTCACATCTCCCAAGATGCTCCTTAGAAAGTCTCCAAGTCAGTGTACAATTGTATCAAGTCCAGCTTATCTGTGTCACCATGCCCTTGATCCACAGCTGCAATTATGGTTTCCACTAAGAGGGCAGGACTGCACAATAGAAGGGTGGGGAAGAAAATGTGCCATCACTGGTATACAGCAGTAATCACTGACTTATTCCTGACTGACAAGGGGGAAACTGAAATAAACCAAAGTGAGATATAGTAGTGCACTGAAGAGCACTAAAGGTGTCCCTCTTCTTCCATTTCCTATCTGTTGCTAGTCAACGTGCTGGCTGCCCCTTGCTGCTCTCCTTCAGAGCTTTCAGCTTACTGAACTCTAAGCAGGATGTTCAAACTAACCTCACTTGGAAACATATGCTAATTCTGCCTCACATAAAAGCCTCACTCCTCTACCATTTTAGGGCTGTAGATCTCAGCTGTGCAGTAAATTCTTCTGTGCTTAGTCTCTTTTCCAGTGGTCATGGAAAGCAATACACCTTTTACACACAATGAACTTCAGTTCAAGAGAGGCCCTGAGCTACTGCCAGTACTAATGTATTCAGTTAGCTTTAGTTCCCAAATGAAAACACGAAATGTATGCTCACTAGTGCTTCCAGGAAGAGAAGAAAGCAAGTGTAATACATTGCAGCATGTACCAAACTCAGAATGTCTCACACATGGTTTTCTGTTTCACACTGTTAGTGTCCTTGAACATCATCTGAATCATTAAAGCAATCTGCAAGCAGTGAGTACAGGATTCTTTTCCTCTCTCCCTTCTCTTAATGAGACAAACCTGCACGCAAAGCCCAAGCTCGATCACATCACTCTCTGGCATTTCACAGGAGTCTCTCTCACCCTTTCATTCTCTCAGCTCCATTTGGAATCAGAAATGCAACTGCCCAATTACTGTGAAGGCAGCTGTTCCTGCAGTACATCCACTCTGTCTGGAAGCAGGAAAACACAAAATCTTCCATGAAAGCCTACAATTATGAGATTTCCAGCTTAGGTTTTGCACTCATGGACTGTTTGGATAAGCGAAGTTTGGAACACAGCAGCTATTTGAGTGACCACCTGGGTGCTTCACTGAACCAGGTCCCCTGATAATAAAGACACATGCACAGAAGAACTAATGGCTGCTAACCTTAACTAACAGAAAGCTTGTTTGGAGAAGCACTTCTTATTAGACAAGGAAGAACTTAGCCAAAAGCTATTAAAACCTGGGTAGTGAGCTGTGTACTTAAGGTGTTTTCTGCACCTGTCAAAATTTTGATGGCTTAAATGTTCTGTGCCTGCTTTCTCCAATTGTTTTGTAAGATTTTTAATTGAATATTCACCTGGCACATCTGTGCAGCACACCAGGGTTTCTTTTTCTTACTATTTTGGAACACAGCTCCACCAAGCTTAAAGCTAATTCCTTCTACTTGGATGAACCCACTTTACAATTTAAAGAGCAGTGTTCAAACAGTTCAAACTATGTAGTCCTTAGAGTTAGCCCAGCTAATCTGCAATTCCAGCAGCTCAAAACAAAACATTCAATCTCAGTGTTGTTCTTAAGCAACAGGGAATGAAGCAATGCCTGCCAGAACATAGAGCATTCTGAAAACCATTCAGGATACTGCTTCACTTCTAGCTGCACCTGCATGGATCATCTTTTAAGCAGGCCTTACAGTCACTACTTTGCCCTTATCTTAGGTCAGGGATAGCAGAGGAACACTGAGATAAAGTCTGAAGAGCATTACATCCTCACAAGCCAAAGCTGGCTACTTCCACTCTCACAAGGGAAGTGGATCTTTACACTCTTCCCTTTTAGTACAGATCAGAGCCAGGGAAGTTTACAGCAATCTCTTCAAATGGTGTCCTGCTCAAGTACATCTTCCAGAAGGTTTCAGCAGAAGCAACACCAAACATCCCAGTTTAGAACAAAGCCCATGCATGTTTATGTAATCACTCTGCCTGGCCTCAGAGTCATTTGAATGAGGTCCTCAGCTCCCCAGAATCAGCTCATGCAGCGCTTGCATGGATTGTCAGCACCTCTCATTTTCTGAAATAACTTTGGAGGATACCTGAATTCCAGGATACTCTGTTTAAAAAGCAACAGAAGGATTTTGCCCCTTTATTGCTACTTATAAGCAATACACTTGACAAGCCTGCTAAACCCTTATTTGTATTTGACCATTCTCTTTGCACACTGCTTAGACCAAACTATGTTCAGCTCTGCAGCAGCAGGAACTTTCACAGGATGATACCTCTTCCCAGAAGGTGACAGATTAGGACAAGGAGCTTTTATGATCTTACAGTGACTTGAGGAGAGAACTGGGAAAAATCATATCAGGCTACCCACAAAAGAATCAAAAATAATGCTTTACCCCAGAATTTACTAAGAAAGATTTATTCCTTCTCTCATAGAGAGTTTGGATGCTTGTAGCTGTAACAATTGCAGAAAAAAAAATGTATACCATGAACTGAGGTAAAAATGAAAAGCATAGACATTTCTCTTGCTTTACAAATCTACAGCAAGAACCACTCAGGTACTTAAGTTACTGAGATTTATCCCACAATTAAGTAGGCTAAAATGCCTTTTCTGAACAAGGTTACCACGACTTATGAGCAGTTTTAAACAAGTGTTGAAGTATGCCTGAAGCTGGCAACTTTAGCAGGGTTTCAGCTCAGTATTAGCATTTTTTTTAGTCCAGACCAATTGAAGATAA
Source organism: Eubucco bourcierii (assembly GCA_013396675.1). Classification (NCBI taxonomy): domain Eukaryota; kingdom Metazoa; phylum Chordata; class Aves; order Piciformes; family Ramphastidae; genus Eubucco; species Eubucco bourcierii. The sequence goes on along the minus strand of VWZE01023419.1, from coordinate 175,879 downwards.
GAGGACTGGCACTTTTTACAGCATCATGGCCAGAAATGGGTGCCTAACTGCTGTGAGGAAGCAGCCTGAGGTCAGTAGATTTTTTTTCAGTCAACTTAAAGAAGCTGACACTAGGAAGTTTGCCCATTTGTAAAGACATCCCTTGGAACTATGAAAACAGTTAAGTAGCATATGAGCATCTATAAGTAACATGGTTTAACATATTCTGAATGCAGAGCTCTGGGAAGGGGGTCAGAACAGATCCTAGTGGACAAAATGATGACACAAGCATCCTTTTCCTTGTGTTGCCTGGAAAGACAAACTCACACTTCAATAAGCCAGACTTCAGAAAGCTGTCTGGGACGCTTGTCTACAAGCAAACAGTTTTAAGAAGTATGACAGACCACAAGCTGCAAGTTTGTTACCAAGGAGGGCTGGAACAGCAAACACATTGCACACTGCTCTACTTCTACTTCAGAAACACTGGAAGTTACCTGATGTTAAGCCTCCTACAGTGCATTTTTCATGTTTCTATCGTAACATTTAAGCAACACAGAAAAATCTCATCACTAGGCAGACATGGCTAATATCACTACTGCTTTCTATTGGTAGTTGTTTATCAGTTTCATTCTTCGTGGAGTATAAAGCACTTAAGAGTCAACTTATCAAAGCTAAACCCATCAGCTCTAACCCTAATGAAGCAAAGAAACACAAAGAAAACCCCCAACCCCCAGAAACACCAAAAAACCTGTTTGCATTATAGCACAGTAGAGCTTTTTCCTTTAGTAACACTACTTTTATATATAAACCCATATCTTTGCCTCCTGATGTTGAAAGTTTCCCTGAAAGCAACAGATCTCATGATTTTACAGCTCTCTGGAACTTGCAGCTTTTAGTTTGGTGATCTGTCTGCAAGTTAACATATCAATACAATCTCTGTAACTTTCCTAGCACACCAGTAGCATTACCTTCTGCACGCTGGCAAACACTCAGCCTGGGCAATTACTTTTCATCTGCTAACTTTACCTTGAAGTCTTAACCTCACATCGCCATATTTTTCTTTCTGTTGTGGCTGTACATAGTCGAACAGCTGCTCAAAGAGCTTATCCAAGTATTTCTGCAAACAGAATTTGTTTTCCAACATTCACAATAACACAAACAACAAATGTGCCAGCAAGGCTGAACTGAAAGACCACTGAAAAATTGTTGAGATTTTCAGATTTCTTTCTGCTGTTTACTTCCAGTCTNGGAGGAGGGGGGAGGGAGGTGTAACATGAGAATGCTATATTAAGAGTTGGATGTGATCTTAAAAGGGTTTTTTTTACAACTGAAGCAATTCTGTAATCCTACAATTCTATGACTTCGAATATCTCAAAAACCTAACAAATCCACCACAGAACATTCACATTAGAATCAAGTAGAAGAGTGGTAGAGAGCTGAATGAAAATTTTCACACACCCCCAAAATAAGGAGTTTGAAGTTCATTTTGACATGTTCAAAACTTATCTACCTTTAGCCTGTATCTCCAACTAAAATAGAGTTGTCACTCCACCACTAAGCATAGAAAGGGAATTGAGAAGAGAATATCCACAGGTTGAAATAAAAATTGATTTAATAAAATAAGTAAATTGGTACCATTGCCAATACAGGACATAGAGAGTTACACTCAGTCCAGCAAATATGCAGCAGTCACAATATCCAGGAATGCAGTCCCCAAGAACAGGAAAAAGTGTAAGCCTAAAGCCCAAGGAGAAAACCCTAGCAGGAGGCTACTCTCTCCTTAGCAAACTTCCCTCTTTATACTGAATGTGATGCTCATAGTATGGGATCCACCTGTGAGACAACTTCAGTCAGGTGTCCTGACTGACTCAGAACCGCTGATGCCCTGCAGCCCATTGCCAGCCTTGGATTTAGTCACAGCAAAACCAGGACTAATCCAAAGACCTCTAATATCAGTTCAGCTTCCTAATCTACACTACATTTTAAAAATATGTCCAAATAAAGAGTTAAGTGTTAAAAAGGAACCAGAATTTGAACAGTGACCATGATTTAATGTCTCAGACAGAAGGCAATTCTCTATTTGGTAGAATCTTTTGGAAAAAAAGAACTCCATCACATGTATTACTAACCTATGTTCAGTCAGCAAACTGAAGATGCATGTCTGAACAACACTGTCTACTGATATGCTCTGAATTCCAAGCCTTTTACCATTTGGTCTCCATACAGTATAGAAGTGGTACTTCATACCATCTCATTTTCACTGTTCTTGCTTCAGAGATTTGCTGATTTAACCATCTCTTTCAGTATGCTTCCTGTTGTCTGAGGCTGGAGTTCTGACACAACAGCCAGAGAGCAATGAAGGCTGCTACAGGTAGCACTGATTCTATCAAGTCCACTCTTTGCCCCTACTAAATGCACTGGATTTAACAAGTCTCAACATAAACGTAAAAAAAAACCCCCAAAACCACACACACACACACAAAACAACCCCCAAACTAAGCCAACAACAAAAAAACCCAACAGTAAACAAAACCCCCAAACAAACAACCAACCCCCCAAAAAAACAAAGCCTGCTGTGCATCTCTCAGTAGGACACAAATGAAGGGTTTTTTCCCAGTCTAAGGAGCAATGCAAGAGATTAGTCAAATGGTAAGACAACGCCACTTGATAGCTCCTGTGTTCTGTTTATTGCTGGGGCCTTCATCAGTGGCACCTACATGCTCAACACGAACTACACAAAACTATGAGCTCTCTAACCAATTCCCATTTGGTTCTCAGTAATCCACAGATTCAATCTGTGTGCATTTCACGATTATTGATTATTGCAGGGAGACTACAAAAGCATGTATGAACTTCAGGATGTCACAGCTAAACATGATTCAGCAAATGAACCGTGGAACAGGTTGCCCAGGAAAGTTGTGGACACCCCATCACTGGAAGTATTCAAGGTCAGGCTGGATGGGGCTTTAAGCAACCTGATCTAGTGAACTATGTTCTGTGGCAAGGGGTGGTGGGGGTGGACTACACGATCTTTAAAGGTCCCTTCTGACGCAAATCATTCTGTGATTCTCTAAGTACTGACAGGAAGGGGAAGCATGAAGTTTCTTTTAACATGCACAGCAAAGCTACTGCACAGCAGGACAAAAGTTGTTGGTTGCAAAGAAAAACAAATAGAAGGCAGGTTTCCTTGGACATCATGGAAGAACTGAGTCTTTGGGAGGTCCTGTAAATAACTTTAGTGAAGACCTTCAAGCAAGCACTGAAGAAACATAAAGACGATTGACCAAGAGGTATATCACAAGATTGCTCAGCATGCACTTCTGAAGTTTGAAAGAACAAGATCTGTTTGGATGATGACAGTAAGTTTGAAAAGGTTACTAAGCTGGAAAAGAGACAGCTGATTGAAGAGGAGAAGTGAATGGACACACCAATAATTGTTGGAAATTTTCCCAGCAGTAAACTGTAATAGAAGCGATGTGTGGTACTGCTTGTTTTCCTCCTTATGGCAAAGGGACTCATCAGTTAACAATGAGTGTGATGCATGCATGAATCAGAAGCTACATTTCTGAGAAATCATTTACAGAGAGACAGAGATAGATGGAAAAAAATATTCAGAGTTATTTCAAAAAACCCAGAGATCAGTGTCTTGACAGACTTTGATAATTCTACATAGTACTGCACCTCCTCTAAAAGTCTTGCATGCCTGCACATGTGCAAGACTCAGTAAAGACAGTCTCACTGAGTTATCTGGGATGACCATTACATTAACAGGCTGCTGATGCTCACAAAGAAAACACTTGGAGGCAGACCTGTACTCATCCCCCAGTCAGGCTTTGCTTAACCTGCAAAGATGCTGCTGAGCTCTAAGAGAGTGTGGCAAGAAAGTTAAGGTCATAAACAACACAGTTCTCTCCTAGAGATCAAAAGGTTTCCATTAAGAATTATTTGAATAATTCAATTGTAATAATATCAACACATGCTGTTATGTTATTGAAGTAAAAAGTGCTGGCTTGCAAATAAACTGAAACATTGTCAAGAATGACATTGAATTATATTCCCTTCCCAACCAACACTTTCCAAAGTAATTATGCTCCATCATTGCACTTTGTTATATCGCATGGCCAGTTCGAGTATGTGAAATGGCTTCTGGTACAGAGAGAGTCTTCACCAAACCACAGTTTCGAGCCGATTTGGTCACAGACTGAAACAGGGGAAAAAAGAGTTACTAAGCAACAGCAGGACAGGAGCACGAGAAAGGTCTGCAGTCTTAATTGATATTAACTTTATAAAAGCAGCGCAGTACCAAGAGAAGGCTCAAGATGTGAATTTTACTGCTTTGGAAAGGAAAATAAATCATCATCAGAAACCCCAGACAGGCCGTCTCTACTAGATCTGAGTTCTTCATTCACCCCAACTATACGCTGCATGACGTATTGCAAACAGATTTTGTTTTGAAGGCAGACTGAGTAGTTTATTCTCAGAACTGAACAAAATGAAAGATTCAGCTATAGCACTTTTATTTAAGAGCCCAGGACACACAGTTCTGCTCTCTAGTAGTTCCCTAGTCCTATCCCAAGACAGGAATGTGGTATGAATTATGGTTGTATGAGTCCCCAAGACATTACTATCCACAGAACTGACATCACATTCAAATACAGCTCTCCCTCCTCCTCACTACCTATGGTTAAGAGGGTTGTTTTTTTATAGAAAGTCAGCCCAAAGCCAAGTTCAATCACTCAGACTAGGTCAAAGGAATTTACTCAGTCAAATCTCTACTAACATGGCCAAGCAAGGCAGAAATCCTGAATTCCTTCCAGAAACTGTATTTATTTTCTCCTCTTCTACTGTAAGCAAAGTAGTTTCATGAGGATGTGATAACATGAGTTATCACATGAACGCTTAGAAATTTAAATTAAAAAGCCCTTGATGTGGAAAACGCTGTGAACTCTACTACTAAGCAATCAACCTTTATTTGCCTAGCTAGCAGTACCTTGAGCAGAAGTTATTTGCTTTAGCTTCACCTGAAGTAAATCTGATTTCCTACTAAAGTACTGCCTTTTTATAAGATTTAAGTTATAGTTGTTCTGCCTTTTTTTTTTTTTCTTAAAGGCCAAACACATACCAACCACCATATAAACACAAAGCTGAGTACCTCAGATTCTACCAAACTATTATCTTCTCTTCCCATTTCTGCATTCTTTGACTTTGCACTTATTTAAGTGCAAGATTTCAGCATTTACTGGTTTTCCCACATACTCCAATATACTTAAAGTGACTAAAATGAAACCACAAGAGGTAAAACTACTAGTGTGACTGTTGCTGAGGAGGAAAAACCAGCAACCCAGGTTTGGTTCACTCAAACTGTCTGCTGATTTGTATTTAAAGTGTTGAGATTTAGAGTCATCTTCTGTTCTGATTTGTACTGGTGCAAGTCAACTAAGCTTATGAAATAGGATCTGGCACCATGAAGAGGACTGTCCCTTCACAGGATACGAGTAATAGCCACTTGAGTAAATGCAAGTTACTCATATCCTGCTAGTGGACTAATCTGTCTCTGTATATTCACGCATATTTTTAGTTGCCTCCAGGAATATGAAGGCAAATCTCACTTGTTACCTAATGAAACTCATTTCACCTGATACAACACAACCAGACTGAAAAACCACTATTACTCACACCTGAGGTGTAACCAATGCAGCATGTTCTGTGTGATTAAGGTTCATCTCTGAACACTCACCACACAAACCTCAATTCCCCTGGTTGGCTATGGTCCATTCCCAGATGACTTGTTCCAAGCCTTTAAGAGCAATCTGACCTCCTCTTTCTTTACCCACAACATTCTTATTCTTTCCAACTGAAGTGATTCTCAAAGAGTGGAGTGGCTTGAGCCTGAGAACTTCTCTTCCCTTTTCAAAGCAGAAACGAACAGAAATGCATTTCTTAGTTTACCTCCAAACATCTGAACTACTGGACCAACCAGCCAACTCAGCAGGCATTCAAAAGCTATACACAGATGCTTATTTACTATTCAAGTTTGTATATACAGTTACACTTGGAAATACCTGCAGTGAGGTTATTCTACATAAGAAATTGCATTATTCTAGTTCACGATGCTGTAAATTATAGGTCTATTTAAAGCGTACAGGAAAGGACAACGCAAACATAATCTTTTAAGGCTGAATGCACTGAAAGAGTTTAGTGACCAGGTTGCAGAAATGAGATAATCCAGAGTTTGTAAGGAAGGAGCCACACCGTTTTAGTAAGTCTAGGAAGTCACAGTAGTAGAATAACAATAGAATATAAAAAATTACCAATGGATACGGGGACAGCTGTATGGCTATGAGCATAACTTCAACAGAAATCAAGAGGTTTTGAAGGAAGCAAGAGGTTACCTCCAACGGAAGTGAGCAATGTGGAGCATGGGACAAGATGCAGTATCAACTCATCAAAAGTAAGAAATACCATGCTTACATGACAACTTATTTCTACCTAATGAAAATGCAGGTAAGTCCAACGTGGACTTAAAAAAAAAAAAAAAGCATTTGATACTGTGCCATAAGACCTCACGACTGAGTTACCAAAAAACCTGACATGCTACATACATTAATGAAGTGCTCCTTAGCCAGTCGTACACCACGTTCAAAAAGAAAATATGAGATGGGGCAATGTTATTTTAAGAATGGGTCTCAAGTTTTTAATACTGGTAGCTAACAACATTCAGAGGGTTGCTCTGCTAAGCAGATGGGCAACACGGGAAGACCATGTGAAATGAGCCAAGCACGATCTAAGATCAGGGTGAAGTTTGGCAACTTAAAAGAGTTGAGGCCGTGCGCTTAGAAAGCCACAGCTAAAACAACCGAGGAAGCCCTTGGCGCTGGGCGGGCGCAGCCACCCCCGCTGCCGACGCGGCCGAGCTGCCTGGCGGCCCAATCACCTTGACCGCAGGGCTCCGTGCGGGCCGGGCAGAGGCTCCCCCGCGCCAGCATCAAGCCCAGCTGCCCTGGCTGCGGTCAGCCTCACAGCTGCGGAGCCACTTGCTCTATTTTTCAGCTGATCTTCTATCACCCCGCTGAAAAACGCACGCAACAGATTGCACAGGAGAGCGCCATCAGCAAATGGATCTGGCTGCCAGACTCAGCACAAACTCCGCGTGTGTGTCCGTGTCCATGTCCGCGGGGGAACANAGCCACCCCCGCTCCCGACGCGGCCGAGCTGCCTGGCGGCCCAATCACCTTGACCGCAGGGCTCCGTGCGGGCCGGGCAGAGGCTCCCCCGCGCCAGCATCAAGCCCAGCTGCCCTGGCTGCGGTCAGCCTCACAGCTGCGGAGCCACTTGCTCTATTTTTCAGCTGATCTTCTATCACCCCGCTGAAAAACGCACGCAACAGATTGCACAGGAGAGCGCCATCAGCAAATGGATCTGGCTGCCAGACTCAGCACAAACTCCGCGTGTGTGTCCGTGTCCATGTCCGCGGGGGAACAGCACCAGGGCTGCCAAAGGCACTTTTTAAAACGCGGA
>VWZE01023419.1:73251-162621 GCA_013396675.1 Eubucco bourcierii | reverse complement strand
GGGCCACAAAGATGATCAGAGGGCTGGAGCAGCTCTCCTATGAGGACAGGCTGAGAGAGTTGGGGCTCTTCAGCCTGGAGAAGAGAAGGCTTTGAGGAGACCTTCTAGTAGCCTTCCAGTATCTGAAGGGGGCCTACAGGAAGGCTGGGGAGGGACTATTGCAAGGTCTTGTAATGACAGGACAAGGGGCAATGGGTTTAAACTGGCAGAGGGCAGATTTAGACTTGATGTTAGGAGGAAGTTCTTTACAGTGAGGGTGGTGAGGCACTGGAACAGGTTGCCCAGGGAGGTTGTGGATGCTCCCTCCCTGGATGTGTTCAAGGCCAGATTGGATGAGGCCTTGAGTGACCTGTACTAGTGGGAGGTGTCCCTGCCTATGGCAGGGGGTTGGAACTGGATGATCCTTGAGGTCCCTTCCAACCTTACTATTCTATGATTCTATGATTCTATATTCTATTATTCGTCTCACTTCTATCTGATAGCCAATGTTTGAAAAAAAAGGCTCATAAATTAGAGTGGTAGATTCATTACTACTGGAAATTCTATTATTTTAGCTAATTCCCACCACTACATTGTCTCACAATCTAATAAAAGTATATTCTCCAGCAGACACCTGAAAAGACTTGATATTGACTATTTATACAGTACCTGATTAAAAACAAATAAAAAACAACAAAAAACCAAAAACAAAACCACAAAACCTCAAGCCCTCCCCCGAAAAAATCAAATAAACTGGAAAATTACTACCTAGTTTTTAAGTGGTTAGAAACATTAAGTACTGCAAATGTAGAGGCTGGTTTCTAAAACGATCTGGAGCTGAGTTTTAGAAAGTGTAGAGACTGAGGAAGCTGGGGCTCTTTAGCTTGGAGAAGAGGAGACTGACGGCTGACTTCATTCGTGTTTATAAATATGTAAAGAGTGAGTGCCAAAAGGATGGAGCCAGGCTCTGCTGGGTGATGCCCAATGACAGAACAAGGGGCAATGGGTGGAAAAATATTTTCCCTGTGAAGGTGACAGAACAATGGAACAGGCTGCCCAGGGTGGTTGTGAATTCTCCCTCTCTGGAGATACTCAAGACCCATCTGGATGTGTTCCTGTATAATCTGGTTTAGGTGGTCCTGCTCTGGCAGGGGAGTTGGACTGGATGATCTTTTGAGGTCCCTTCCAGCCCCTGGCATTCTGTGATTCTGTGATGTGTCTTTAAGATGGCACTTACTAGTGGAATCGTCTTCAATCAGTAGTCACACGTGAGAAATATGCCATTGCCTCTGTCCTAGAAGTCGCAGAGTGTCATGCAGAGACTATAGGCTAGGCCGTTGCCTAAGGTCAGAATGAAGTGATGGCACCATACCTGGAATCACGCTTTAGAGGGCTTCAGGGGTGTGATGTAAGATAAAAGAGGAGACTGAATACTGCTGCACAGTCCTTACACATAAAGCAGGAAACCAACCAACCAATGCTGCACATTTTCAGGGCAGGCTAAAATGGCTGATAGTAAAAAAAATAATAACAATCAGTAACTTTTAGATGGGACAAGGGAACAGAGTGCCTAAAAAGCTTGGAAAATATGACAGGAGAAACATAAGCTGGCAGAGTTATGCAGAGTTTGCAAGAGTTTTACTAATGATTCCTGGAAAGTTTTTTTTTCTTTGCTTTACAAATCTCAGTATAATTTCCTTATTCTTTGATCCATATTTATCCATGATTCCAAATGTCTATTACTTTTTATTCTTACTAATAAATACAATTACTCTGAGTTACCTCTATCATTGCAAATAATATATTAAATATTAATCATTTAATGTTTATTCATGGACAGTAACTATGTCTTTGCTCTAGACTGAACATACTAAATCCTGTAACCCTATCTTAAAACTTTTATCCCTACCTTGACACCAAGGTGTATGGCACAGTCAACTTGCTAGAGGGCAGGCATGCCATCCAGAGAGAGCTGAACAAGGTGGAGGGGTGGGCCCAGGCCAACCTCATGAAATTCAACAACGTCAAGTTTAAGGTCCTGCACCTGGGTAGGCACAATCCCAAGCACAAATCCAGGCTGGGTGGTGAATGGCTGAGAGCAGCCCTAAGGAAAAGGACCTGGGGGTCTGGGTTGATGAAAAGCTCAACATGGGCTGGCAGTGTCCATGCACACAGCCCAGACAGCAACCGTGTCCTTGGTTGCAACAACAAACGTGGCCAGCAGGGCAAGGGAGGGGATTCTGCCCCTTTACTCTGCTCTCGTCAGACCCCACCTGGAGTACTGTGTGCAGTTCTGGAGCCCCCAGCACAGGAAAGACATCAAATTGTTAGAGTGCGTCCAGAGGAGGGGCACGAAGGTGCTCAGAGGGCTGGAGCAGCTCTGCTATGAGGACAGGCTGAGAGAGTTGAGGCTTTTCAGTCTGGAGAAGAGAAGGCTTTGAGGAGACCTTCTAGTAGCCTTCCAGTATCTGAAGGGGGCCTACAGGAAGGCTGGAGATGGACTATTACAAAGTTTTGTAATGACAGGATGAGGAGTAATGGGTTTAAACTGTCAGAGGGGAGATTCAAACTAGATGTTAGGAAAGGGTTCTTTCCAGTAAGGGTGGTGAGACACTGGAAGAGGCTGCCCAGGGATGTCATGGATGCTTCCTCCCTGGAGGTGTTCATGGCCAGATTGGATGAGGCCTTGAGCAACCTCTTCTAGTGGGAGGTGTCCCTGGCCATCCCTTCCAACCTAAACCATTCTACGATTCTATGATTTTAACAATTTTCCTGTGCACTCTTAAAGAATTTTTTAACTTTCATTGATACATACTCAAGGTATGTATGTACTCAAGGAGGAGATTTTTTTTTTTTTTTCATCTGCTACCGTCTCCGTGTCAGGAGTAGTGAAATGAACTTCTGAGGGAATGGCTATTTGTTATTGCCTGGACTGCATGTAGCATCACTTCTTGAGAATCTTCCATACTGGGAAATGTCAAAGATGGACAGTAGTGTCGTATGGGTTCAGAGCAATCTTTTGCTTGTTGTCATTCAGTCAGATTCCTTGGGAAAAGGTTCTGGAAACAAAGTGAGAATTGCTTGAGTTCTGTAAGGCAAGGAACCAATTCATTTGTCATTCTTGACATGCGAGATAGCACACTTTTGTGATTAACAATTTGTATTACTATGAAAAAAATGCTTGTGGTAAGGGGATAAACAGAAGTCCCTAATTAATTGGAAACAGCAAGGTTGTATAATTTTTTCCACTGCCTGCTTTTGAAAACGTAAAAGTTCAGCACACTGAGTCTAATCCTTAAAATCTCCCTCACAGTGAAATTCTGTGTGGCTTTAAAGGAAATGATAGATAATAGACTCATCTCACCTTAATAAATCCCAATAAGAAAAGAACAAGCTGCAGAAAAAGGGAATTGCCAGCACTGTATTTGTGTTGCAGAATGTATCTGATGTACTCTATTAGTTTTTCTCCCTTAGTTCTTACATTCAAGTGAGATTTACCTGAGACAAGGGGAAGTCACAAGATTTAAGAAAAACTCATCACCACCCCCGAAGAAGCAGTGATCATTGCAACAATTTTGCAACAGAGGCTTAGTAATGTACTGTGGTACGGCAGTAATGGAGTAGGAGGTAAAGAATTATCTATTCTAACTGAGGCAATTCTGATTCTCTAACACTGCATCTGACTGAAAATGGAGGTAGAAACTAGGTGGACAGAAAATAATATCCTATCATATGAGACATGGGAAATGCTAGTCATCAGCTTTGTGTAATAACCCTGCAACAGCAATAACTGCTGAGTCCTCCAGCGTTCGTTTTTGTTAACAAGTGAAAAAAGGCAGTAGAAAAAGAAACTAACCTATTTTTAGATGATAGGACAAGGAGCAAGGATAAGCTGCAGCACTGGAGGTTCCACCTCAACACAAGGGGGTACATCTTTACTGCAAGGCTCACAGGGCACTGGAACAGGCTCGCCAGAGAGGCTGTGGAGTCTCCATCTCTGAAGACTTTCAAACCGTGTCTGGCTGCATTCCCCTGTGACCTGAGCTAGGTTGTATGGTCCTGCTCTAGCAGGTGGGTTGGACTTGATGGTCTCTTTGGGTCTCTTCCCGCCCCTGACATCCTGTGATCCTGTGATCCTTACACACATAACTATACTTAGTAACTGGATACTGTGTGCAGTTCTGGAGCCCCCAGCACAGGAAGGACATGGAAGTGTTGGAGCGGATCCAGAGGAGGCCACGAAGATGATCAGAGGGCTGGAGCAGCTCTCCTATGAGGGCAGACTGAGAGAGTTGGGGTTCTTCAGCCTGGAGAAGAGAAGGCTTTGAGGAGACCTTAGAGTAGCCTTCCAGTATCTGAAGGAAGGCTGGGGAGGGACTATTGACAAGGTCTTGCAATGAAAGGACGAGAGGCAATGGGTTTAAACTGGAAGAGAGGAGATTTAGACTGGATGTTAGGAGGAAGTTCTTTCCGGTGAGGGTGGTGAGACACTGGCACAGATTGCCCCGGAAGGTGTTGTGGCTGCTCCCTCCCTGGAGGTGTTCAAGGCCAGGTTGGATGGGGCTCTGAGTGACCTGTACTAGTGGGAGGTGTCCCTGCCTATGGTAGGGAGTTGGAACTAGATGATCCTTGAGTTCCCTTCCAACCTTACCATTCTATAATTCTATGATAGTTTCAACTAATTAAAAAAGACTTCTGCTGGCTTTTTATACACATGGCTGGACATGTGTATATGCGATTTGCTGGGACATAAGCAACTAAAATGATGTCAGCAGTCTGAAAGATGAAAGATGTGCCACATTTAAAATGTTTCTTTCACCTGTTACCTTTTAATGAAAGAGTGTTAGTGGGTGTATGGCCTATGGTTATCATTGCCTTGTATGGTGTTTGGGAAAGACCTGCAGCTGTGATTTTGTCTTTCCCTGTCTTTTGAAATTATAAAAATAAAATGAGTAGCTGAAAAACCTGCATTAAGCAATACCTAGTTAAAATTTTTGTCAAAGAAAGGATAGTACAGTAAGAGTACAAGGGACATTCATATAACAATAAAAATAGGACAATCATAGGGCTTACTCCTTCATTTGTAAGCCAGGTGTCACAAAATGTGATAATTCAGTTTTTCCTTTTAGCTTTCAAAATGGAGAGGAAATAATAGTTGACTAGTAAAAGAGGCACCATTAAAAATAAATCTAATAGATATTTCTTAGTTTTTTTAACTTGTTAGATGTTTGATGTCTGCACGTATTAATATTGCAGAACATCTACTCATTATTCTTCAGGTTTTGTCTTTTTTACTTTAAGAATTAATGCTGAATTTATCTCTGTGTGTAATCCCATTTAGACTTTACAATGAGCATTAGGATGGCATAGGTTAGGGATAGGCCTTGCACAGGCGTCTCCCAAATTTATTCCTATTTGCAAGAGTAAAGAAATGTTACTAAAATGGTTGTGCCTGGTGCCATGTACATCCTGACTGCAATCAATACTAGCAGTGACTAAATAATCTAGCAGTGACTTTGGTCCAAGTGAATACCTAGGTCAGCGAATTATAGTAGAACTGATACAGATGTGTATTTGAGATGAAATAGCTATGGTAATTGAGTAGCATTTCTACTTTTCTGCTTGAGCTGTAGCCATGCTTTGCCTTTATTCTGTCAGCACATCAGCTTTCTAGTGATGTGCATATGCCAAAGATGAGGTTGTTTGCCCTCTTACAGAAGTTCTACAGCCTCATTTCCCTCCTTACATCTTGCCTGACAGCAGTGAGCACGGTTTGCGGCAGGGATGGACGGGAGATACAGCTGGGAAGTCGTGGGAAAGGTCTAACAGAAGTGCACAAACATCCTAGTGATAAACTAAGCTCCCTCTGACCTAGTTTCTCATGACTGCAAAATCAGGCCATATTTACTGTAATCAAGGCCTCTGCATTTCTTACAGCTGCATTTGTGTAAATACAGCTCCACCAGGATCAGCAGATCTGGAGCTCTGCTGTCCACCATGTGCTAACATTTTATTACCATGCTACCCAAACCCCATTGGTAATCACACAAACACAGGCTGGTTCTTCATTACAGCTTCCAGTCAAAATGTAGTCATGCTGGTGGTGATGCTGCAGAAAGGAAAAGCCTCCAAGTAGACAGTCTAGGAGGAAAAACTATGTATAATTGCTTCAAGGCATCCACTAGATCTGCAGGTGGAGGGGAGGCTTTCTGGTGAAACCATTTCTCTCAGATTTGGGCAGGCTGGTTTCAGTAATGCAGTTGCAGCTGTCGAGTGCTTTCCAAGATACCCCAACCATATGTGAAACTGCAAATGTTTTCCAGTGTTTCCTAGGATCTCTGTTACAATATATATCTATATATATATCTATATATCTATATATATATAATTTTTTTTTTTTTCAATTCAGGCAAGCACACATTGTTTTGCAGGGCTCTGCACAGCTTCTGTGACAGCAGCACTCATTTAGATACATGGTAGTTGTAAGGTACATTACTAAAAATGCCCAAACCATGTAATTGATAAAAAGGTTAGTAAACAAGAAAAATAGTCAGGTTATTTTGATTAAATGGTCATGTGAATACTGTGCTGTATACAGATTTCCCACCAGACCTTAGCCACAAATCAAAATGTGAGCTTTGATGTATTGATGTTTGTAAAAATGGTTCCCTCTATAGCAATGTGATTTCTGAATTTTTCAAGTGGGATAGTCAGAACAAAATTTCTTCCTCCTTTTCACTTTTTCTCCAGTACTAGTGACTATATTTGCCTGTGCTTGATCTGTTTTTCTGAGGAGTGCAATATCATATGCTAAGTCAGTTACAGGACATCACTGGTTAGTTAATCTCACAATTTTCAGACTTTTGGGTTACTCTGTTTAGCTTGCCTCTTACTGACAGAGATGCTCTAGAAACAACAACAAACCCATTTTCAGCCATTTGAGGGATGAGAGAGCTAAATAGAGCGTGATTGCTCCCACAAACATTTGCTGACACCCACAGTTGCTCTCTGAAGATGCTTAATTGAGAAACCCAACTCAGATCCTTAGAATGACAGACATCATCTTCTCTCTGTAAGCATGGGCTTGGCAAAGTATCACCACTTGTTTGAAGTCTGCAAACTTCTGCTCACACTCAGAGAAAGAGATTGTTATGTGTCTCCAAAAGCCAAGGAAAGAAAAATTTGGTGCTCAAGGGAGCACTGAAATGATAGGGACAACTGCACTGCCCAGTTCTCTATTCACTTTCCATTCAGCTCTGTTCATGCTTCGGAGTGCTTCAGAAATTGGGTATGTTACAGAGTGTCCCAAAATCAGAGATAAAAAGATGTCCAAGTGGTGACCCTGTCTATCTTGTTGCTAATGCTATCTTGTCTTTAATGGAATGCTATACATATACTAAATAAGTAAGAGGCTTTCTGTTATTTTTATCAGGGATTTCTTATGCTCTTCAGTGAAACCCATTATATAGTTTCTGCTATTAATTTAAAAGTATAATACCAGTATTCAAGTAATAGCAGGTGAAAGTGTTTTCACCCATCATTAACTTTGGCTTTTCAGAGAGGGAAAGAAATCCTTCAGTATTTCCAACTTCAGCTGGAACACTAGCAAGGGAAACAGTTTAGTGAGGCTTGCATGCAAGGAAGTGATGTAACTTTTATCACGTTTTGTGACTGTATGGGAAAAAAATCAAGCATGAGTTGGACTGTTAAATCACTGGCTTCCTATGCCAGTGAAGTGCACAGTGAGCTGCATGTCCTTTTCTGACATGTGCCATCTACATTGACTAATGTTTTAATGGCTATATCTTGAATTTCCAGCTCTGCTATCACATAGGCTAGTATAAGTCCAGTAAGAAATTCTTATTTAAGTTCCGTTGTTGCATGAACATAACTTTCTTTTCTAGTTACAGCATAAACAGAAGTTCATGCTCATCTGGGACTGCCTGATGGTTCCTGTCTAGCAGAAAGGGACCTGGGAGTTCTAACTGACTACTGACTGAATATGAGCAAGCAGTGAGGCCAGAAAGCCAGTGGCTTCCTGGCTTGGTTTACAAATGCTGTGCCCAGCAGGAGTAGAGAGGTAATCATCCCCTTGTATTAAGCTCTGGTGATCCCACACCTCAAGTATTGTGTTCAGTTTCGGGCATCTCATTACAAGAGGGATGTGGAGGTGCTGAGTTGAGTACAGAGGAGGGCAATGATGCTGTGAAGGGCCTGGGGAATAAATCTAATGAGGAGTGACTGAAGGAGCTGGGGCTGATTAGTTTGAAAAAGGAGGCTGAGAGGAGACCTCATCACTGTCTACAGCTATCTGAAAGGACATTGTGGAGAGGTTGGCACTGGTCAGAAGAGACCACAGGTAATTAGTGATAGAACAAGAGGGAATGGGCTCAAGCTGCCACTGGGTAGGTTTAGACTGGATATAAGGAAAAAAAATTTCACAGGAAGAGTGGTCAGGTAATGGAATGGGCTGCTCAGGGAGGAGGTTGAGTCACCAACCCTGAATGTGTTTAAAGTCATTTGGATGTAGTGCTTGGGGATATGGTTTAGGGTGAACTTTGTAGAGCAGGGATATCTGTTAGACTTGGTGATTCCAACTGGAATGTTTCTGTGATTCTGCGATTCCTTACCACCTTATTTTAAAAGTTCAGAATACAATTGCTGATGTAGTAAAAATGAGGTTAAGAGTAGCAAGTTGGAAAGCAGAATTTATTTTATAAAAATTTCAGATTTTGCTTTTATTAGGAATTAGAAGTTAAAACCAGATATCCATCAGGCAGAATTTTTAAAAAATCTACTGTAAATGACTTATGAGAAAATATTTTTTTCCCTTTTGATGTACTCAGTGTTCTGTTGAGATAACTTCAAAAGATAACATTAGAATAAAAGATCCTATAAGCTGATATTTGAATAACATTTAATCTGGTATTTGAATAACATTTGAATAAACGTGTTAGAATATTAAGTTCTAAATAAATTAACAGAACAATAGTAAAGGAAAATTACCAGGAAAGGTCAGAATGTGATGCTGGTTGTTTTCTTAACAGAATGAGAAATGAGAAGCAACATCCCTTTGTAGAAAAAAAAACAATAAATAAATAGAAAAAAAATCATACTTTTGGGAAAAAAATCTAACATTGCCTTCTTTCAGGCCAAACTACTCCACTGGAAAAAAAAATCCAGCTTGCTGTAGGTGTCTTTGTGAGTATTTTCTATCTGAAAGTGTGTGGAAGCAAGTGCAAGCACTGGACATAGGGGCACATAGGACAAGGGGCAATGGTTTTAAACTGGAAGAGGGAAGATTTAGACTGAGTGTTAGGAGGAAGTTCTTTCCAGTGAGGGTGGTGAGACACTGGCACAGGTTGCCCAGGGAGGTTGTGGATGCTCCCTCCCTGGAGGTGTTTCAAGGCCAGGTTGGACGAGGCCTTGAGTAACCTGTACTAGTGGGAGGTGTCCCTGCCTATGGCAGGGGGTTGGAACTAGTTGATCCTTGAGGTCCCTTCCAACCTTACTATTCTATGATTCTATGACATTACGAATGCTAGAATGAGGATACATTGGGGTGAAAAGCTCATTGACTTGCAGGTGTCTTCTGTGTAGCACCAAAGAGGGAGGAAGACCTGATAGCATCTCTCTAGCACTCAAATGTCTTTGAACTGACAGTGGTAGAAAATCAGCCTTAGCAGCTCTCCAGTTAATGCCCTTTCCTGTGGCTGGGACCAATGGGATATGATATACAGTGGTAAGAGGAACTGGCAGAAATTTCCCTGTTGAAGTAGTGTTAAATTATGGAGAGAGAAACAGGAAACAATGAATAGTAAAGGAGAACTATATACAGTCAGTGATTGGTAGATATTTACTGTGGTTAAATACCTTATTAAAAAGTTAATGAAAGGAGGAGGTTGGTTGGAGGCAATAGTTGGTCTAGGCAAGATGAAAAATACTAACTTCATAGATTATATATTTAAATATTAAATGCAAATAGAAGTTCCTTTTAATGTGTACAACATTTTAAGGTTATTTTTGTCATTTCCCTGCGGCATAAATCCAAATATAACCTTCCTAATAACTTTTTTCGTGTATTACTAGATGCCAGTATAATTCAATGTGTATCTGGGAGTACAGATCATTTTGGATTGGATTGGTTTGTTAATAGATGTCTGTGTGGTTGGAGCCTTGTGTTGCTAGATTATACAGATTACAGATACAGATAGGTCAATGTAAGAACCAGGGAGACTTTTACAACACCTACTTTAGATACCCAACTTGGCCACTAACTGAAGCTGAGAGTGAGACTGTCATCAAGGGTACATTTCAAACCACCCAAATGAACCTCTGTTATGAATCACCATATCACAGGGCCTGTGTCTTCCCTTCAACTCAAAGAGGAGCCATGGGAAAACAGCTGAATAAGTTAACCAGTCAAGTTTTGTGCTGATACTTGGGGAAGCTGCTTTGCATCCTAAATTGCAATAATGCACAGTGGAGTAACATTGGACACAGACCAAACACCCAAAATTCAGCAGAGAGCCATGAGGATGACTGAGGGACTTGAGCATCTCCCCTATGAAGTGAGACTGAGAAACCTGGGGGTGTTCAGTCTGGACAAAAGAAGACTGAGATCTGATCAATGTGTACAAATATTTGAGGAGTGAGTGTAAGTGGACAGGGCCAATCTCTTTTTCAGTCGTCCACAGCAATAAGACAAGGAGCGACAGGTGCAAAGTGAAACACAGAAGGTTTCAGCTCAACATGAGGAGAAACTTCTTTACAGTAAGGGTGCAGAGCACTGGAACAGGCTGTCCAGAGAAGTTGTAGAGCCTCCTTCTCTGGAGACTTTCAAAACCTGCCTGGATGCATTCCTGTGTGAACTACCCTAGGGGATCCTGCCTTGGCAGGGAGGTTGTACTCGATGATCTCTGTCGGTCCCTTCCAACCTCTAAGGTTCTGTGATTCTGTGAAATTATAATAACTACTGCTCAGTAGAAGTCATCACACTTTTGGCAGAAATCTAAACAACTAAACTTTCCTTCTTTTAGTTTTGAGGTTCAAAATCTTCCATTGCCTTCTAAATAAAGAATTACTGGAGTCATCTCATTTTCTGATGATATCAGAAGTGGAAGGATGAGAACAGTGCAGAAGGTGCCACTATTTAGTTGTTTCCAGGGAGAAGAATCTCATGAGAAAATTCTCATCTCTAAGGTTTTGTGTCTGAATTCCAAGATGTTAAGATAAAATAAAGCAAACATTCAGAATGTTAAATATTTTATTTTAAATAAAATGAGTTCATAAAAGTTTCAATGTTTGCTTGTTGCCTACTTACATCAGTGGTATTGCCTGGAAAGCATAGATTTTGCAAATTCAGATTTTGAAGCTCAAGAAAACAGCAATGGTAGTGGCTGTATGAATATTCATAAGTTAAGAGAGTAACCAAAACATTCTTGCTTTCACAGTCTCTGTTCTTATTAATTACATTCTCTCCCTTCCCCTTTCCCTTACATAGCCCTTATGGAAAAATAAAGGAGATTGAGCTGGGCTTTTCTAATGGCCTTACATGTCTACAGATGTCAGAAAGATCTCTCACACATATACTCTTAAAAAGTAATGTACTTCTCTACTGAGCAGATACAAATTCAGCTCCCTGCTCTCTCACAGATATTGCCTGTCTCATACTACAGTATCTGTTTTAATCACTTCATCTCTATCTAAGCTGCCTAAACTAAGGAGTTCCTCCTGCTTCCAGGGTTGGTGATGTGAGACAGCTCAGGCTGGGGTGATATCTGGAACCTACTTCTCCTTTCTTTCTTCCCCCTGATTTCTCTAGAAGTCCGGAGATGTAAGTGGCAAAAGCACCATCCTGCACTGGATAATGTTAGTTGATAAGGAAACCAGAAGTAAGTTACTTAGAGCATCTTATAGCTATCACGTTTTGTAGACATAACTGTTTTCTTGTGGCTAATATGGGAATAGTGTTACTTTTCTTCCAAGGAGTAAAGCAAAACTAACTGTTAGGAATAATGAACCTTCAACATATTTAGTAAAAGAAGCCATATACCTCTTCTTAGATACTTAGATGTATTCTTTTTAAGGATCTCTCTCAAACATAGTTATTCTGGGCTATCAATATTTATAACTATCTGGGCACTCTCAGAGTTCAAGGGCAACTGGCAAGGCAGTACAAATAACAAACACATGTTGAAATGTTAGCCAGGTTCAGGAATGGTGGTGTTTTCTTCAGCGAGTCAAGTAGGAGTTCATCACTTTGCAATGTGTATGAGTCATACCAGGTAGCACTTGCAACCCTGCATGACCTTGCAAAATGCTGTCTCCTCAGCTAAACTCCAGGCCTGAGTGTCTTGGTTTGCAGGATGTGTGAGCAGCCTTCCCCTTGGCAGTTGTGGGCAGGGATGAAGTACTTGCAACCACCCCTGGTGTCCACAGCAGGTGCAGTGCTTAGGAGGTGTTAGATATGTTCAGTTGTCATAGAATCATAGAACATTTTGGGTTTGAAAGGGCCTTTAAAGGTCATCTTAAAGTCTAACCTCCCTTCAGTGAGCAGGAACATCTTTAACTAGATAAGGTTGTTCTGAGCATCGTCCAGCCTGACCTCGACCTCACTTATTGTCCAGTCCATTTCTGATTGATAAAAAGTGTCTTACATCTGTAGCTGCTTTTATTATGAAGAAGATTTTAAAAGAATTTTGGATCCATTCACATTTGAACCTGCTTTTTATTATTTATATTGCCAGTTATTATTTACTGTCTTGCTATTAACAGCTGAGATATTAGTTGAAACTACGGTGATAACTATGAGCTTTGCTGTTGACCCATGGCCAAAGTGTGAAGACTACTGAGAAGGGTTGTATGTATATTGACTATATTATGCAGAAAAAATTAAGACTTTGCTGTGCCCAAATCAATATTTTGGTCAGAAACGTGGGCTAAAGTTCAATTTTGATCAGGAAAGGATCTGTTCTAACAATCAGCTTTCATAGCCACAAGTAACAAAGGCCTCAGTTACTTTATCCATTATATTGTTTGGAACAAGTTATTTCCCTTAATTTAACACAGGGAAGAGTGCTTACCTAATTCATCTTTTATGGATCAACTGAATGCTTACAGCTGGCAGCCACAGCCCTCATTTGCAGTTTGGCCCACACTAGGCAAAGCTCTGGGTCTGGCTGGAAGATGATATGGTCTGAAAGTGAGACATGCCCCCAAAATTGCCATGTCTGGCCTATTGCCAGCACTGCATGCTGCAGTACTGAAATCAACTGCACAGATCCTTGCCTTCTTTCCTAAACACCAAAATAGTACTGTTGATGTTGAGGCAAGCAAGTTTGCTTTGCATCAGAAGTGAAGGGATGTGCATCTCTGAGAGGAAGTAGCACTGTTCGACATGAGATAGAAATTCCTCTGTGTGATTTTTCTGCTCCAGATGTATGTAGCCTTGGGTAGGAAGACCTTCCCATTATGTCTGAAGGTAATGGTGTCTTGTTCCTGAGCAGAATTGATGGGCAGTAATAGAATTTGTAAAGTTGTCACTGAATATCTGTAAGCAATTTCCATACATTTCCTTCACTACTACTTTCCCCATTACAAAAGATACTGGTTTTGTTGTTAATTTTTTGCTAAGAATTTAATGCTGAGCTAAAAAGCATTTGAATCTATTAAATACCTTTTCATTATGAACCAGTAAATTGCAAAACCTAGAAGCAGCAGGTTTTCAAGAAGACTGCTGATTTGGGTGTCCTGACACCAAGCAATCCAGTTGGAAACATCCAAAATGAACTGATTTTCAGTAACTGATGAATGAGCACCATCTGAATAAGAAGGTTATCTTTGTAGTATTTTGCACACTGGTATCATAAAATCATAGCCTGAGGTTTTGACTTACGATGGAAAAGATGTAATGGTTGTATATCTCTCTGGAGATATTCAAGACCTGCCTGGATGCATTCCTGTGTGATCTGGTATAGGTGATCCTACTCTGGCAGGGCTGTTGGACTGGATGATCTTTTGAGGTCCCTTCCAGTCCCTGACATTCTGTGATTCAGTGTAAAGTATCATCGTCCCTTCAAGAGCCAGCTTCCCTTTTTAAATGTGTGGTGCCACGTGTCTTGGGTGGACTAATACCTCCCATGTTATGGAATATTGCCTGCACTCATGAAGCATGCCCAATTTAGTATTTTTCTCCATTGTGCCATGTAAAATGGCTTTGACATACAGATGTAGAAAGACAAGGCAAACACACCTGCTCCCTCATATGTACATGTGGAACATTGAGAATTAAAACTAAAAATATCAGGCAATGTGCAAGGGCCTCTCATGCCTCTGTCAGACTTACCTATGATTTTTTAAATTTTTTTTTTAAACAAGACTGGGCACAGATTTGAAGCAAGTGTTTTAAAATGCCCTTAATCAGACCTGGCTGGTTTTAAACATGACTTCTCAGTAGGACATCAGAAGGTTTTGATCAGACAAGTGCTAAGTATCTTGGACATCTTCATACATGTGAGCCTTCTCAAAGTCTTGTTAACCTCTCTTACTGCTTTTCACAGAGAAGGAAACTCCTGGAAGCAATAGAAATAGATCATTTGGTTCATGTCAGGTATTTACATTGCTATACTGTGAGCTAAAAAGAGCTCTCAAAATGCCTGTGTCTTTCTGCTTGACTGTCAGGAAGCCTCATATATGGCATTCTTGCTGTGCACGTATAAAGGCACAAAAGAGTTAAGGAGAAAGCAAGCTGCTTCCCTGGCAATGCTATGTGCTATCTGTGAAGAGAATTTACCATTCTCAGTATTGTGCAACACAAATTCCTTGCTTAGAGCAGAGGAACCATTGAACCACTTCTTCCAGTGCCTTTTTGTTGTTACTCCTGCCTTCTTTCTTTTTCCAGGATGAAATTCCTTCTTAAGCAGTAATTAGATGGAGCAAAAGAATATAAACAAAGGCTTCAGAACGAGAAGACCTTTTATTATAAAGCTCCATAATTTCTTTTGTAAATTTATTTAATATCTTGCATCTATACATGGAAAAATATGCACAAAAACATGTTGGATCTATGCATAAAACATGACCGAACAAGCCTATGATCTATATGAGTCCTGGTATTTTGGCTCAGGATCAGTTTCTTACAAACTTTTTCCCACTTCACTCAGCAAAACCAATCTACAGCTTTGTCCAGGGTTGTCTATTTCCATAAGCATCCTGTGACGGGGAAGGAGCTTACAAAAACTAAGAGCTATCCCATGATGGCGAGAAAACAAATCATAGAATCATAGAATGGTAAGGTTGGAAGGGACCTCAAGGATCATCTAGTGCCAACCCCCTGCCATAGGCAGGGACACCTCCCACTAGTACAGCTCACTCAAGGCCTTGTCCAACCTGGCCTTGAAACACCTCCAGAGAGGGAGCATCCACAACCTCCCTGGGCAACCTGTGCCAGTGTCTCACCACCCTCATTGTAAAGAGCTTCCTCCTGACATCCAGTCTAAATCTGCCCTCTGCCAGTTTAAACCCATTGCCCCTTGTCCTGTCATTACAAGACCTTGCAATAGTCCCTCCCCAGCCTTCCTGTAGGCCCCCTTCAGATACTGGAAGGCTACTAGAAGGTCTCCTCGAAGCCTTCTCTTCTGCAGGCTGCAGAACCCCAACTCTCTCAGCCTGTCCTCATAGCAGAGCTGCTCCAGCCCTGTGATCATCTTCGTGTCCTCCTCTGGACACACTCCAACACTTTCATGTCCTCCCTGTGATGAGGGCTCCAGAACTGCACATAGTCTGCCAAAGAACGCAGTTACAGGTGATTCCCCACCCCCACCCCACCCCCATATAAGCCTGAGAAATTACACTGAATCCAATTTAGATAGCCCAAGTTCCAGGGGACAGTTAGTGACAGAAACAGTAATAACAGGAAAGGCTACCTCAAAGAGCCTGAGTTCCACATGGTGTTACTGATGGATCAAGAAGATAAGGCTACCTTTACGGAAAAACGGGAAAGCGTCTAAAAACAGATATTCCTGTTAACAATGGCCAAATACCTGGAGGAAAGCCAAAACCTCATTTACTTGTGCAGCCCGTATGGAATAAAGCATTGTAGTGTATGATTGCCATGCAAGGAATACGAAAAAGCAAATGAGCAACGAAAAATCTATCTTTAAAGGTGGTGCATAGGATTTGTGTCCAATTAAGTTTTCAGAACACTTGATCTGGAGAGTTTGCGGATGTTTTTAATGAGAAATGCAGAAGTGTACATTAGCATATGAAAGAGAGGGAATCTGATTTCCTATCACATGATTGAAAGACATGGAACTGTTGGAGCGGGTCCAGAGGAAGGCCATGAAGATGATCAGAGGGCTGGAGCAGCTCTCCTATGAGGACAGGCTGAGAGAGTTGGGGCTCTGCAGCCTGCAGAAGAGAAGGCTTTGAGGAGACCTGATAGTGGCCTTCCAGTATCTGAAGGGGGCCTACAAGAAGGCTGGGGAGGGACTATTGCAAGGTCTTGTAATGACAGGACAAGGAGCAATGGGTTTAAACTGGCAGAGGGGAGATTTAGACTGGATGTTAGGAGGAAGTTCTTTCTAGTGAGGGTGGTGAGACACTGGCACAGGTTGCCCAGGGAGGTTGTGGCTGCTCCCTCTCTGGAGGTGTTCAAAGCCAGGTTGGACGAGGCCTTGAGTGAGCTGTACTAGTGGGAGGTGTCCCTGCCTATGGCAGGGGGTTGGAACTAGATGATCCTTGAGGTCACTTCCAACCTTACCATTCTGTGATTCTATGATTCCATGATTGAGCAAAGCAGTGGAGGGGAAGAGGCATATAAATGTTCTGGGGCCAGGAGGTGCGAGGGAGAAGGCTGCTGGGATCGGCAGCTGGCCCAAATCAGAGGAATTACTTCGTTTGGTATAATGTTGTGAGTTTTCATGTGTTTGTTTCCTTGGGGGCAGGAGCTAAAATGTGTTGTGATGTGATAGTCTCTGACTTCCTGGAATCAGGAGATGGTCAACCAGATGACTAATTGTCTCACCATGCTGCGGCAGCCAAGCCACCTCCTTCCTAGAATCTTCTGGGTCAGTCAATGGGCAATGTCATAAAAACTCTCACTACAGTTCCAAGGAGACAATTAATACTGCTTGGACCCAGTTCTAACACAATTTAGCTGAGGGTCATCAGAGCAGCCAGAGAGCAGAAGCAGACACAAAAGGTAGATAAAGACATGAGCAGCAAACTTCCTAGGCCTTGTGATATTTTCCATCATTTGAGCAGCCCAGGATCAGCCAAAAGTGGCAAATTCAGGCACAGCTAATGACGTACCCCACCTATATGTCAACTGGTTTTCTGATTTTTTTTTTTCCCCCCCTCTCCTTTGTAGTGTGAAACAGGCCAATGTGTAGGCAGAACTGTGTAACACTAGCAGGTATTCACTACAGATGCTCTCTGATGGCTAGAGCTAGAATTAGACCTCCACATATAATCACAAAATCAGTCAGGTTGGAAAAGACCTTCAAGGTCAACAAGTCCAATCTATCACCCAACATCACCTAATCAACTAAATCATGGCACTAAGTCTCACATCCAGTCTCTTTTTTAAACACTTCTAGAGACAGTGACTCCACCACCTCCCTGGGCAGCCCATTCCAATGCAAATCAGTCTTTCTCTAAAGAATTTCTTCCTAACATCCAGCCTAAACCTGCCCTGGTGCATCTTGAGACTGTGTCCTCTTGCTCTGTCACTGGTTTCCTGGGAGAAGTGACCAACCTCCACCTGGCCACAACTGCCTTTCAGATAGTTGTAGAGAGCAATAATGTCCCCCCTGACCAGCCTTGTTGCACTGGGGGATGTACATGTTCCCCACTTTTGTCAACTGATAACTTCTTGGACTTCTGAATTAGGAGAGTCTAAGTTTTACCCTACTGTAGCAATGAAATTCCAAGTATGGCAGGTCTGTAATTTAACAATAATCATGAAGCCAGTAAGTCACAACTTTGTTTAAGGAAGACCTAGTTAGGTCACATCTCTTAAAAGTAAATGAATGGGAAAGATTAAAGTCTGGGATTCAGCAGCAAATTATTATCTTTAACCACATATTATCAACTAGATGGCCTCACGCCTTTAAATCTGGGATAATTATGGTTTTCTCCAACAATATNTTTGTAGTGTGAAACAGGCCAATGTGTAGGCAGAACTGTGTAACACTAGCAGGTATTCACTACAGATGCTCTCTGATGGCTAGAGCTAGAATTAGACCTCCACATATAATCACAAAATCAGTCAGGTTGGAAAAGACCTTCAAGGTCAACAAGTCCAATCTATCACCCAACATCACCTAATCAACTAAATCATGGCACTAAGTCTCACATCCAGTCTCTTTTTTAAACACTTCTAGAGACAGTGACTCCACCACCTCCCTGGGCAGCCCATTCCAATGCAAATCAGTCTTTCTCTAAAGAATTTCTTCCTAACATCCAGCCTAAACCTGCCCTGGTGCATCTTGAGACTGTGTCCTCTTGCTCTGTCACTGGTTTCCTGGGAGAAGTGACCAACCTCCACCTGGCCACAACTGCCTTTCAGATAGTTGTAGAGAGCAATAATGTCCCCCCTGACCAGCCTTGTTGCACTGGGGGATGTACATGTTCCCCACTTTTGTCAACTGATAACTTCTTGGACTTCTGAATTAGGAGAGTCTAAGTTTTACCCTACTGTAGCAATGAAATTCCAAGTATGGCAGGTCTGTAATTTAACAATAATCATGAAGCCAGTAAGTCACAACTTTGTTTAAGGAAGACCTAGTTAGGTCACATCTCTTAAAAGTAAATGAATGGGAAAGATTAAAGTCTGGGATTCAGCAGCAAATTATTATCTTTAACCACATATTATCAACTAGATGGCCTCACGCCTTTAAATCTGGGATAATTATGGTTTTCTCCAACAATATCCAATTACATGACGAATAACCTTGGCGTCTAAGGCAGGAACCTCTCATATGCGTCACTTCTTACCTCAACAAGACTGTTTATCAGAGTTATCAGTGCTGGCTGCTGAAAAATCAGCCTGCTATTGTTAAATTCCCATTCAGAGCACGCTGTCTTCCAAAACATCTGAGCAGACCTGACAGACTGAGGGCTGAGAGTACTTTGACATACTCTAGCAAAGGGAACTCCCTGGGGGAATAAACCAACTGCATTCATTGCACTTCCTCCTTTATAGTGTGTGATAATGTAGCTGGGGGATGCAGGGGCAGTCTTTCCTGTAGAGACAAAGCAGCAAATACATACAGGAAATCTCCCATTCAGATTGCTGATTTGCACTGATTTCATTCCACATTCTCATTACTGCCAGTAGCTGCAAAGTACAAAGCCAGAAATGTCTTGCACTGGGGAAAAAATGTCTTTTATGTACTGGGATCAATCACTCTCACATGCAACATTTCTTATTAGCCTTAGATCTCATAAGCAACAGACACTGAAAATCGTAATTAGAGCAACAGGTGTTACCATTAAAATGTTTCCTAAGTATAGAAGGTGACATAAATGAAGTCTGTACAGTAGCATCTTATACTAGAATAAGAACAAACTCTATAAAGTGGTGAAAAAAAAGAAGGCATGAATTGCATACAGTGTTGTTTGTGATATTCTGTAATAGAAATAGCTATTTGGTATGTTATGTATTTAGCTATAAAATGTGCTAATTATCTGGAGATTTGCATTTAAAATGTATAAATCTGGTTTAAATTTTGGGTTGTTCCTTTAAAAGCATCTACTGTTAGACAGAACAATCATCTTTCCAGCTCTTTGCCAGAAAAAAGAGAAGCTTTTGACTCATGGCCAATAACATTTTATTAATAATTAAAGAATGTTGATGATTAGAAGTAGCCTACAGCTGCTATGCATGGATGTTACAGATAACACCTATCAGTTTCTAGTTCTTACTGAATGTGAGATTATGGCATAAGTCATCAAGACATTAAGGACTAGAGAAAAAAAAAATGCTCCTGAAATGGGATTTAGGAATTCCAAAAAGGATTTTGTGCTTGAATTTGAGGATTAGACCCTGAAAACTCCTGTTTATCTTTTGTCTGACATTGAAAATGCTTCAGCACTGTTCCTGGTGCAGATTCCTTGATATGCTTGATTGATTTTTAGCCTTAAAACCCAGTTACTGTCTGAAAGGTCTGAACATGAGCATCCTCAACAGCACTTCAGAACAGGGCAGAGCTCAGAAGACACTGCTGCTTTCATGTTTCCATCCTGTCTGCATCCAGATATGACAAGAGCACTCTACTGGAGTCCCCTTGTGCTCACTCCATTGCTGCAGTTCCCATTCTCAGCATGTGCCAGGTGCAGAGTGCAACTCCTTGCAAGCCCCACTGGTGACCACTACAAAACTGGACAAGAAATAAAAACTATGCCTTTTCTTCATGTAACAATAAAACTATGCATGGAATTTATGCAGCGGGTTAGCATTTACTTGGGTTATCCATAAATTTCACTGTCTGCCAGGGCGACTGCTTCTTCAACAACTTGTTGCTCCCTGCAGAACACCTCGCCTGCAGCATCAGATGTGCTGAGTTGGAACAGCCTTTCCATGCNAAGGATGTAGGGTTTGTTGTGTATGTGTGTGCAAGAGTGAAATGGCTTTATGGTGTAATGACTCTGACGTGCAGCTAGGATGAGGCAGAAGAGGGATCTTGTCTATGCTTCACAGACTGCTCTTGAATTTTGTTGTTTTTGTGGAGACTCCTGGTTCTGAGACCACGGTGTAGAGAATCACAGAATCACAGAAACATTCAGGCTGGAAGAGACCCTCAGGGTCACCAAGTCCAACCGATATCCCTACTCAGCAAGGTTCATCCTAAACCATATCCCCAAGTGCCACATCCAAACGACATTTAAACACATCCAAGGCTGGTGACTCAACCACCTCCCTGGGAAGCCCATTCCAGTGCCTGACCACTCATTCCTTGAAAGAATTTTTCCTGATGTCCAGTCTAAACCTACCCAGTGGCAGCTTGAGGCCATTCCCTTTTGTTCTATCACTAATTACCTGTGGGAAGAGACCAGCAAAAACCTCTCCATGACATCCTTTCAGGTTGCTGTACACAGCGATGAGGTCTCCCCTGAGCCTCCTCTTTTTCAAACTAAACAGCCCCAGCTCCTTTACTTGCCAAAGTCATATGAAGGCTTCTTTAGTAGTGTGGGATTATAATTGCAGCAGATTATGCTCTAATTTTAAAATTGCATTCATTTTTGTCTTTTGAAGCCAATCTTTTATTTAAGACACGTTTTTGCCCCCCTCTCATAAATTAAACTAGCTTTACAGTAGCTCTCTGTGGTTGAACAGTTGATCAGGTGCTTGTGAGTAAAATCAGATGCAGGAGTGAGAGTCCTCAAGTCAACAGGGACTGTTTGTCATTAGTTTCTTCGTATTCTTTTCCCAACTGGCTGATAAGCTATAACCAGATGATTTCAAAGCCCCACTGGGACTGGAGTGAGTGTTTCAATACTTAGTAACTATAGAAGACAGAGCCTGCTGACTCCCTGTTATGGTGTTGCTACCTTTTTTTAAATGGATACATCTTTGAATTCCCCTTTTGAACTGACACTTGGATTTCTCAGGCACTTTCAGACTCAGACACAAATTGCTGTGACGTTTTGCCAGGGAGAAATTGCAAATAGCTTGCTGCAAAGCCTTGCATTACACACCAGCCAACACTTTAGGGTAACTTTATAGAGACAAGTTAAATAGAGACAGAAAACTGTTCTACCAAGACAGACACACTCATTTTGATGGCCTGGCTTTGGGAAACTTGAATAAAACCAGCTTATTTACAGATTTTGTTGTTACAGTCAAAGGCTAGCTGACAACTATTCGTGCACTAGCATTCCTGGGGGTAAGGAGTTTGGAACACGGGAGCAGATATTGCTTTGTCCAACCTGAAATGGAGGGAGGATGACTAAAACCCTCCTTCATTCTTGTTCCTTGCCCAATTAAATCCAGTTTTGAGCAAAGTGTTGCTACACATTGCACCAACAATTAGAGGGGATAAAAGACTGAGTTACTTATTTTACAACTGGAGAAGTCCTTTTTTAAGAGTATTGCAATAACTGCTGTTCCAAAAAGAGGTGCCACAAAATTGTGAGTGAGCAGAGAGTGTTATGAGCTAAATTTTGTATCTTGCCAAGCAGACAGCTCCTCCATCAGCTGAACACCTCCACAAGCTACTCAATAGCACTGATCTACAGTTGACATAGGCACTTTCTACATCAACTCTGGCACTCCTGTTATGTCACCCATGTCCCTGTGTTAACCCAGTTCTGTCTTACTTTATGTCAGATAAGCTAACTACCACAAAGCAGGGTTTCTGTGTTTTGGTAAGTCTCTTACTTATTATCCCTATGTGAATAAGCTCAATCAAGAAACATGGTAGAAAACTGGACTTTGGGCTACAATTCCACAGGGATTTTTTCCTTGTTGTTGGATTTGGAGATGCTGTAGGGATTCCTGAGGTGAGCCTTAGCCTGTCTGTCTCATTATCCTATTTTTCTCTGTGTCTGAGGTTACTCAACCAAGCTGACCCTCTTCTGAACTGTCACTATGGAGTCCTTTCATATGCTGGAGTAAAGCAGTGAAAGATAAGTGATGCATATTTCACATAAAAGACTGAAGTGTACAGACCTTCAATGACTGTGCCTGGAAAAAAAACATGTGGCTTTTCTGAATGGAAAGTTTGTTACTGGTCAAATGTTTCCCACTACAAATTACAGCTTGAGTTTCAAGTTTTCATCTTTTACTGCAGTGTATTTACAGGATCAAATTTTGGGAAGACAATTTTTGTCAAATCTTTCAGAAGAGACTCCTCTTCCAGCCAGCTGAGATGCACATTTGTTATCAAAGACAAGTAAGTGTTCAAGTAGAAGAGAATCAAATGTAGTGGCAGAAGCGATAAAGACAGGAGCTGCAGGATGGGCCCTGCAGATGTGAACCTGTTCCTACTGAAGGAGTTAAATTTGTCCTGATCCTGCAGGACATCTCCTTACTCTTTGAGGCAGCCTCAGCAAGAATATAAAAACCAGATGGACAAAGGTGTGAGCAGTTTTGTAATTCCTGCACATGGTCTTTCCATGTTGGGGAGAAGCTTTCTGGCAGGACAGTGTTAGAGGGATTTATGCTGTTCCATCTTCAGAGCCAGTTTTTCAGTGAGAGAAGGCTTGAGGCTGCACAGCTGCTAGCCTAAAACCTTTCTAGATTTACTACTGGAAATTCACTTAAACATCAGTGACAATTTCCCTCAACAAAGATTAAGGGGAAAAAAACCCAAAAAGTAAAGTAGGAAATGTTCAAGGGAAGAGAGAATTGTGGTGCTTCTGATTAAAATCAAACTCTCCCCATCCCATCCTAGGATTTCAGAAAGCTTTCCAGCAACACATCTGCCTCCAGTTTTCTCTTTGTTTATTCAGCCATCAATTATCAAGAGACTTTTTGTTTTGTCTCAGTGAGCTGCACAACTTGAAGCAACTGTGGTATCTCAGATGATTCTGCATAAACCAAACACAGATTCCTTCCTGGCACAGAGAAACTGGACTGGATTAAAATAAAACTATCCAAACCCAACAGAATTTTCTCTTTAAGTTGTTGTGTTATTATAATGTCATTTCCCCCCGTGAAACAAATAATACACAAGCCTCAAAAGCCCTGAGTGTTGTTCTCAAAGAACAGAAAATGAGTAAGATTAGACATCATGATTTATGATGCTTCCATTCCTTCTTTTTAAGAAAAGGAAAATATGTTAGTAATTAAAGTCACACAAACTGAGATTCTCTTGACTCCTAAAATATTATGACATGCACTTGCCCAAAGAGCCCTCTAGGACAAATGTATAATGATAGCAATTACACTTGTACCTTGGAAGTAGTAGCATCCCTGGGCACCTCCAGCAGATTGATGCCTGTTGCACAGTCTGTTGATAGCAAGAAATTACAGTGGAGGATCTGCCACTCATCTTCACTTTCCAACAGAGCTCTGTCAGTGACTGCCACTGCTACAACACCAGCTACCAACCAGGGACTTGAATAATTTATGCTTGTGTCCAGTTCTGGGCCCCTCAATTTAAGAAGGACATTGAGGTACTTGAATGTGTCCAGAGAAGGGCAACGAGGCTGGTGAGAGGCCTCGAGCACAAGCCCTGTGAAGAGAGGCTGAGGGAGCTGGGATTGTTTAGCCTGGAGAAGAGGAGGCTCAAGGGAGACCTTATTGCTGTTTACAAGTACCTGAAGGGTGGCTGTAGCCAGGAGGTTACTTTCTTCTCTCAGGCAACCAGCACCAGAAAAAGAGGACACAGTCTCAAGGGGAAGTTTAGGCTGGAGGTGAGGAGAAAGTTCTTCACTAATCTTGAGGTCTGTGGTTTCGGGTTGGACTTGATGATCTTTGAGGTCTCTTCCAACCTTGGTGATACTGTGATACTCTGATACCCTTTGGCTTACTTTTGCATCCTCACATCTCCTACCATAGGAGCAGTCTTGTGGTGATTCTAATGGCATATTCAAAGAATGGCTGTCTGTATTGGCAACTCTGCTTGAGGTTTCCAAAGCAAAGCAAAATAACACCAGTTTAACAGTAATCTTGTTGTACAGCAGATACAGACCTGAGTCTGTAAATATAAAATGCTGGGAACTAGTAGATGAAGAAATTAGGCTCCATTAGAAAATTTTTTACAGGGCAGTTAGAGCTGAGGGAAGTAACAATTCTGTCTTTTTCTTAAGCAAACAATGACCTGTCTCTTGACAAATGCCTGTCTCGGTCATCAAAGTGCCAGAGCACATTCTGGGACTTGACAAAGTGCCCAGGCATGTGCCTTAACTATAAATTTGTCTCCCTACTTTGGTATAAACCTGAAATACAGCTCATAGAGTGGAAAATACTGTTTAAGATGCTGTCCAAGATTTCACACACACACACACACACACACACAAACCACCAACAAAAAACCCCAAACAACAAACATTAAGACAAAAGTAACAAAACCCAACAAGACAAAAGTGCTTGTATCTGTTATGTTCTGCCTTTACACGCTGTTATCTGTCAGTGTAATAACATATTTCTTGTTCTTTTAATGTTGTACATTTATCATATCAATTTATTACAGATGGAAAAGTCAGTTCTAGGCCACTAGTTTTTGCTTCCTTCTAAGAAATATCTATGAATAAAGTGTATGATGCCAGTATTTCTGAGTTTAAGGCTTCTGGTTTAAGGCTTATTGGAATAATCTTGTAAGAGAAATTGGTACAGAATCTGAATGAGAAGGCATTGGTTGTAAAAGAGTAACAATGATGAAGTCTGTATCATTCCTTGGTTTGCTAAGAGGTATAGAAAGCCAATGTATAAACAAATTGTGTTTCTTGGCTCTTGGGCATTGGCTCTCTCTCTAATCTCTTTCCACTAACCTTGGCTGACCAGATAACACGTGAGCCTTGCTGGTTGGTTTTTATCTGGGGAGAGAGAGTGTGGCATTGGCCGAAAGCTTAGAAATTGCTCTTAAACTAAAAACCAATAAATGACCTTACTGATGAGACTGATTAGCCTTGTTTTCTGCTATCCCTCATACTTTAAAGTTTAGAACTTTGAAAAATTTTATCTGTGCTCCAGGAGCAAGAGTAATCTCCTGCAGCTTCTTGCATCCACACATCACCTTCTGTAGCAGTCAATAGGAAGAAATAGGCACTCACAGAGTGGGGTTTCTCAGGCCAGTTTCAGGTGTGTATTTTGCAATGAGCTGAATTCAAAGGGAGTACCTCTTTCTCAATCTTTTGAACAACAAAAGGGAATCACAGAATCACAGAACCTTAGAGGTTGGAAGGGACCGCCAGAGGTCATCAAACCCTGCCAAGTCCATTACCCCCTGCCAAGGCAGGATCCCCTAGGGTAGTCTGCACAGGAATGCATCCAGGTGGGTTTTGAAAGACTCCACGACCTCTCTGGGCAGCCTGTTCCAGTGCTCTCCACCCTTACTGTAAAGAAGTTCTTCCTCATGTTGAGCTGAAGTCTTCTATGTTTCACTTTGTACCTGTTGCTCCTTGTCTTATTGCTGTGGACCACCAAAAAGAGATTGGCCCCATCCACTTACACCCACCCCTCAAATAATTGTACACATTGATCAGATCTCTTCTCAGTCTTCTTTTGTCCAGACTAAGCAGCCCTAAGTCTCTCAGTCTCTTTCCATAGGTGAGACGCTCGAGATTCCCCAGTCATCCTCGTGGCTCTCCACTGGACTCTGTCCAGCAGGTCCCTGTCTCTTTTGAACTGTGGAGCCTAAAATTAATAGACTTCAAATAAAAACTTCACCAGATGTTTACAGACATTCTGTACAGACATTGTCTTCCCAACTATCTTCAGCATTATTTTGTCTGCAGGGTGAAAGGAATACCTTATAAAGAAAATTCTAGTAGGAGCACTCTGAGCTTTTCTGTCTGAAATACAGGAAACTCTTGATATGGTTACTTGAGATTCAGAAATTCTATTTTTTTATTGCTAATTTGAGTTATTTACTATCAATATTCACAGTCACAGTCTATTTTTTCATATGCCAGTTGCCTCAACTAGTTGGATCAGACTAGGGCTTGAACATGGACGATGCTACACACTGTAACCCAGCCTGGAAGGGAAGCACATTACAACTGACAACATTTTTTTGTTTCAGTAAAAATATGTAAATGCATTTTTAAGTAGTTTGATGATCAAGGGATGGTCTAAGAGATCAACTCATTGCTGTAAGAAGAATGAGATGTACATGGAAACAACAGATCATTATTAGAAATGGTAATTCATAAAGAAGAAAAAAAACTAAAAGGAAACTAAAACCATCAAAGAAACATATATACCCAGCTAATGAGGCCAAAGAACAGCAGGTGTTTGATTTTTTTGTGTGTGTGGGGTTTTTTTTCTCTTTTATTCTGAAGGTGAAAAAAAAATCCTATAGACAATACAGTCCAAAATCTCAGTAAGAATGGTAAAGTTATCAACAAGATTTCAGAACAGGAAGAATTTTGTAGCTGTTGAATACAATGAGATATTCTTTACAAAACACAGCAGAGAAGAACACAAGAAAATGCATTCTTAAGGTGAAAAGTTTATGAATATTCCTCCCTATCCTAGGAAGACCACTGAATAAACATTTTTTTGTAAGTTATAGCAAAGTGCTTGGAGTACTGGAGTGCAGTTCTGGAGCCCCCAGCACAAGAAGGACATTGAAGTGTTGGAGTGGGTCCACAGGAGGCCACAAAGATGCTCAGAGGGCTGCAGCAGCTCTCCTATGAGGACAGGCTGAGGGAGTTGGGGTTATTTGAAAATCTCTACCTTTTGCCTACTCAATTGAGGAAGATCCCCCAGCACAGGAAGGACATGGAAGTGTGGGAGCAGGTCCAGAGGAGGCCACAAAGATGATCAGAGGGCTGGAGCAGCTCTGCTATGAGGACAGGCTGAGAGAGTTGGGGCTCTTCAGCCTGGAGAAGAGAAGGCTTCAAGGGGACCTTCTAGTAGCCTTCCAGTATCTGAAGGGGGCCTACAGGAAGGCTGGGAAGGGACTGTTTACAGGGTCTCATAATGACAGGATGAAGGGCAATGGGTTTAAACTGGCAGAGGGCAGATTTAGACTGGATGTTAGGAGGAAGTTCTTTCCAGTGAGGGTGGTGAGGCACTGGCACAGGTTGCCCAGGGAGGTTGTGGCTGCTCCCTCCCTGGAGGTGTTCAAGGCCAGGTTGGACGAGGATTTGAGTGAGCTGTACTAGTGGGAGGTGTCCCTGCCTATGGCAGTGGGTTGGCACGAGATGATCCTTGAGGTCCCTTTCAACCTTACCATTCTATGATTCTATGAGTGTCTGAAAGCACAGGAACTCCGTGGCTTTTTCTGACAGAAATCACTCTTACTAAAGGTAGCTACATGGTAATGTAAAGGAAATTGCAGAGACTGTGAAATGGCAAGGTAACACCAAGGAATAATTAAAAAAAAAAAAAAAAAAAAAAAAAAAGAAGATTAATTGCTAGAGATGAGCTCAAATATAAACCTGAACCATTTATATCTAAGTTTTGAAATTTTTCATCTGGAAATGTTATTCTTCCTATGCTATCAAGAAGGGATGACTGGCTAAGGGTTTCTTGTTCAATTTGGTCCCATTATTAGATGTAATAATTGCTTCTTTCCCCTCCTTCCCATATAATTTTTTTTGAGAGTGTTATTACAGCAGTGTGGTTAGTCACAGCAATTTTCTGTACAGCAAGTACTTTGGGTGAAGACATCCCACTCATAACAGTTTGGATGAAGAAGATGGGAAATTAAGTGAATGCAGTCCATGTTTGGGCACGAGGTTAGGCATGAGGAAACATCAAACTGTGAGGCAGCAGACTGAATAGGTACTCAATTTTTATTTATCACCAATAACTCATGTGACAAATACCATGAAATAAAATATGAGATCATCTTCAGTAAGTCAACCAAGCAACCATTTTTTTCTGCTCTTCTCAGAAGTGCCTAGTTATAGGGAAAAAAAAAAACAAACAAAAACCCAAACCAACAAACTAAGCTAAATTAAAATAATAGGAAAAGTCTGGGAAAGAAACTTGGGATTCCTCTTGTCTTACATGTATTCTCACCCCAAGATGTACACAAAATCGGCCTATTTGTTGGCCATCTAGAGCCTTAACATTTTTCCTTGTGCTGAGTCAATAAAGAGCACCTATAGGTAAGAAAAAAGTAGGTGTTCTGGGGTTTAACTACTCAAGGGTGATGAAAACTGAGAGAGAGGCGTGAGGATGATTGGGCACTTGAGAAGAGAAACTGAGAGATCTGGGGCTGCTTAGTCTGCAGAAGATAAGACTTGAGAGGAGATCTGATCAATGTGTACAAATATCTGAGGGGTGGGTGTCAAGTGGAAGGACATTGAACTGTTGCAGCGGGTCCAGAGGAAGGCCATGAAGATGATCAGAGGGCTGCAGCAGCTCTGGTATGAGGACAGGCTTCGAGGAGACCTTCTAGTAGCCTTCCAGTATCTGAAGGGGGCCTACAGGAAGGCTGGGAAGGGACTATTGACAGGTCTTGTAATGACAGGACAAGGGGCAATGGGTTTAAACTGGCAGAGGGGAGATTTAGACTGGATGTTAGGAGGAAGTTCTTTCCAGTGAGGGTGGTGAGGCACTGGCACAGGTTGCCTAGAGAGGATGTGGCTGCTCCCTCCCTGGAGGTGTTCAAGGCCAGGTTGGAGGAGGCCTTGAGTGACCTGTACTAGTGGGAGGTGTCCCTGCCTATGGCAGGGGGTTGGAACTAGATGATCCTTGAGGTCCCTTCCACCCTTACCATTCTATGATTCTGGATGAGGCCAATCTCTTTTTGGTGGTCAGTAGCAATAAGACAAGGAGTAAGGGCTACAAACTGGACCATAGAAGGTTTTCCCACAATAGGAGGAGAAACTTCTTTACAGTGAGGGTGGCAGAGCCCAGAAATGGGCTGTCCAGAGAAGTTGTAGAGTCTTTTCTCTGGAGACTTTAAAAACCTGCCTGGATGCATTCCTGTGTGAACTACTCTAGGTGATCCTGCCTTGGGAGGTTGGACTCAATGATCTCTGGAGGTCCCTTCCAACACTAACATTCTGTGATTCTGTGAACTCACAGTATAAACTTTCACTAGATTATTACATACATGGGCAGCAAAATGCAATCTTTCTGTCTACAATGTGCTTTGGAACAAACAAAGAGGGTACTTCTTGGCTTTCTGCTACACTAATTCTGCTACTATTTGTAGCTGTGCGTCGAGTGCAATTGCTGGGTAGGAATTATAAACCCCAGTTTTTCCTGAATATGATATTTGGTGAGATTCTCAGCCAAGTCAAAAAACCATTTTGATAGAGAAGCTGAAGAGTCAAGGGTTGGGGTTATTTTTAGTTGGGGAAAGGGAGACTTTATTAAAAATTTCCGTATCTCAGCTGGATGCCATGGGCTCAATGAATGGCTTTTGTAGAGGTGAGCCAACACCTTAACTCCCTTCTAAAGAAAGTCATCATGGCATGTTTGTGCCATATTGACAAATCCTCATTATTGCATTCCCTCCAACTTCCCTGACACTCCCACCAAGCTCAGACATAGGATAAAGCTGTATATGGTTCAACTTAATGTTTAAGCAACAGGAATGAAGCCAAACAGAAAATGTGTTTAGAAATGTGTTTTACATGCCTGCTCAAAATGCCAAGGCCAGTTTTTGTCTCCTTCAGCAACCTTCTGAAAAGTGGAATACTGCAAGACAAGTGGTTTCAGTCTGACCTGATTTACAGGACAGAACAGGATAAACAGGTGATCACTGTCACTCAGCTAACAGGCTATGTTACTACCTAAAATAGTAATTAAATCAAAATTGCTGTAATACTAAGATGGCATTAGAGAACTGCCCTTTAAAATATACTTAAGGACATCAGAATTTCCAGTTTGTATTATCTTTTTATGCCAATTAATGTCCCAGTCATGAAACTAGGAGGTGGAATTATTATTTACATTCTTTGTGCATTTGGGCACAAATCTCATGATAGTAGAGACAGAGTTTCTACTTGCTGAGCATGAAATGAGTAATGAAGTGCCAGGATGGCTGCATGTGTACACTGTGAATTCCTTGACAATGGAGGCTCTGTTGCTGCCTTGTGCCCACCAATTTGCCACTTCCTCTCTCCAAATGTAGGCAGCTTGGCATCTCTACTGGTACCTTCCAGTTAACGCTTGGGGCGATGCATGAAGTTGTTAGCCTCCTCCGTAGTGCTACAGCAATGAAATCATGAGCATTCTTAGAGAAAACAGGTGAGATTTAGAAAGTATTGCATTTTGAAAAGAGACAGTCAAATAGGGGAGAAGGTCTTAAATGACATAGAGTAACAAACCTCTATTTAAATGGCGGCAAAGTCACAGAGATAGCAGTTTTTAAATACATGCAGAAGCACAACTGAAAGATCAGGACTTGAATCTTATTTTTGAAGTATGTTAAGCTACTGGAATGCTATTTTAGAATAAAAAAAATATTAGTAGTTATTTGAAAATCTCTACCTTTTGCCTACTCAATTGAGGAAGATCCCCCAGCACAGGAAGGACATGAAACTGTTGGAGCGGCTCCAGAGGAGGGTCATGAAGAGGATCAGAGGGCTGGAGCAGCTCTGCTATGAGGACAGGCTGAGAGAGTTGGGGTTCTGCAGCCTGCAGAAGAGAAGGCTTCCAGGAGACCTTAGAGTAGCCTTCCAGTATCTGAAGGGGGCCTACAGGAAGGCTGGGGAGGGACTACTGACAAGGTCTTGCAACACAGGACAAGGGGGGGTGTGGGGGTGTGNNAGGTTGGAGGAGGACTTGAGTGACCTGTACTAGCGGGAGGTGTCCCTGCCTATGGCAGGGGGTTGGATCCAGATGATCCTTGAGGTCCCTTTCATCCTTATCATTCCATGATTCCATGATTACTTAATTTTACAATGATTAATCCATGTACTTATTGTTATCTGTGGAGCTAGAGCACCTAGTCTGCATTAGGTCAGGTGCATGTGCAAGTCTTCAAATGCCTAAGGTATAAATAGTTCTTCTATTTGGCTATTTAGAACAGCATTGCTCATGCCTGCCTATCAGTTTCAGTGGAAGCTTTGCATGTGGAAGAGATTCAGCATCATATTTCAAATGATATCCATGGGGTCTCTAGAAAGCTTTGCAAAACTGCAAAGCTTGATCAGTGCAGAATCACTCAACTTGCTACCTCATTTCTTTTTCTCCCTCTGCTGCAGGGCAAACTGACATGTTTAACTCTTCTTCAGTATGTGTTTTGCCTGGTAAGTTCTATGGTTATTTTCCTGATGAGATTTCTCAACATAAATTTTAATAGCTGTTGTTTTCTTTTCCTGTGAAGGTGAGTTCAATGGTTGTGCAAGGCAGAGGCCAGCCAGCCAGAGCCTTGCCAGTACCCCTCAGTCCTGGCTTTCAACACAGTTGTTATTCCAGTAATGTCTCTCTCTTTTAAGCTGCGGCTGCCAACTCTGTTCAAATGTGTGGTGGATTTCTGCTGTGGGCAAAGCGCCACCAAGACTGAAGCTGGATCCACAAAACTCATTTCATGGCTAAATGTTGATCTGTAAGCATAACTCTCTATAGGTGATACATGGTGGAAATGTGCCACAAAGCAGCTTTTTTGGGGGTAAGGAAGGGAGGTACCTCTCTGTGCTGAAATATGAAAAAGTTTGTTGTCCCAAAGCAGCAAAGTTATGTTCTAATAGTCTGGGGAAGAAAAAAACAAACAAACAAACAACCAACAAAAAAAAAAAAAGGTACCACCCCTCTGCCTTTTCTTCTGTCTCCTTCTTTTGGTTGCTTTTCTCTTGGATGAATTGTAAATGGCTATTTGTGAGGAAACTGCTTTTATTCCAAACAAGGATTCATCTGCCTGCTTTTGCAAGCATGAAGTCTACACCAAAAGGGAAACAAAACTCATCCACATTATTCCTGTCTGTGTATAATTTACAATAATGAAAAGAAAGCACCTCAGCCATTTGCCATGGGATGTCTGGAAGGCTTGTATTTTCATCTTACTAACTGGCTTCTTAAGGAGGGCAATTCACAGTTCCCTTGGAGAAATCTCTGCGGACAGCAGAGTTGGCCAGCAGGAGATGAGGTCTCTG
Organism: Eubucco bourcierii; assembly: GCA_013396675.1. Classification (NCBI taxonomy): domain Eukaryota; kingdom Metazoa; phylum Chordata; class Aves; order Piciformes; family Ramphastidae; genus Eubucco; species Eubucco bourcierii. The sequence goes on along the minus strand of VWZE01023419.1, from coordinate 129,969 downwards.
AAAAAAATCTACCCCACCTTTTGGTAAGGAGTAAAGACCAAATCTGGTGGTGGAAGACTGGTTACTAGAGTAAGAAACTAGATAATTTGTTTTTGTCATCCATCTACCTTAATTCACTGCCATCAGTAAGGCTGAACAAATTAAATTTAATGGGGTCATTTAATTTTTTATGTGTTATAATGAGCGCAGCTGCTACTCGGTACATAACAAATACGAGGATAGCTGTATCTGTTCTCTATAACCTGGCATTTGTTTGTACACTTAAGTTTCTCTTCTAGCTGTCAGACATTTTTCCTTCTGTACTAATTCAGAAACCTCATATAGGAATGTTATTATTTCCAGGATATTTTCATAAACCTCAGTGCTCTGCCATGTAGAGGTTACTAAGTTAGCTTTGGCTGAGATAGTTAAGATGTTAACATCTTTACTGGTTAAGTTACCTTACCTTTGGACACTTCCAAGCTTGTAGGCAATTTTCTCCAGCAGAGTTAATTAGCTTAGCTGTCCAACCAGCAATTTTCACAGCAAACTAACCCAATTATCTCTGCATGATATGATATTGTGTCATGTCTGAGCCCAGAATATGTCTCTCTACATATGGGAAAAATTAATGACAGGTTATGCCATTGGAAAGAGAAGCTGGTGCTCTAGGGAGAGTGATAGCTCCCTTCTGCCCTTGATAATGTGAGTATCTGCACTAATAACCACATCGTGAGTACCTTGTTAGATGTTCAATCTTTGTGCCAACTATCTTTTTTTTATATCAAAGTCATAATCATTATAAGTGTATGAGGAGTTCTAGCTTCCAGAATGTAGCATAAAGTAAAAGCTTTTCAACATCCAGTTCAGCATTGTCTAGCAATTTTGTCACGGTCGAGTGCCCTCAGTAACGTGCCAGCAGCTCCAATTTAAGCGGAGCAGTGCAGATTTCCTACCTTGCACTGAAAGTGCTGATGAACTACCAGCGGCTTCAGAAAGACTTGGAGATTCACGAGAGCCCTGTGGCAATGCACTTTTATTGACAGTGTGGGATTTTTATGAACCTGCCTTACTCTAGTAGTTCAGGTTCTCATTGTACTTAGGAATTTATTCCTAAGAAGTGAGGAAGCACTTATCTTTACATTTTTCAAAGGACAATGGATGTGCAGGGATGTTTAAAGCCTTAGCCAATGTCAGGCTTTAGAGACCTCTGATAGATTTCACATCTGAACACTGCTCTTCAAAAGGCTAAGGTGGGCCACTGATTGATTTTCTTCTGTGACAGTTAAAAAGGTTGTGTTGCTTTAACTAGTATGACACACAGAAGCGTAAAGCGCAATATAAAGCATGAAGAACAACAGAATTTTCTGTAAGAACTTTAGTACAAATAATTACACTAACCACATCCTGGGCAGAGCACATAGTTATTATCTATTATATCCTCAGGAGGCACTGCAAAGACAGCATTTAATTTAGTTGCTTGAGTTCTTTATCACACTTGGATTATAAATATCCATCACTACGATGCTGAAAGATGAGGCATTAAACTGACTCTTTTGCTCTTAACCTCAGGTTGAGCGTAAATTGCCTACTTCCACTATAGCCATTTAGGCACTTTTAATGTATTACTGCACTGCAAACCTCTCTTCATAAACCTTCACAGAAAAAGAACCTCCTCCACATAACCCATGTTACCTCAAGAAATGTGGACTCACACTAACAAGCCTAGTGTTTCTCTTAAAAGCCTTTAAATTCTAAGATAATCCAGGATAACTCAGACAGACATTTTCTCCTGAAACCAGCTGTTAGCATTTCAGAGCACTGTAGAGTTCCAGGTAGGGACTGGTCTTGTGTCAAAGAGCCCTGAAGAAATACAGTCAGTACTCCAGGCTCCTGTGTTTCCATCCTTACTAAGTAATTATCCTCTGAGTCTTGCTGAGTCTTGCCCTCCAGACTTCTGTCAGCACTGTGTCACCGTTACAGTAAATGGCAGCATGACTTTTTCAGTGAGCTTCAAGGACTATGTGGTCAGAGAAGATGTGCCTCTCTGATTGTACTTTGCTTACTGGTTACACCCACAGGCTTCATCATGTCAGCTGTACATTGATCAGTGACAAACTTCATCTTTTGCTCTTTTGGAAATTCAAATCCCTTGTAAAATCTGAAAGTGGACACTATATGACCTACTAAGTACAAAGTCTTAAATCACAGAATCAAGAATGGTCTGGGCTGGAAGGGATCTCCAAAGGTCATCTAGCCAACCCCCTCTTCAGTCAGGAGAGACATCCTCAACTAGATCAAATTGCCCAGAGCCCTGTTGAGCCTCACTTTGAATATCTCCAGAGATGGGGCTCCAACCACCTCCCTGAGCAACCTGTTCCAGTATTCCATCACCCTCATAGTAAAGAACCTGTTCCTAACATCCAATCTAAACCTGCTCTTCTCTAGTTTGAAGCCATTGCCCTTGTCCTGTCACTGCAGGCCTTTATAAACAGTCTCCAGCCTTCTTGTAGGCCTCTTTCAGGTACTGGAAGGATGCTATTTGGTCTCTCCAGAGCCTCCTCTTTTCCAAGCTGAACAAACCCAGCTGTCCTTGTAGCAGAGGTGCTCCAACCTCCTGATCACTTTTCATGGCCCTCCTCTGGACCTGCTGCATCAGGTCCATGTTCTTCCTGTATTGAGGGCACCAGACCTGAACTCAGCATTCCACATGAGGTCTCACCAGAGAAAAGTGGCAGAATCCACTCTCTGGATCTGCTGGTAATGCTGCTTTTGATGTAGCCCAGGATGTGATTTACCTTCAGGGCTGCAAGCTCACACTGTCTGCTCACGTTCAGCTTCTCATCCATCAGCATCTCCAGGCACTCTTCCACAATGCTGCTTTCTATCACCTCATCCCTAGTCTGTATTGATAGTGAGGATTGTTCTGGCCCAAGTGCAGAACCCTGCACTTGCTCTTGCTGAACCTCATGAGGTTCTCTAGCTTGTTGATCTGTTTTAGGTTACATGATTTCTGGCTCCTGCTTTTCTGTACAGAGTTCAGTATGAAAGAAGAGGCATCAGAATGGACATCTCTGTCTGTATAGCGCTACCAAAACTACACACAACTCTATGCTAGATCAAGACAGCGGAGTTTATCTTCAGTAGCTGCCCCCCAAGCCACTATATAATGCTAGTTTCTGCTTCCCATATCCCTTACAGAGCCCGTTGTGGGATCATAGAATCATAGAACTGGTCAGGATTGGAAGGGACCACAAGGATCATCTAGTTCCAACCCACCTGCCATGGGCAGGGACACCCTACCCTAGATCAGCCTGGCCGTCCATTTGCACTTAAAATCTTCTCATCACTGTACATGATTTGTACATTCTTGGGGTGAAATGTAACGTCCCATGCTGTACACGACAATACAGTCTTTAATGTATTAAAGACACCGAAGAAAAATAATAGTAGGTGAAATATTTCTAAATACAAGAGATGTAACCTCTGAGAGCCAGTCACATCTTTGACATGTCCCTTTGGAGTAATTTTTACATTCCTAGCAATTTCCTTATGGAGCACACCATATGTTCTCATCCTTGCATGTGCATGGATAAGACATAGATAAGAAGGTATGTAATGGAAACAAGATCCTGTTCTGCTCACTGCTCCTGAAGAATCATGCGTGCTGAGGATGATGTCAAGCTCACAATTTTGTACTGACTTGTTAGAAAAATGCCAAACCAAATAATGAACCCACTGTGCAGAAGACTTTCATCTTCCAGGCATCTTTTTTGTTCTTTCCTCTGACATCCTTTAACATCTTTGTCAGTGACATGGACAGAGGAATGGAGTGCACCCTCAGCAAGTTTGCAGATGACACCAAGCTGTGTGGCACAGTCGACTTGCCAGAGGGCAGGGACAGGCTGGAGAGGTGGGCCCAGGCCAACCTCATGAAATTCAATAAGGCCAAGTGTAAGGTCCTGCACCTGGGTAGGCACAATCCGAAGCACAAATACAGGCTGGGTGGTGAATGGCTGGAGAGCAGCCCTGAGGAAAAGGACCTTGGAGTCTGGGTTGATGAAAAGCTCAACATGAGCCTGCAGTGTGCACATGCAGCCCAGACAGCCAACCGAGTCCTAGGCTGCATCAAGAGAAGCGTGGCCAGCAGGGCAAGGGAGGTGATTCTGCCCCTTTACTCTGCTCTCGTCAGACCCCACCTGGAGTACTGTGTGCAGTTCTGGAACCCTCAGCACAGGAAGGACATGGAAGTGTTGGAGCGGGTCCAGAGGAGGGCCACAAAGATGCTCAGAGGGCTGGAGCAGCTCTCCTATGAGGACAGGCTGAGAGAGTTGGGGTTCTTCAGCCTGGAGAAGAGAAGGCTTCGAGGGGACCTGATAGTAGCCTTCCAGTATCTGAAGGGGACCTACAGGAAGGCTGGGGAAGGATTATTTACAAGGTCCTGCAATGACAGGACAAGGGGCAATGGGCTTAAACTGGCAGAGGGGAGATTTAGACTAGATGTTAGGAGGAAGTTCTTTACAGTGAGGGTGGTGAGGCACTGGAACAGGTTGCCCAGGGAGGTTGTGGATGCTCCCTCCCTGGAGGTGCTCAAGGTAGGCTGGACAAGGCCTTGAGTGACCTGTACTAGTGGGAGGTGTCCCTGCCTATGTCAGGGGGTTGGAACTAGATGATCCTTGAGGTCCCTTCCAACCTTACCATTCTATGATTCTATGATTCTATCCTCCCCCCCCACCCTCAATGGCTAATAACATTTGCATGGCTATAACTTCCTTAGAAGCAGAGTACTATGAGCTGGATGGTATTGAAGCTGTAGATTGTAATTGGCATGATAAAGGATCACAAGTGTATCTGTTCTGTCAGCATGTTCCATTAAGAACCTCTAACCACGGATCGCTGATGAAACAGATCATTACAGCCCATTGTGTCAGTTCATCTGTTGGGATCTGTGCACTATAAGCATGACAGATTTCCTCTGCAGCAATTATAGTCTATTGTGACAATAGGGTTTAATGAATATAAACAACAAACCACATAATCTGTTATTACAGAACACAGCTATGCTCCCAGATGGGAATTAAGTTCCTAGACATTGCCAGTTGCAGTTTTTAACATTCTGACTATTTCGGTCATGTTAGTTGATGCAATGCTCTAACTTACAGCACACATTTATTCCAACCCTGGCAGGAGAAAGGTCTTCAGAATTTAAATTCTAACCCTGCAAGTGCTCCACGAGTTATTTTTTTTTTTTCTGAGAAAACATTGTATTTTAGCTTATTTTAGACACACCCTGTATTTCACTGCCATAGTGGCTGGGCTGTTACTGCTTCAGTATTAGCATTATAGATAAAACAAGCAAATACAATAAAATTGCTCACAGAAATTAATACAACATAGCAGAACATTCTTCTATTTTTTAGAGATAATGGGCAAAGTGCTAAACTGGTGCAGAGTGACTGAAATTTTGCTGATTGATGAAGCTGAGGGTCTGACCCTGATGCTCTCCATGTATTTATGAAATCAATGGTCTCTTTCAAAATACAGAATTTCAGCTTTCAAATACAAATTCTGGACTTGAGTGCATCAGAGCTTACAATTATAGCGTTGGTACAGCTATACTTCCATCTATGCAGATGGGCACTGCTGGATTATAGACATATATATTTTGTTTCAATAACTGAAAATCAATCATAAATCATATATTACTGAAGATGGCATTTGGACAAGCCATGTAAATGCTACTGTGAATTATCATTGCCTTTATTGTGTACTTTTGAGTAGTTCCCAATTAAAGGTGCTTCCACATATTTTTCATCAAAAGGGGAAAGGACTTTTACCCTTACCTAGCATGCAAACGCATTTGGCATTCTGGTCAGGACTATCAAATGAGATTTCTCCGCACCTCTGGAAAAGAAAAGAAAAGAGAAAAAAAAATTATATATTTAGTTAAAGACTCTGTGATAGTATCCCAGTTCTTGTCCTTTGATACCCCTGATTATGCTTTGGAACTAGAGGTGTTCAAAGACTCACTGTAAAAATGTCAGGAGGCAAAGTCTGAGGAAGAATGGACATCAGTAACACGAGTGGATGGGTCAGTGCTGTATTTCAGGGTGTTCACCAAGAAAGGCTCAAAGTGACACCTATTACCTTTGTACCTATGGCTTTGGCTACCGCCAGAGCTGTGTTGCTCTCTGTCACCATCAGACCTAATGACACCACTGGTAGGCATTGCAGCCCTCTCCAGTACACTTATGCAGTTTTCCTATGGCTACACCCTGAACAGGACCTGTGAAATGATCCAGCTGGAAATGAAACAAACAGCTAAGCTGATACAACAATTTGTATTCCTGTAAAATAAACATAAAAAAATACCCCTCCAATTTTTAAATACATATTAAGGAAAGCTGTCATTTCACTAAATTCCAACTCTCCATATCACTTGTGAGTAAAATTATTTTTTGTAAGGTGAAAATAATTATGTCTCTACGCTAACATGTCTTGGGAGTGACGAATAATATTCACGCACACAAATAAATTCCCAGGGCTGATGTTCTATCCCTACATAAACCTGGTGAAGAAACATGGTTAGAGTTCAGATCAGAATACAAGAGTGTTGGGTTGTTTTCAAAGATAAGAGATTATTTCTTGAGTCCTTTATGCAGACAGGCATGTTAGTTTAGCTGCCAAGAGAAACATAATTAGTGTGGGCTCATGGGTCTGATCCAGTTCCCATTAAAGTCAGTCAGTGTACAAATCTCACTCACTATTGAAGTACCTGCTTCAGGTGCTACCAAAAAAAAAAAAAATAAAAAAAAATTCAGTTTTGTATCACAACACTCAAAGCTCATGATAGATGCTTAAAGACAGCCTCATTTTTTTGTAGGTAAAAGTGGTCCTTATTTTCTTACCTACATATTTATGGATTCTGATACCTATGACCACATGGGGATAAAAGTACTGTGGTTCAAGTTTTGAAAAACTGCTGGGAGCTATTAATTTCTCTTTCTCTTCTTTTTTCTCTTTTTCTTATGCAGTTTCATTTTTTTCAACACCTATGTATTCCCCTCTTAAGTAAGACAAAGTGGTTAGTAGTGTTTTTTTTATGTCATTGGAATTTTTTGTTTGGGTTTTTGTGTTTTTTTGTTTTGTTTTGTTTTGTTTGTTAAGAGAAATTTGCAGCAAATATTAAAAACTCCAGAGCTTCAAAGAAAATGAACACAGCAACAGTTTCATAAATGAGCAACACATTTGGAACTCACTTTTCTAAAATAGCCTTCACCTCCTTCACACTGAAATTAACACAAACAAGCAGCCAAAAGGCCATCACCCACACAGAGTCTTTTCATATTTCAGATCTAAAAAAGAGCAAACAGGTACCTGTATTAACCTTGCTAGGTGGGAGCACATACAAAGATTGCAAAAGATTGCAACTCAGCCATTCAAAGTTACTTTTATGAATGCTCTTATACCAGCTCCCTGGCAGGAGACACAGAGATTTTATATTTGTGCTTCTAGGAAGAATGTTAAGATATGGGTATCTTTTTGTATAAATCTCCCAGATTCTTCTTCATGACCAGAAGTATACTTTGGTAAACACAGATGTGAGAAAGCACTTCATAATTCACTGCACACCTCACCCTGAATTTATGCTGCTCTTTGGAAAAGTTTGGTTATTTTTGATTCAGCCCCTCAGACCTATTGTGTGTTCCAGACATATTTACATAAATATCACATTTCAGACTGGCAAATGATGTCTTACAGTGTCTAACAATACTCACCAGTACTAGTGTTATGAAACTCAGAACACAGCTAATGTTCCCCTGTGTTCATTTACATCCCACGGGATCCATTATGATGATGGATGAACTTTGAAAACTCTACAAGATTCAGATAACTGTATGCAAGTTATACAAGCTTTATCTGAATTCCCTTAACCCCTGCAATCCACAGAACTGGCTGAAAATTATGACACAACAGTAAGCCTTAAATTTTTTCCCTACTGCTGCTGCAGCTGGAAATACTAGGAGAAAAACTTCTGCATCAATTTAATTTCTGATTCCAGGAAAACCTCATAGGTACTCACCAACTGGTGAGGAAGTAGTTGTTACTAAACTACTCACAGCACCTGAAAAAGACTTAGCTGGATCTTAGATGTGTAAAGTTGGATGTCTGTAAAGCAGCACAGAAATGGACCAGGGACTCATTTTTGCTCATTCAAAAAACAGAGTTCTTTGGGTATTTTTTACTGTTAGCAAATGTTTTCCAGGAAGAAGGAGAAAATAAGGACTTCAGGATTTAATCTTTAGGATTAAACCGAGACTTTGCCACTGCTGCTATGAATTCTGAAAAGGGTTGGATAAGCTTCTACTGTCTTTTTCCTGGCCTGGCTTACTTTCCTCTCTGGTTTGGGTTTGTTCTGCCTGCCTGTATATTGGAGTTGGTACTAAGAGATGAGGCCAAAAGTTTCTCCAGTTCTAATCCATTTCCAAATTAGTCACAAAGCTGCTGCTTTAAGTTGGCTACAGAATCAGTAGTGGACCCAAATGAGAGAAGAAATAGGAATTTGGCATTAGATGTTTTTTTATTCTACTATTTAACTTCAACCAGTCAGAAAGCAGAGGGAGGAGGAAGAATAACTCCAGACATATCTCCTGTACATATGCAGATGTATTGCACATGTGTAGATAATCATATATGTCTGTTGGGGAAATTGAGAGAGAAATATATTTTAAAGACTGCCTAGGTAGCCACTCAAAGCTGCTGCCTATAAGCAGGACCAACTGTATTCATAGGAGTAAAGTCTGGAAGAAGATACCAGTTTTCTGTTCCCATTTTAGAGAAGCAAGAATATCAATGGTGAGCTGCAAATATCAGATGTAGTATTCAGTTAGGAAGAGCAATGCACTCAAACAGGAGAGCTGCCTCTGAAATTCACTTTGTTGAAATCTACTGCAAAGTTAGATTCATGGTCCTGACCTACACCTAAAGCTCATTAAAGTTCCAAAATTTCACTCTCTAAGATATGATACATTATATTCTTGGACATAAATGATCTGTAAGTTTGGGATATTTTAAATTTCCTTCTGGGCTTCATGGTTATGACTCCCGCAACACTGGCACTGCTACATGTAGTACTCGATGTTGGGCTGGTTGAGTTCCCTTACTGTCTCTGTAAGATTTTCCCCCTGAAAATCTTAAAGTGGGTAAATCAAAGTAAAATACACCCCTCCCAGTCTTTATTGTAACTTCATAACACTTAAATCACTGAATTCTGGAAAAGACTTTGGGCTTTGTTTTCTGGAGAAAAGGAAAGTACAGTTGCTTGCTGTTAATATTGTCAGTAATACAGATGTACTCTCATACAGGACTGCATCCTGCAATTAATTATGCATGTGAATAAGTATTTATATAAGGAAGCAAACTATTAAAACACTTTCAGTTCCCTTTTTTGAGGTCAGGTACATCTAATGAAGTTGAAAAAGAAGTTAAAATGTTAAAAAAGCTAAAAAGCTAAAATGTAGTAAATGAGAATGGGATTTACAAGTCTCCCATGGAAAAAGAGACTAAACTGTGGAGCAGCTGAAAGTTGAGCTTAAAAAATAAAGAAAAGGGGGGGAAAAAAAGAAAAGGGAAGACTTGACATTAGAAAATAGGGATGAAAGAACACAGTGTTCAGAAGAAATGTGTCATGAATTCAGATCTTCTGATGATGTAAGTGAATTGGAGAGCTTGAAGGCAGCATGGTTAAATATGATGTCCCAGAAACACCTGTCAGAAAAGGGGTATACCATATCACACAGGCACCATCCTCCATAGCAAAAGTCTGCTGGAGGAGGGAGTTCTCAGGCAAGACAACCTCTTTGCAAGGTACTATGAGGAGTACACAGGAAAATAAGAAGACTTCTGCAAGGAACCTTGTGCCAAAACAGCATAAGGAAAACTGCAGAGAAATAAGGCACAACTGGCAGAAAAAAAGGTCCATGCAGTGTGGATGGAAAATCTGCTCTAGTCAGTTGTACAAACACAGCAATTCATCTCATATTACTTCTCTGGTATTACAGGATCATTCATAGGATGAGTTTCCATTTCCAGCATGCCTGGGCTCACACCACCTGCATTTGAGGATCTGAGATATGTAGCAACAAACAGGGTGTATATAACCCAGACAGAATATGCCCTTAGTTTTTTGTTGGTTTGTTGAGGTGGGTTTTTGGTGGGTTTTTTGGTTTTTTGTTTTTTTCTTTTCATGTTGTGGAGAAATCTTTATGATAAAAAATGTTTTTGAAGTCATTCTATTCAACTTCTATCTGTATGGTAAATAAAACATTCTCCTTCTTAAGAAGAGAGGTGCAAGTAATTGAAATAAATGGGGCCAGCTTCTTACCTAGGAAAAAAAATTCAGCAAGTAAAAATCTGAAAGTGTTTTTATCGTAAGAGTTGCAGTAAGTAGGATGTTGATTTTCTACTGATCAAATTAATACAATTTGCCTATTTTAATAATTTTAGGGTGTACAGTGTTTTAAAAATCTAGGGAGTTTTTCTGTCATGCAATTCAAGCATGCACAATTTTGACCTTTTTAAGCTGCAGACAATCAAATTGTGAAAAGTCAGCTTAGTCAGTTAAAGGGTTATGGGAATGAGAACCATGTTTATAAGCTTCTTCACTCTGTTCTTTCCTGCTCTGTACATCTTGAACATGATGTTCCACACATGCCTCTTCCAAAATTGCAAGAATTCAAGAGGTATTTGATGCATATGGTCAGCCAAACATAACAAAAAAAGACTGATAATCCTTTTTTTTTTTTTTTTTTTCCCCCAGGAGCTGACAGAGGTTACTATACCTCCAAAGTGGGGAGATGTGAAAATTGCACATTGATTGCACACCATCTGATTAGTTTTTTAAAGTATCTTTCAAGTTAATACTCTTTGACTTTACCAGTGGTATAAAGAAGTGCATTCTATATAGTAACTGTGTTTGGTAAAACAGATTTCTAGTTGCCCTTTTTTTTTTTTTTTTTTTTTTTTCCCTTCAGAGTACTGCATTCTTTTAGAAAACAGAGTCGCATAGACACAACTGATTAAAAGAATTTAAGGCAGAGCAAGCAGCTTCTATGTCTCTATGAAAACCTGGATTATCTCAGAGGCAAAAAGAAAGGATATTGTTATTTATATTTCTATTTTACTATTACCACAGGATCACAGGATGTTAGGGGTTGGATGGGACCTCTGGAGATCCTTGAATCTAACCCCACCTGCCAGAACAGGACCATAGAATCTAGTGCAGGTTGCACAAGAGTGCATCCAGACAGTGCTTGAAAGCCTCTGAAGATAAAGACTCCATAATCTCTCTGGGGAGCCTGTTCCAGTGCTCCACGACCCTTACAATAAAGAAGTTCTTCCTCATGTTGAGGTCCAGGTTCCTGTGCTGTAGTTTATACCTATTACCCATTGTCTGATCACAGTGCCCAACTCAGATGAGTCTGTCCCCTCCCTCTTGATACCCAACCCTTGGATATAAATAGGTCCCCACTAAGTCTTCTCTCTACCAGACCAAAAAAACCTCAGGTCCCTCAGCCTCTCCTCATGGGGCAGCTCCTTAATCATCTTTGTGGTGATTATTGTATTATGTTCCTGCCTCCACCATCTAGTGTGCAAGTACTAGTGTCCAAAAGCATAATTCTAATAGCCTAAGGATTTATAGTTGTAAAGGTATGAAAAACCACAATACTTCCTAAGTCTTAGCAATCTATCACTTCAGGTACTTCTTTATCTTTTATAAAACAACTGGCCTCATGTAAATAGCTGAATAAAATTAAGAGCACTAATTCATGAGGAGTCATGCTTTTAGGAGGCCATATGTTCTTCATCTTCATGCTGCCTGAGAGGAGATCTAAGGTGGATTCATCCTAAATGCTAATGAAATATATGTAGTAACTGCAGGACTTCCAGCGCTTTTTTATGTTACTGGGCTGCATCAAGAGCAGTGTGGCCAGCAGGGCAAGGGAGGGGATTCTCCCCCTTTGCTCTCGTTAGACCCCACCTTTAGTACTGTGTGCAGTTCTGGAGCCCCCAGCACAGGGACATGGAACTGTTGGAGGGAGTCCAGAGGAGGGCCACAAAGATGCTCAGAGGGCTGGAGCAGCTCTGCTATGAGGACAGGCTGAGAGAGTTGGGGCTCTTCAGCCTGGAGAAGAGAAGGCTTCAAGGGGACCTTCTAGTAGCCTTCCAGTATCTGAAGGGGGCCTACAGGAAGGCTGGGGAGGGACTCTTTACAAGATCTTGTAATAGCAGGATGATGAGTAATGGATTTAAACCCATGGGAAGATTTAAACTATATGTTAGGAAGAAGTTCTTTGCATTGCGGGTTGTGAAATACTGGCACAGGCTGCCCAAGGAGGTTGTGGCTGCTCCCTCTCTGAAGGCGTTCAAGGCCAGGTTGGATGAGGCCTTGAGTGACCTCTTCTAGTGAGAGGTGTCTCTGCCTATGGCAGGGGGTTTGAACAGGATGATCTTTGAGATCCCTTCCAACATAAACCGTTCTATAATTCTATGATTTGTGATATTTCCAGTTCTGTCTCTCCTCCCTGACAGGGACAAAAGAAAGTACAGGAACTATCAAAGCTGACAGACACATCTACTCTGCCCTGCCTGCAGCTTTTTCACAAGCACCTCCCCCACAAACGAAAGCCTTGTAATAATATATGTTCGTGATTAAATCAATGTTTATGTAAAACAAGGAAGTACCCTGCCCAAACTCTGTGTAATCTTGACATGCACTTGAATGTCAAATACTTCTGAATTTTGCTGAATCTTTACACATGGCCCTTGTTTGCCTTAGTAAAGAAAATTTAATTTTGTTTGACACAAAAGCTTCTTTTTTTTTTCTTTATATCATACATTCTTTTAAATTTTACAGGCTTGTATTTGATCAATTTTCTCTGAAGTGAATGATTATAAAAGGCTCACCCTAGGCATATGAGAATGACATGCAGCTACCTGAAAGGGCATTATGGAGAGGCTGCTGCTGGTCTCTTCTCACAGGTAAATAGTGATAGAACAAGAGGAAATGGCCTCAAGCTGCAACTGGATGGGTTTAGACTGGACATTAGGAAACATTTTTTCCCAGCAAGAGTGGTCAGGCATTGGAATGGGCTGCCCAGGGAATGGTGGAGTCACCAAACCTGGATGTGTTTAAAAGCCGCCAGGCTGGACGAGGCCTTGAGTGACCTGTACTAATGGGAGGTGTCCTTGTCTGTGGCAGGGAGTTGGAACTGGATGAGCTTTGAGGTCCCTTCCAACCTTACCATTCTGTGTTTCTATGATTCTATGATATGGCACTTGAGGATATGGTTTAAGGGAGAACTTACAGTAGAGTATAAGAATATTGGTTGGACATAGTGATCCTAAGGGTTTTTTCCAACTGGAATGTTTTTGTGATTCTATGATTCTGTGATGTTGAGTTTACAACTCTCAATTTTTCAAGAACATCAATTAACCTTTCTTATATGAAAATACATGTAGAATGAATATAATAGAAAAAAAAATAACCACACACATAAAGGTTGATAGGAAATACCACCAGTATCTTTCAAATAATGAAATTGCTCAAGATCTATTAAAAATGGTTATTGTTTAAATATTACTTCCCCACAATTATTAATAGTTCCCATAGATAAAATCTTGAAATTGCTTAAAAATACAGACCTACATTTCACAGAATCATGGAAGGTCAAGAGCTGGAAGGGACCTCAAAAGATCATCCAGTCCAACCTCCCTGACAGAGCAGGGTCACCTAGACCAGATCACACAGGAACACATCCAGGTGGGTTTTGAATATCTCCAAAGAGGGAGACTCCACAAAACCTCTGGCAAGTGTTCCACTAAACTGGGCAGCAAAATGAATATTTACTTGAACAAGTATGTGTGATCTTGGCCACCCATTTATAAATGTGCTGTCATGACAGCATGCTGAAAATGTCTTGTAATGACAGGATGAGGAGTAAAGGGTTTAAGCTGGAACNACAGGTCACTCAAGGCCTTGTCCAGCCTACCTTGAGCACCTCCAGGGAGGGAGTAGCCACAACCTCCCTGGGCAACCTGTGCCAGTGTTTCACCACCCTCACTGTAAAGAACTTCCTCCTAACATCCAGTTTCAATCTCCCCTTTGTTCTAGCGGGAGATGTCCCTGTTTAGGTGTTCCAACCTAAACCATTCTATGATTCTACAATAATTGCCTTTAAAACACTGTTAGCAGACAGCAGGCTATATCTACTGCTCTTCAGATGACTGCTATTACATTGTAACAATTATATTGCAGCTATACCCTATTTCACAGGTAAAGTTTCCAGCTTCCCTATTTACTATCAAAGATGTGGCATACTTAAACTGAAAATTCAGGTTCTATTAACATCTGGACGATTTTCTGCAGAGACAAACAACTATGTCCGGGCAGACTTGTTTCGAGAGTTCCTCCCTTTCCAGTTTTCCCAGTGAAAGAGAAAGTTTCTCTTCCCTCCAGGAATTTCAAACATGTTGCTCTAGTAATTTTTCAACACTGTTTGTGTCAGTCTCCAGCAGCACACCAGAAATGCATTTTGTTCTGGAATTTGCTGTGCTATATCCTCAGCCAGTCTGAACAGAAGACACAGCAAAATAAGTAATTACAACTAAATTGAGAAATAATTCCCAACCAACCATGGTTGCCACTAGTCAGCAACATGTTTGTGGGCTAAGTAGCCTGAGGTGAACCTTTAGGCAGTTCATTTTCTCACAAACCTGTGATTTACTATGGTTAAGAGTGGTCTGAAATGGATTAATGTTGCTGGAAAATGGATGGAGCAGTTTAACTGCTTTGTTTTCTTCTTCGGTTAAGGAGAAAAAACAAAAGTTTAACAGTGTGTGACTTCATTAGGGAGGTACCAGTAGCCTTGACCCCCCTGAGAGTCTATCAGTGTTTCAGTCTAGCATCCCTGCTCTTGAGTGTTTATAACATGGATACTGGGAGCCAAATCTGGAATTACTGAGCAATAAAAATGTTGGATTTTGACATGCACTTAAGTCACAGCCAAGTGCATTAACAGGTGAGGCAGGACATCCAAGAAATATTGAAGAATGTCATGCAAGAAATGTTGAATAGACTCATTTTTTACCCTCATGGGATGAATCTGTGTTACAGTTCATCTTCTAGTTTACATTTTGAAGAATGTAAAACATCTGTAGATTACGTAACAGGTCCTCTCACCACAAAAACAGTTCTAAGTGGGAGGGAAGATGGGAGGAAAGTGTCCATACTATGGAACAGGCAAATTCATTGCCTCTGTTTATTGTTGCTCTGATGTGAAACATCAAAGTTCTCTGTATTTAAATATTTTCTGGGCCACATAATTGTCTTTCCTCCTCTGAGCTGCAGAGCTGGGCTGTTCTAGCTGCTTTCTGTGGTGGCTGCCATTTTAACTTTCACTTTCTTGTTGAAATGTCTAATGGAAGGAAAATATGAGATTAAACTGTGAAAATGTAAGTCTCAAATCCAAATACGTTTTGCTCACATGTTTCCCTCTGATCTCCAGGATTGAAGAAAGGGTCAAAGCCTCAAAAGTATTGGCTGACATGGCACTCTTTCCAAGAAGCAAATTAAAGGTTTGTGGGAGAATGAATTTTCTGAAGTCTCCTCAGGCTATTCAGATCATCATGGAATGAAGCTTGGCATCTGCTTCTGTGTGTGTGTGCCCACTGCATACCACACACTTTGCATACAGAAGGACAGTCTCAGGAAAACAAGTGTTCGTAAGCTGACACAGGCATTGAGTTTCTCCTGCCTGATAAGACTGTCTCCTTGACTAGCCTCTGATCAGTACCAAGCACTGGTGGCCACTTGCTTCTCAGGAGTTCTTGGTTCCCTAAACCATTGGACTGAGGCAGCCCTATTTCATCCTT
Source organism: Eubucco bourcierii (assembly GCA_013396675.1). Classification (NCBI taxonomy): domain Eukaryota; kingdom Metazoa; phylum Chordata; class Aves; order Piciformes; family Ramphastidae; genus Eubucco; species Eubucco bourcierii. The sequence continues at coordinate 114,057 of VWZE01023419.1, read as the reverse complement.
TCCAGGACTTTATTTTTAAGGAATGGAATATTTTTAAGGAACACAAGATAATGTGTTCAGGAGTCTAATGCTTTCACTCCTTCTGGTATCAATGCAGACTAGCACTAAACCAACAAACCAGGTAGGAGTTAGAAGTCCTAACAAACCTCAAAAGTGGTCAACTTCAGCAGATCTGAGAATGGAGCACTTAGAGGCAGAAGGTAGGAAACTACTCTTCCCAAGTTGCTCACCTGTGCACCACACACTGGAGGCCTGAAGGTAGTAGGGTCCTGTGGATAGCTAAGCAATGACTACACAATTGGTCATACCATTACAAATGAGCTTTTCGTTTCTTGTTTTTCCCCTGCTTTCTTTGTGTCCTAAGGTAACTCTTTGTTTAAGGTCTGCCATCCATGAGGGACTCCACAAGCAAAACTGTTGGAACAAAATCCTTTCTGCAACACTGTTTTGTCAGATGATGCCCTAAGGAAACCTGGGCCCAACTGCTGTGCAAAGAGGACAAAATCAAAGGGTAGCTTCAGGCCTTGTTTTTGTTAGCTGCGTAGATGATTTGAATGTGTCACAACATAGAATCATAGAATCATAGAATGATAAAGTTGGAAGGGACCTCAAGGATCATCTAGTTCCAACCCCCTGCCATAGGCAGGGACACCTCCCACTAGTACAGGTTACTCAAGGCCTCATCCAATCTGGTCTTGAACACATCCAGGGAGGGAGCATCCACAACCTCCCTGGGCAACCTGTTCCAGTGCCTCACCACCCTCACTGTAAAGAACTTCCTCCTAACATCCAGTCTAAATCTCCCCTCTGCCAGTTTAAGCCCATTGCCCCTTGTCCTGTCATTGCAAGACCTTGTAAATAATCCTTCCCCAGCCTTCCTGTAGGCCCCCTTCAGATACTGGAAGGCTACTAGAAGGTCTCCTCGAAGCCTTCTCTTCTGCAGGCTGCAGAACCCCAACTCTCTCAGCCTGTCCTCATAGCAGAGCTGCTCCAGCCCTCTGATCATCTTTGTGGCCCTCCTCTGGACCCGCTCCAACACTTCCATGTCCTTCCTGTGCTGAGGGTTCCAGAACTGCACACAGTACTCCAGGTGGGGTCTGACGAGAGCAGAGTAAAGGGGCAGAATCCCCTCCCTTGCCCTGCTGGCCACGCTTCTTTTGATGCAGCCTAGGACTCGGTTGACATGAAATCCTCACTTCAAACTGTATCCCCTGAGTCTAACACCAACCAATTGCAGTTTTATTTCCAAGTCTGATTCTGGTTATTCTTCTCAAGCATTTTGAGCTGTCATGCCTCAAACATATTTTGAAACCCTTTTGCCACTATAATCCACTTTAATAAAGAAGTACCAGCTTCAAATGTTTTGTGTCAATGACCTGATGCAAAATCTTGTGAGCACCTGTCCATCACTTTACCAAAAGTGTACTGCAAAAATAGGCACCTACACTGGTGCTTTTAGCATGTTAACACATATTTCAGCAGTCATATCTATAAATTAGAAGTGCCATTATATTAGTGCAATTTAGAAAGTGAAATCGTAGAGTCATAGAATCATAGAATGGTAAGGTTGGAAGGGACCTCAAGGATCATCTAGTTCCAACCCCCTGCCATAGGCAGGGACACCTTCCACTAGTACAGCTCACTCAAGGCCTCCTCCAAACTGGCCTTGAACACTTCCAGGGAGGGAGCAGCCACAGCCTCCCTGGGCAACCCATACCAGTGCCTCACCACCCTCACTGTAAAGAACTTCCTCCTAACATCCAGTCTAAATCTCCCCTCTGCAAATATAAACCCATTACCCCTTGTCCTGTCATCATTGTCCTGTCATTTGTCAAATCAAACAGAAAAAAACAAGGAATTTTAGCACTCCAAAAATGACTATCAGAACTTCAGGTACAGCCAGTATAAGTCATGTTTCTACATGCAGAACATATGGAACTGGAAAACAGCAAGTGTTGTTTTGACAGGGAAATCTTGCATTTCAAAATCTGTCAGACACAAGGGAAGAGCATCTTCTACTTTCAAAGAAACTGTCGGCAATGATATTTGACAGCTTTGAAAGTGGGATTAATAACATAGCTGGAGCCACACAGATGCCATTATTGTCAGAAAATATTGAGGTGCTACTGCAGCAGTCATCAGGCAGGTTTCAGATACAAGGAAATCCATGGGGCTTGTATGCATTAGTTACAGTTTCCAAGGCTACAGTCTTTTTGAGCAATCCTAAAAAGAGTAGTTTTCTCCCTGAAAATAATTCCCAGAGGCAGAGACATTCTTTAAGAGTTTTGTGGTTGTTGTTGTTAATGTGTGAAAGCATCATTTTGAAACAGGTGTACTGTTGGTAGCTAGTGCACAAGTTACTCTTAATAGAATCTTAGTGAAGACTACATCTATGTCTATCCTGGATATGGCAAAACATAGGAATGAGGCTCCTGCAAATGTTTATTTTTCCTTGTAGTAAAACTTATCATAGAAGTTTACACAAGGAATTACTTGTCCTGGTAAATCCCTTCTTCTCTTGTAGACCCAAAGTCTTCCCAAACAAAATGTATCCTGATGCCCCATTAAAAAAAAAAAGAAAAAAAAAAAAAGGAAAATAAAAGCATTTTATTTTATACTTCAGAAATAATAGGAATAAAAGAGTGCAAAAAAAGACTCCATGGGAACAAAATGTCTCACTCAGAGTATTCTTGAGTCATCAATCACTCATCTAGAGAAAAATAAAGCCATCATAGCTAACTGCGACTGTCAGAATCCTGTTTTGCAAACAGGTATTCAAACAAGTCTGGAATGATATTATGGAGTTCAATTTCATCTGTAATTCAAACAAGTTCCTGAGTATATTCAAGGCCAAAAGACCTCTTAAGTCACTCTACTGCAAACAGTCTACCTGCCACACTTTGTTTTCTTAACAAGCTTCATCACTAAGGAGCATGGCAGTATTTTAAAAGACTAGATTAAGAACTGTATTTTTACAGAAGAAAAATGATCATGCACCTCACACTTTAAGTATCTATGACACACAGTAAAGCACATTATGTAAGGAAGGTAGTATTTAGTGAAAATACTAAAGGACACATTATGTAAGGAAGGTAGTGAAAATACTAAAGGACCTCAGAGAACTGCTTGAGAGAGTCCATCTCAGAGCCACAAAAATGATTTAGGGAATGGGACATCTTCCTTAGGAGGAAAGACTGAGGGAGCTGAGGCTCTTTAGCTTGGAGAGGAGGAGACTGAGGGGTGACTTCATTCATGTTTATAAATATGTAAAGGATGAGTGCCAAGAGGATGGAGCCAGGCTCTGCTTGGTGATGCCCAATGACAGGACAAGGGGCAATGGGTGGAAGTTGAGGCATAGAAGTTCCATGGAAACAAGACAAATATTTTTTTCCCTGTGAGGGTGACAGAACTCTGGAAGAGGCTGCCCAGAGGGATTGTGGAGTCTCCCTCTCTGGAGATGATTGGAATGCATTCCTGTGTGATCTAGTCTAGGTGATCCTGTTCTGGCAGGGGATTTGAACTGGATGATCTTTTGTGGTCCCTTCCAGCCCCTGACATTCTGTGATTCTGTGAAAAGCTGGGTGCAAATTAATTCCATAGAATGCTTTTTTATTAAACCAGCTTTCTTTGTAACAGAAACAACTAAAAGGCAATAGTGTTCTTTCAGGCACTGCTAAGAAGATACAACATCTACGATTTATGGAAGCTAAATGAAGATTAGAAAAAGATTTGATTGAATATCATTGCTTCTGTTCATCTGAATTTACCTTCTCAAGATAAATTCTCTTGAAGAGACGTGTTCTTCTGTTGTATGTAGTAAACTTCAAGTATTATGAAGAAATGAGTTGAGTTGGGTTGAGTCACCCACCCTGGACGTCTTTAAAAGTAATTTGGATGTGGTGCTTGAGGATATGGTTTAGGGTGAAACTTAAAGAATAGGGTTACTGATTGGACTTTGTGATCTTGAAGGTCTTTTCCAACTGGAATGTTTCTGTGATTTCTGTGATTCTGTCTTCTTGATGCATTTCTGTTATTTGAATACTGGCAATGCAGTGCTAACCTACTGACTGAGGTGACTGCAACAGACCTCATGTCAAGAACTGATATGAACATAATAACGTGTTTTGAATGAGTCTCTGTACATGGAAAACATTTGGTGCCCCTGTGATTTTTTTAAATTTTTTTTTTTAGTTCTTTCCAGTTTTATGTTAGTTATTTTGCACACTATTATTTAACATTACTCTTGGGGCAGGCTGGTTTACAAGTAGATACTGTACAGATGGGAAATGGAGGAAAGGACTGATTACACAAACTTGCTAAAGGTCACCAACCCACCGAAAGAGCAGAGACTAACGTTCCATTTGCCTCTAATTCTGTGTACTATTTCTTGCATTAACAGTATGACTACATTTGTCATGTTGAGTAATGGATGAGTAAATACAGGAACTAATAGCACAGACTGATGAGTGCTCACCTCTTAAAGTCAGTTGAGCAACTTAGCCCAGAAAAATCAGCTTTGAGGGGAGACATTTTGGAAACAAAAGCCACGTTAGATTGGAAACACTGAAAAGATTTTGTTTGCGAAAGACACCTCAGTGACTTAAGCACGCTGATTAACTGAGTCCTGTGCTTGTTGACCCTTTGTTTTTTCCTTATGAACCTGTAAGTAAATCCAGCACATCTAAGTAATGCATTGTTGAGCATATGAGAGGCTCTCATTTGACTCTAATGTGCAGAGGGAGTAAATACTTTGACTCATAGAACAGTGATTTGTTAGTTAAATCTGATCACCACCACTGTTCCTTCTCCCTCCCCATCTGGAAGACACTGGATGAATCCCGGGAGTATCAGCAGGTATTGAACACTAACAGCAACAGGAACCATAAGGACACATCTAAAGGAGAGGCTAAGCATGCTAGGTCTACCTATCAGATGGTCTGGTCTGTGTTTCAGCATTGGCATATTCACATTGCATGAAGCTAATCGGATTTGTACAAAAATGTGAATGAGGGCAGAGAAGAAAACTACCTTCTCAGGACTTCCCCTCAAGGGGAAACATAGAAGGGTTTATCCTAATGAAATAGCTGTTTCAGAATAATCAGATTTGGTAAAAAAACATAAAACTGAAACAAAAAAGATCTTCATTGTGAAAACAATCACCAAACAAAAACTCCTTAAATTAGAAAAAATCTCTTAAGACTAATCTTCCCATCTGGATGTACAGTAATCCAAGAGAAGAATAACAAGGTTATTGTGTGGGTTTTCCAATGTTTTTCTTGTGTTCAGTGTGGTATTTCACAACTGACTGGGGCCTCCTTCCTCAGTATATTGGGAAACATCCATTGCAGTGTTAGATTCTACAAACGAAGAAAAAAATGGTTAGCGAGAAATCTAACTCCTGTAACAGAAAAAGTTGGCTCTTTGCATAGCTCAGTTTCCAGACATTACTAAATTAATCTACAGATGATGGACAGCCCTCCTCAGCCACTGGAAATCATACTCCAGTTGAACTAGGAGATCTACTGGCACTGGCACTGTTTAAAAATGTCAGCATCCACAGACGGTAATTGCCCTGGGGACTGATATGGACAGCACTCGGCATCTCTCAGGTCCTGATAAATCAGGTGGCAGCCAGCAACCCAAATCCCTAGAAAGATTCAACCCTGCCTTTCTGAAGAGTAGAAAGGTAGCTTTCTTCTCCATGCCTGACTCCTAAACTACCATCAATGAACGGAACAGAACTACTGCCTGCTATTGTTTTAGCCACGTGCATGTTGAATAACAGGTCCTGTTTGTCACTCAAAGCCCTCGCACATCAGTGGCATTCTGGACATTAATCACAGAATCATTGAGGCTGCAAAAAACCTCTGAGATCATCAAGTCTAGCCTTGACCTAACAGCACATCAGCTAAACCACGCCACCAAGTGCCACACCCAATCTTTTCTTAAAGACCTCCAGGGATGGTGACTCCACCATCTCCCTGGGCAGTCAATTCCAGTGCCTAATTACCCTTTCTGTGAGGAAGTGCTTCCTAATATCCAACCTAAACCTCCTTTGGCACAGACTATGCCTTCTTGTCCTGTCACAAGTTGCCTGAAAGAAGAACCTGACCCCCACCAGACTACAACTTCCTTTTAGGTGATGACATCACCTCTCACTCAAGACTGCCTGTTTACCTCTACTAGACAGCAGCTGTTTAGCTACTACTAAACAGTTCCAATGGTGCTCGCTAACAACAGCATCTTTAAATATGACACAGTAAAGTGTGGTTAGTATTTTGAAGTAAATTGGTTTCCCCACAGTTGTAACTGCTTTATGAGAGAAAGCTCTAAGTCCATCTCCCTTCTCAACACTGAGGTTCAACATCTCTTTATGGTACATTTATTTTTATCTAGAGAGGGATTAAAAAAGTCTATTGTAATAACACAGAAGACTGAAGAAAAATATTAAAAAACATGTCTTTCCCATGGAAAAGGATGTTAATCCAGTACCAAAAAGTGTTTAGGCTGTGATATATTTGGAAGCTTACGGATGTCACCTTACAATGATGTGATAACTATGAAGGGTCTGACTGGAACCAAACAAAGCTGCAACTCACTGTCATCCGGCTTATCCTTTACACGTTGTAGCACACTAAAGCAGGGAATTTCAAAACAGTAGATTGCTATAATCCCAATGGGAAAAAAAGGATGGAGAATTTCCTGTCCTTTGATATTTAAAAGCAGAAATGCTGATGTTTTCTTTCAACTTTCTTTTATTGGTTTTGCATAATACTCGAAACAATGCATAAAATAAATATTTTACCATTTTGTTCCTGAACATTTTCACTAAGCAAACACAAAATACCACAACCTTGTCTGCTCTGTTGACCTTCGCCACAAGTGTCCAGGACATGAGTGTCCCCACCCACCAGCCAGCTACATAAAGGATTAATATGGTATTTTTAAAGGGGATAATCAAGAGTGTGCAAGGACTGAGGAACCATAAGAAGAGACAATAGGGAATGTATTCTGTCAGGGTGTTGTCAAACAACCTCTATCAAAAACACAAGGCAAGGTGAAAACTCCTGTTTTATTAAGATGAGCAGTTATTAAAAAATTCTCAGGCCTCTGTACCCGGACATATCACAAAAGTATGTCTCTAAAGTTTTTTCTATCTGCTTTTGGAAATTTTGTGTGGCTATAGGTATTGAATCCTGGCAACCAGTATCTAACATCTGCGAGACCCTGATATCTGTCACTCAGCGAAAAGAAATTAACTGTCTTACCTTGCCTCCTGCAGAGAAACCTAACAAAGAACACCAACATACTTCACACCAAAACACTGATACTTTCAAAGCCTGCCAGAAACGCTCTTTATCCCATGCAGCTTTGCTCCCAGAGAAGAGAATGCGTCAGCAAACCTTCAGAGGAAGACTTATTGGCCAGGCTACATGAACAGACTGTGCTTCCAGAACACTTGAATTACCAAGTATGTTGCTGTGCTGGTTTGAGGTTAATTGGAATATTTTAATAGAGAAAATTATATTATAGGCTGTGAAAAGGAAACAATGGTGATGCCTACTTCACTCATAGGCTTGCTGAGATGGATAAGAATAGGAACTCAAAACATAGATAACACAGTCTCTTGGGCAGAGTGTCTCAGGCTGTCTAGCTTCTGGCTTTTCTCCTCTCTGCTGAGTAACCTCACTAACCACTCTGCTTCTAACCCCCCATACCAATCCTCCAAACTCACCTTGGATGTAAAGCAAACCTTGGGGTAAGGTATAGGGGTGGGGAGAAGGTGGTAGAGTGGTTGGAAGCTCCTCCTGGTGTCTCTGATTCTGGGAGGGGAGTTGTGTTTCTGTGTTACCTTTAACTTGTATATTTCTGTAAATATTCCTGTATATAGTATATATATCTGCTTGTACTGCTGAGCTGTACATATAGCTTCAGTCCTTAACTTCCAGCTGATTGAGCCTAATCTGGGTGATTTTTACAAAGTGTGGGAGGTGGGGAACTCCCAAACCATCACAGTTGCCCTTCTTCCAAATCAGAAAGAGCATATTTTCAACCCTCATTACACCTCCTTCAAAATGAAATGAAAATGTTGTGCTGTAGCAGTTTAAGAGGTAATGCTCTATTTTGGTTCTAAATTATAAATGAGAGAGAGGAACTTTCTGGACGTTCTTTTGAACATGGAGTGAATGGGCATTGGTTGTAAAAGAAAAAATAATGATAAAGTCTATGTCATTCATTGTTTTGCTAATTGGTATAAAAAGCCAATATGTAAACAATTTCTCACTCTTTGTTCCCTTTACCTTCTGCTTTCCACCTCCTTCACTGCTCCTTCTGTGCATGGCTGAATACTAACCTTAACTGGCCAGATAACAAGTGAGATCTTGCTGGCTTTCTATCTGGGGGAAGAGAAGAGAAGAAGGTGGCGTTGGCCCCTTCTGGGCTTTCTTTGATTTGATTTCTGTATTATTTCTAAATTGTAAGTAATTGTATATAATTGTAAATACATGTAAATATATTTTGTGTATATGCTTGTAAAATTAGCTTGCTGTAAAATACAGCTGCATCTTACTTCCAAGCCGTCTGAGTTGGTCTGGTTAAATTTGAGGGTAATTTCTCAAACCCACACATTTGCCCAGTACATAAACAAATGCAAATTTACACATGAGCAAACTAACAATTTACACCTTCAGTTCTTCATAATGTGTAACCATCCTTTTGAAGAACAAAGCAAATGATAGCATCAGCTCTGCAGCACAGCAGAAGTGGAGAACAGAAGATCAGATCAATTTTTGGAGAGGATTTAGAATACAGACTTGAAACAGGCATTGAAGTTCACGCTTTCGTGAAAAGCAGTTTCAAATCTCTCATAATCACAAAATACTTTGCTATACAGTCTTTTTACATCAATTTCTAGGTGATCAGTGTTTTCATCAGAGAGAGTGTGTTATCTGGGAAATAATTCTTTACAGAGGTTTTTAGGAAAATAATTTTCTGAGCTTTTCATGGAATATCAGGTTGGAATGGACCTCAAGGGCCATTTAGTCCAAACTTTCAGGGTAAGAATACAGTTAAATGAGATGGCCCAATACCCTGTCAAGATGGGTCTTGAAACTGTCTAATGTAGGGGAATCCACCACTCCCCCCTGGAATTTATTCCAATGTCTAATAGCTTGAAAGGTGAAAAATTTTTTTTTGCATCCAGTCCAAATCTCCCCAGTAGAAAGTTGTACCCATTGCCCCTTGTCTTCTAAGTTTGGACCTAAAGTCTTTTTCTATACTATCAATCTAAAGATATCAGGGACTGTTCTTTAAGGCTGGCTGAACAGTTAACATGCATCACCCTAAGTTGTGTTAGTTTCCAGAGGTTGCAACCAAGTTGATATGGGGTCCCTGGCCAGTGCAAACTCCCCCAATCGTACCATAAATTCATTGGTTAAGCTTTGGCCAAAACAGCACCCGTTTTTTGCTAGCAATTTAATGGTATAGTTGACAAATCCCAGGACTTTTTCTAGCACTACTTTATTTATTAGCATGGGCACAGCCAAAGACTGGAGTTTATCTTCCCTCACAGTAGGTGTTTGCAGCTGAGTAGTTACTGAAGTTTTATTTTGATCAGTAGCAGTTTTGTTTGTAGTGCATACTTCCTGGGCCTGTTTAAGGATAAAAAGAGCACCCAACATGCGTCTATTTCTGTGGATTAAAAGGAGGCCGCAGCGAACTGAGCGAGACCAAACCTACCTAAAGATTACACTGCTGTGAACTAAATCAGACTCCATGGATTGGCACAGTCCTCAAAAATGCTAAAATAAAGAACTAATGAGTGATGCCTGAAAGTGGTTGAATTACTGAAAGTCTGCTTCTCCCTGTAAGCCTGGCAAGAAAGCCAAGTTCTGAGCCTCCCTTTCCCTGTTTGCAGTGTGGGGTTTGTGTGTTTAATTACCTCACAGAGATGCTGTGAGGCCCACCTACATAATGTTTGCAAAGTAATGTTTGCAGAGCACTGTATGGTACATGAAAAATGGGAAGGCGCGCCAGGCACCGAGGTGGAGACAGAACAGGAGATCAGACTCTGGATTCCTACAGGTTTTGTTCACTCTGGCAGCTTTTGGAGTGTGGCTGCAGACATTTAGACAGCTCATCCTTGCAACTGATTCATTATTTTCTCAGTATAAACTGTATTGAGAGCCCCTGTGTAAGACTTCTGTTTTCTAATTCGTGGTATGTCCTGGCATAGCTACTCTATTTGCACACACAAAGTGGCACACATTTTCCAATCAGTGCTGACTCAGGACAGCTTTAGCTCCAAAGGAAATTGCTTGGGAAATGTGTGTGCAAGCAGCACTACTAAGGGAAGTAATACCTATCTGAACTGTAACAAACCTCACGGGTGACTACTATAGTGATGTTTACATGCATATGCAGAGGAATTCACTGTGTGCTCACAGCAGCTGGGGAAAGCCAGCGCATCTAGCATGAATGGTGGCCGTTTAAGCAGGGCACAATATTGCTACTGTTACACACGGCTTGGAGGAAGTCTTAGAGGGGCATCACAGTCCACCGACCGCACACTTCTGTCTGACATCTCTGAAAGAGGCCAGCAAGAAAAATCTACAGCCATTAAGCTGCAGTAAACCCTGCTCTTCCATGGGGAAGAGTGAGACCTGGAAGACAAAAATTCAGTTGCCTTAGCCATTCCCTCCAGAAACCAAAATTATCCTATGATTTAAAACTCCGTTTCACCTCCTCTGTGTTGGTTCAAAAGCATTAAAAAAGCTGGAATTGCAGAAAGCTGGTCTCTGGCGTTTGAATCCCGAGAGTCTAAGTAGGCAGAGACATAGTTATAATCTCTGTGTCTCTCCCTTAACCTACTTGGTTCAGTGAATTTCAGAATAGCTTGCTGCCAGCAGTTGAATCCTTGCAAAATGCTATCAGCACAAAAAAATACAATTCATCTGAATCCAGTTTGAAAGTATTCAGCCCAGAAAGTGTGAGCTTTCCTCCATTTCATTAACACTCTTGGTACTCAGCCTTTTCTGTTATTCCTTGTTACAGATGTTGTTAGGATGTGACTTGTGTGCTTTAAAGCCAGCAAGCATGGCCAGGTGATTTTCCAGGAGGTGGTCAACTCTTGTTATTTATATCCACTGTACCATTTCTATTGGCAGAGACTCATCAAAGCTGAAGTGGTTTTAGCTGGTGAAAGAGCAGTACTTCATAACCAAGTTTCAAGGTGGAAATCAGTGTAGAGCTACACTCAGGGTTACAGCAAGGGCCAAGAGAGAGGACCCTCCATGCATTGTCAAGTGCTTCAAAGGATAAGGATTTACAACTCCTCTGAGAGTTTAAGATGGTGCCAGCTGTGGGTGATAGCTAATGTGGCACAATAAATAGAGGCTAAATTCACGCTAGATTTAACACCCCTGAATCAAGAGAACTGCACCAATATGAATTGAGTTGGACTTTCTGTGATTAATGTCTATGAAAGTTGATGTAAACTCATTTAATTTACCCACTTTGCTTCCTCCTGATGTGCTCTTAGATTATAGAGTTAACCATCTCATCTATGATGTACATCTCAATTGTACCCTGACAAACCATAAGGGCTACTTGAATACTTATTTTTTACTAGGTATAGATATCACAGTTGTTAAGGTGGGAGGCTGTTCATAAAAAAAACTTGTGCAATCACTGAAAACTGAAAAGATGTCTATGTGACATGTACAATTAAGATGAACTGTCCATAATGGAGGCATTGATATCAATGTGACAGAATGGACATGATGTTGGGGGGGAGGGGAGAAGGCATAAAGGGCATAAATGAAGATAAAGCACTGGTGAAAAATTTGCAAGTGGCAAAAAAATAGGGCCTGGGGGTCTGGGTTGATGAAAAGCTCAACATGAGCCTGCAGTGTGCACACACAGCCCAGACAGCAACCGAGTCCTGGGTTGCATCAAGAGCAGTGTGGCCAGCAGGGCAAGGGAGGGGATTCTGCCCCTTTGCTCTGCTCTCATTAGACCCCACCTAAAGTACTGTGCGCAGTTCTGGAGGCCCCAACACAGAAGGACATGGAACTGTTGGAGCGAGTCCAGAGGAGTGCCACGAAGATGCTCAGAGGGCTGGAGAAGCTCTGCTATGAGGACAGACTGAGAGAGTTGGGGTTCTTCAGCCTGGAGAAGAGAAGGCTTTTTGGAGACCTTGTAGTAGCCTTCCAGTATCTGAAGGGGGCCTACAGGAAGGCTGGGGAGGGACTATTTACAAGGTCTTGCAATGGCAGGACAAGGGGCAATGGGTTTAAACTGGCAGAGGGGAGATTTAGACTTGATGTTAGGAGGAAGTTCTTTCCAGTGAGGGTGGTGAGACATTGGCACAGGTTGCCCAGGGAGGTTGTGGCTACTCCCTCCCTGGAGGTGTTCAAGGCCAGGTTGGATGAGGTCTTGAGTAACCTGTACTAGTGGGAGGTGTCCCTGCCTATGGCAGAGGGTTGGAACTAGATGATCCTTGAGGTCCCTTCCAACTTTACCATTATATGATTCTGTGATTCTATTCTGTAGAATGCATTTAGCATAAAGGAAACATTGCTGTATATGACATTGAAAAAAGTAGTGAAATCTTTATTTTTGAGTGACAAAATATGTAATTTCAGAAAGAGATCTGTGCTTAAATAAGTGTTGGACTGTTAGTGTCTTTTTAATTTGGGGAAATTTAAATTACTGAAAAAAGATATCTCGCCATTTCTAGTTTGTGTGCAGCAAAGGAAAGTTCTATCTGCAGAAATCAGAAATAGTGTATCATGGCATGTCTTGCTGTTACTGAACATACAATGGCAGATAAAGGCTACTTGCCCACAGCTGCTGTCCTTTGAGGTGTATTCTCTATGTGCATATTCTTGTAATGGTTGCTTGCAAAGACAGAAAACATTCACCATATCCATAGAGAAAGATGCAGTTGCTTTGCAGATAATGCCATGCACACCAGTCTTCGTACCTGTCTCTTGCTGTCTTTGAACTGTAATGGTTCTAGAATATAGGTATGGATTGGTGAGGGGGGGTGGGTGTTAAGTTGATGCATTGTGAATGCACATATTGGCAACACGCTGCTAAGAAGATGAGTAAATTCCTCTTTTGAATTCTTGCTTTATAGGAACAATTCTCAGCCTTGGAGAATGCAAACAATATTCTTCATGAATCACTACTGAGTGGAAGAAATGCTTGGCATTTCAGGCTGAATAGACCAAAGGTTTGCTTCTCAAAGGTGTCATGGTGTCTGGAGACTTCAGCAGCGACATGAAAGCTGAAAAATGCTTCAGACAGTAGCTTTGCACATCTCAGAGCCGAGGACATTGCACAAGGAGGCTGTTCAAACTGCGATGTTTCGCCAGTGAAGCATAAAAGCAAATTTAGTCAAGAAGAGTCTTTCTACTAATGCCTTACTTTTGCACTTTTAAGAGCAATAGCAGTCAGAAAGACTGATCTGACATGCAATACTTGGCAATCCAACCTATACACTTGAGGGTAATGTCAAACTGAAATCTCTGTGAGAAGTTGAATAAATAAGAGCCCCCTATTGGACACAAGATGGAGAAGGGAAGCTCAGGTAATGAATCCATTTCCTTTTTGTTCCATTATTGATCAGATAGAAGAGTCCTTGAAAGTCTGCATCAACCTCTGAACAAGGCCAGAAATGTATAAAGTGGGAACTGAAGTAGTGGCATAAGTTTCACAGCTCTTGAAACTCAGCCTAAGAAAGTATTTTTTAACGATCCAAATGTACCGATAGGACCAAAACATCCTTCTTATCTTTGGGTAGGCAAGAGCTGGGTCTGAAGCTTCAGAAAATACCATGTATGCTGAAGAAAGTGAATGGCAGAAGCTTCTACTGTGAGTGGTCCTAATTCCCAGATAGATACCTCCAATACAAAGAGTTCATTTAGACAGAGGCTCATGACTTATAGACATGCAAAGAGTTTGCACATTTAAGATGAGTAAATTGTGATAGCATCTTGAACTTGGAACTCATGGAAAAAAAACCCCAAACCTAAACATGTACTTTTTCAATTTGTGAAGTGTTAAAGGCTAAGGCCTAAAGCAAACCCAAAATCCTGTCAACTCACTCAATTTTTCTGCTAGGTATTTCCAGGATGGAATGAGACACCAAAGCAGAATGAACTCCCTGTTAATACCTCATAAAGAGGTAGAGAATGCCTGGAAGTAGTGGTCATCCCAACCTAGCAACCCTCAGCATTAGGAAGCAAAAGTTATGGCACAGAAAATAAAGAATAGAATTTAAGACTTTAAGAAGAAATTAATAAAAATCCACCTGTCCCCGGTGTGCCAGAGGACATCTAGCTTATGTTGGCAGAAGTCTGGGTTAGAAGAGCAGAGAGTGAGATGGACTGTGCACTGGCTAAACAGAGCTCAGAAGGTTGTGATCAATGGTGCAAAGTCCAGTTGCAGACCTGTAACTAGAGGTGTACCCCAGGGGTCAGTACTGGGTCAAGTATTGTTCAGCATCTTCATCAATGACCTGGATGAGGGGTAGAGGGTACCCTCACTAAGTTTGCTGGTGATACCAAACTGGCAGGATTGGCTGATACGCCAGAAGACTATGTGGACATTCAGCAAGACCTGGACAGGCTGGGGAACTGGGCAAAGGGGAATCTCATTAGGTTCAACAATACAGAGCCCTGCACCTGGAGAGGAATGACACCATATACCAGTATAGATTAGGGGATGACCTGCTGGAAAACAGCTCCATGGAGAAAGACCTTGGAATCCTGTCAGACAGCAAGTTACCCATAGCGTAGCAATGTGCCCTTGTGGACAAGAAGGTCAATGATATCCCAGGGTGTATTAAGAATGTGGTCAGCAGGCCAAGTGAGGTTCTCCTTCCCCTCTACTCTGCCCTGGTGAGACCACATCTGGTGTGTTGTGTCCAGTTCTGGGATCCCCAGTTCCAGAGGGACAAGGGATATACTAGAGAGTGTTCAACAGAGGGCTGTGAGGGTGATTAACGGACTGGAACATTAGTTTTATGAGGAAAGGCTGGGAGACCTGTGTAGGGAAACATTCTGTATTAACTGGATATGTGAGCAATTCAAGCTGTGCTAACTGCTAATTTTGAGCTGAAGTTTCACAGCCTACATGAAAAGTTTATCTGAAGGGCCAGAGGAATGAGCAACAACTGGCAGTCAGAGGAATGAGCAACAACTGGCAGCGAAGCAAAACAAGGGGCATTCTAATAGCGATGCACCAACTGTCTGGTTCCCTCACAGCTCACACCTCAACGACTTACACCAATTAGAGAATTCCATGATAGTTTGCATCTGTGTGATTTGGGCCAGCTGCTTCGGACAACAGCTTGTCCCTTAATGATTTGGGCCAATTGCTCTGTAATGGGCTGGCCTGAATAGTCTGTTAGAAGGGTATATAAAATGCGTCTTCATATTCTATAAATTGGCATTGCTTGCATCATATCCACGAAGATGCTCAGAGGACTGGAGCAGCTCTCCTATGAGGACAGGCTACAAGAGCTGGGGCTCTTCAGCCTGGAGAAGAGAAGGCTTTGAGGAGACCTTCTAGTAGCCTTCCAGTATCTGAAGGGGGCCTACAGGAAGGCTGGGGAGGGACTATTTACAAGGTCTTGCAATGACAGGATGAGGGGCAATGGGTTTAAACCGGCAGAGGGGAGATTTAGACTAAATGTTAGGAGGAAGCTCTTTATGGTGAGGGTGGTGAGGCACTGGAGCAGGTTACCCAGAGAGGTTGTGGATGTTCCCTCCCTGGAGGTGTTCAAGGCCAGGTTGGAGGAGGCCTTGAGTGACCTGTACTAGTGGGAGGTGTCCCTGCCTATGGCAGGGGGTTGGAACTAGATGATCCTTGAGGTCCCTTCCAACCTTACTATTCTGTGATTCTATGATTCTATATTGATCTGTGTGTGACTCTGTCCAGGATCTCCTGTCAAAGAAGACATCCTGGGAAAGAGACTTGCCATTGACCTGAGGCTGTTTAGTCCTGAAAAGAGAAGACTGAGAGGGGATCATACTAATGTCTATAAATGTCTGAAAGGCGGTTGTCAAGAAGAAGGTACTAGCCTATTTTCAGTGGTATTCTGTGACAGGACAAGGGGCAGTGGATAAAAATCAGAACACAGGAAATTCCACCTCAACATGAGGAACAGCTTTACTGTAAGGGTAACAGAGCTCTCTAATAGGCTGCTCAGAGAGGCTGTGGAGAGTTGTCAGAGTCACCAGAGGTCGGAGTCAGTGCCTCAGAGTCAAGACACGATCCCAATATGATTTTAGGTCTTGCTCCTTCTCCAGCACCAGAGTCATTTATTGAATCTGAACATGTATCTATATACCCTTCCAACAGACTGTCCAGGCCAGCCCATTACAAAAGCAACTGGTCAATCAGTTGAAGTACAAGCTGTTGCCCCAACCAGCTGGCCCAAATTGCCCAGATACAAAACTCTCCTGGAATGCTCTAATTGGTGTCAGAGCGCCCCTTGTTTTCACTTCTTCTGCAACTGCTATAGCCTCTGTCCTTGGCCATTCAGATAAGCATCGAGAGCAGGCTTGAGAAAGTTCAGCTTGCAATTTTGCAGCTAGTAAAACTTGTCTAGTTAACTTGGATTTGCTCACATATCCAGATAATACAGAATATTTCCCTACAGAGAGTCTCCTTTTCTAGAGACTTTCAAGACTCATTTGGATGTGCTCCTGTGTGGCCTGTCCTGGGTGACCCTGCTTTGGCTGTAGGGTTGGACTCGATGATCTTCAGAGGTCCCCCCCAACCCCTACAATTCTGTGATTCTGTGATTCTAAGGTGATAATCCTATTTAAACATTGTTGCACTAGTCAGTACTTTCAGAATCAATAGAAAAGGTGAGGTGAAGGTTTGAAGGCCTGTGTTCATGAACTGCCTCCTGCTTTTGGGATGTTACAGTGGTATGGATACTGCTGTCTTGTTGCTCTGATGATCTGCTTCCTGTCAAAAACTAGTGGCTTTGGTTTGCCTGGAAAAAGAGGTGTAGAATTATTCAGAAGCTGCACCAGCAGAACAAAACAGGCCTTTTTCTTTCTGGCTCTTCCAGTATGAAGTTCCAGGGATGACAGTGCTGTTCAGGAGCAATATAATACTTAAAGGCATTGTAAACAGAGCACTTCCTTGGATGCACTCATCCTTTATAGACAGTGAGTAAAGCAAATGCATGTAATACCCCACTTGAAACCTATGCAAGAGCTCTACAGAGGCTCTTGGATAGATTGGATGGATGGGCCAACATTAATGGCATGAGCTTCAACAAGGCTAAATGCCAGATCCTACACTTGAGTCACAACAATCCAAAGCAACGCTACAGGCTTGGGGAAGTGTGTCTGGAAAGCTGCTGGCAGAAAGGGACCTGGGGGTTCTAATCAGCAAGCAACTGAATATGAGCAAGCAGTGTGCCCAGATGGCCAAGAAAGCCAATTATTTGGTAGAAGCTTTCAAAGGTAGGTAGTGAATTCTGAGAGGTTTGGTGAACTTGGAAAGAGATTAGTGATGCAGATAAGAATTCCCTGGAGTATCAAGTGTCATCCTTGATTTAAGTATGTCAAAAATACTGTTTGACAGTGATTTAACTACTGTCAAACAGTAGCAAACCCTATCTTTTATGGCTGCATCCAACACATCACAGCTTGATGAGCTGGGCAATACAATAATGAGGTGAAATTTCTGGCTAACGGTACTTTTTTGTGTATATCCATGCATAAATAAGCACATGAAGGAAGACTAGGGAAACAGCTGGAAAAAAATACTGATTTGAAAATGCTGTAGGAAGTCATTAGAATATAGTTAAGTTTGAATAAGGAATCACACCTGATAACACATGGACAACATTTTATCCAATACTGTAAGTAACTTAATGTGAAGAATTTATTTTCAATTTGTAGAAAAAAAGTTTTTAGGGTTAAAGTATAAAAGAGGGGAGATTTAGACTGGAGGTTAGGAGGAAGTTCTTTCCAGTGAGGGTGGTGAGACACTGGCACAGGTTGCCCAGGGAGGTTGTGGCTGCTCCCTTCCTGGAGGCGTTCAAGGCCAGGCTGGACGAGGCCTTGAGTAGCCTGCACTAGTGGGAGGTGTCCCTGCCTATGGCAGGGGGTTGGAACTAGATGATCCTGGAGGTCACTTCCAACCTTACCATTCTATGTTTCCATGATTCTATGACCTTGTCTCTGATTTGAAAGGTGTTAAACTGACCTTAATATACAGAACAGGCCACTCAGGCCCTTCATCTTTGTAACAAATTATCTAGGAATTTAACTTTGATTTTTAAAAATGTATTTTAAAAGAAACCCTATTTTTTAATATAATATTGTATATTCATGCATGTTCAGGGCTGTGGTTATTCTATTGATCCATAGCTTTGCATTTCCCATTTCCCAGCCCTTACTGTTGAATTGTTTCCTTTCAATATCCTCTGTGTTATAGCCTGCTGTACTTTCTCCCAATACCATCATCCTCCATCCTTAATATGTTTTTCACTTGTGTCTCCACTGCCTGAATTGCCTATTTATCTTTTACCAACTTGGATACAAACTAACACAAATTGCTCTAGAAACTGATGTCTCATCATTTACAGTTTAAAGAAATTGCTGCATTATCACGAAAGTACAGAAGGTGCTAAAGTAGAACAGTTGTTATTCAAATATTTAAATGTGCCATCATCAAAACCCCTGCTTCATAACTTTCTGATAGCAACTTTTATTCTCTGCTTAAAGAAACATTTCTGGCCATACTTTGCTACACAGTTTACTGCCTGTCTCCAAGGGTGTGCTGACAAATGCACGTGGACTTGACATGAATGTGGGTCTTCCTCAATGAAGAAGAGATTTCTAGGTCTGGACATGGATGGGAAGGAGAAGAGACCTGATGACCCAGCTTTGAACAGAGGTCTTCATGAGAGATGCCAGCACTGACAAAGTATGAAGCTTGCTGAAAGTAATTTTTTGGAGCTTCTTCACAAAGCTACTATGATCTTAACATCTAGTTTTACTGGACTGGATGGAGTCACTAATAGGGAGAGAGCAAATATACAATGTTTGGCCCTTGTGGTATTCTCTCATGATAAAGCAAAGGCTGAAGTTCGGGTTCCTGACTGTGCTCTGTACTTTGCATTAAATAGAATAGAACCCTAGAATGGCTTAGGTTGGAATGGAGCTTTAAAGGTCATCTAGTCCAACCCTCTTCCAGTAAGCAGGGACAACTTTAACTAGATCAGGTTGCTCAGAGCCCCACCCAACCTGACCTTGAGTGTTTTCAGGATAAGACATCTACCACCTCTCTGGGCAACCAATCTCAGTGCTTCATCATCCTAACTGTAAAAAAAAAAATAATTAAAAATTCTTGTATCTAATCAAAATATATAATCAAAATATATATTTTATTTTAAAAACATTACTCCTTGTCTTGTTGCAATAGATCCTGCTAAAAAGACTGCTCCTAGGGTTTCTAACAGCCCTCTTGTAAGCACTGAAAGGCCACAATATGGTCTACCCAGAGGGTTTTTTTCCTCCAGGCTGATCAATCCCAAATATCTCAACCTTTCTTCACAGAAGTGTTCTGTACTTCTGATCATTTTTGTGCCTCTCCTATGTTCCAACAGGTATTTCCTGTGATAAGGACTCCATAGCTGGACACAGTACTCCAGCTGAGGTGTCCTTAGAGTGGAGTGGCAGAATCAGATCCCTTGATCTGCTGGGCTAAATTCTTTTGTTGTGGCCAAAGATACAATTTGCTTTCTGGGCTATAAGCATGCATTGCCAGCTCATGTTGACCTTTTCATCCACAAAAACCTATTGACCAAAAATTATAAGCAGTCCAGACAGCAAAGACCACAGATCTTTCAGCCTTTCCTAACGCCATCGTCCAAACCACAAAGAAAGAGAACTGTGCTCCCTCTCACTCCTGCCCCATATCCATTCAGTCTTTAATGGTACCAGAAGAAGAACAACAACTTCAAGAGGTCATATGGAATGTATCTGAACTGCAAACAACGTTCAGACTGGTGGCTGGGAAGGTAGACATCAGTCTGCCACCCACCAAATCACTGTTCTTAGCAGTATGGCCTTAGCACTGTGTAATATAGCATTGGTTACAATATAGCAGAGATGTAATGTCCTTCATTGCTTATATAAAAAACATAGTTGTTTAGTTTCTCAAGAAAGGCAGATCAACAAGTAAAAAAATTTGCACTGTGCCCCTTGCTCTGAAGTGATGGTCAAGAGACTTTTTATCTTCTTTGCTATCTGAAAGTGCTATTGTCTCCATTTGCATAACTGGCTCAGTTTATGTAAGCCTTAGAACATTATTGGAAGAGAACTGGCCCTTTTCATTAGCATATTGAAATGGTTTCAGATATTTGTCTGGTAGAAGAACATACTCTGGAAGATTTGGTTGCAAAATTGTTATGTAGGATCAAAAGTAAGCAGAAGTAGTCAGTGGAGCTACCAGCAGCACAGGCATTGTAACAGCTGCTTAACAACTTCTAAGAAGCTGTGTTTGGGGAAATGGTTTTAAGAAGAGTTTGGTGGGACACAGACACGTAACGTAGAGATAAATGAACTAGAATTCACTAAAACATAAGACACACACACATACACACAGAGATTGTTTATTAATTGTGGGAAAGAATTGCACAATACTTGGGTACTCAGTTTTTGTAAGCAACACAATCCATATGAAACAAATCTTGTAAAAGAAACAACCACAGAATCACAGAATGTTAGGGACTGGAAGGGACCACAAAAGACCATCTTGTCCAACCCTCCTGCAGAGCAGGATCACTTAGGCCTGATGACGCAGGAACACATCCAGGTGGGTTTGAATATCTCCAGAGGAGGAGACTCCACAACCCTCCAGGCAGCCTGTTCCTGTGTTCTGTCACCCTGACAAGGAAAAAAAAATTCCCTCATGTTTTCATGGAACTTCCTATGCCTCAACTTCCACCCATTGCCCCCTGTCCTGTCATTGGGCATCACAGAGCAGAGCCTGGCTCCATCCTCCTGGCTTTTATGTATTACAAACATGAGTGAAGTCACCTCCCAGTCTCCTCCTCTCCAAACTGAACAGACCCAGGTCCCTCAGTCTCTCCTTGTAAGGAAGATATTCCACTATCTTAATCATAGAGTAATGGTGAACAATGATATTTTGAAGTATTCAGCAGCTGATCCTGTTAGTCAGATGAACCCAGTTTTCTCTGGAAAGATTCTGCAAGGAGCTCACGTCAACAGAACTAAAATGCTACTGCTGAAATGCTGTTTTACTTGCATTTCCCATACTGCATATGCATTATTGGGCAAAGCATGTGAGAATATGTTTGCACGGCAGATGTTCCATAAAATAAAGATCTGCTATACTTTTTGTTTGCCACTAACAACCTCTTGGAAATTGGGAGATATGCCAATAACCATGAGGCAGTTATGTTGTTGAGATAGACCACAAAGACTTTGCAAGCTTCTGCTATACAGTTTTTCTGCAGTTGTAGTTAACAATTTCATATCCCTAGTAGTGTTTGCTCATTGTTATCCCAACAGTTGACTTAATTTCTTCAAAGAATCACAGAATCATTCAGGCTGGAAAAGACCTCTGAGATCATCAAGTCCAGCCTATAACCTAACACCATGACACCAGCTACACCATGCCACCAAGTGCCACACACACTCTTTTCTTAAAGACTTCCAGGGATGGCGACTTCACCACCTCCCTGGGCAGTCCATCCCAGTTCTTAATCACCCTTTCTCTGAGGAAGTGTTTCCTACTATCCAACCTAAACCTTCCTGGTGCAGCTTCAGACCATGCGCTGTTGTCCTGTCATGAGTTGCCTAGGAGAAGAACCTGACCCCTACCTGAGTGCAACTTTCCTTCATGTAATTGTAGAGTGTGATAAGGTGCCCCCTAAGTCTCCTCTTCTCCAGGCTAAACACCTCCATCTCCCTCAGCCTCTTCTCATTAGACTTTCCCTGCGGCCCCCTCACCAGTCTTATCACTCTCCTCTGGACCCACTCCAGCACCTCAGTATCCGTCTTGCAGTGAGTGGCCCAGAGCTGCGCACAGTGCTTGAGGTGAGGCCTCACCAGTGCTGAGTACAGGGGCAGCATCACACCTCTGGTCCTGCTGGCCACACTATTCCTGATACAAGCCAAGATGCCATTTGCCTTCTGTGCCACCTGGGAACACTGCTGGCTCGTGTCCAGCCATGTTCTTGATCAAAGGAAATTAACACAATCAAGTAACAGTTAAGTGAAGGTTGTACAGTTCCAAGCGAGCTGTGGGAAAGGAATAAGCTGCATTTGGTCAGAATTTACAAAACACAAGACCTGGCTAGGACCTATACTTCCAGCTCAACATTTGTTTTCTTCTTGGTGCAAATCATTGGAGATTATCTATTGCTTCTTCATTGGATGGAAATGTGTGCTGTGCTCATTTCATCTGCCGTTTGACATCAAAACTGAACAATGGAAAAGCACACAGGCCATTTATGATAATGGCTTTTTAGAAAAACTCTTGTTCCCTGGCTGCTGGCACCACAGATTTGTTTATTAGAACATAAAGTTCAGCAGCAATCCCACATCTCACCAGATTCTTGCTAACGGAAGTTTCCTGCCATGTGTTTGTGGGGTGGTTTCAAACAGCATATGTAATTTTCTTAGCAAAACACAGCGAAAGAGATGCTCATGGTTGCACTGTAATCTTGAATGGGTAAATTTTATTCTACTTATTAAATAGGTAGATAAAGAAATAGATAGATAAAGGTTTCTCCCCAGCCCCAAAATCTCACTTAGGTGTGCTGTGTTGATATGTGCCTATAAAGGCAGAAGTGAACTTAATGTAGAGGACAAGGAAGAAGAAACCTGACTTGCTCCATTATAAACTGATTATTAAAAGCAGAATGAAAGACATAGGGAAGACAGAGATGCTTAGAATCAGACTCAGCTTATTTAGGTTGTACATAATAAGAATGAGGCTGGTGAGAGGCCTCGAGCACAAACCCTATGAAGAGAGGCTGAGGGAGCTGGGATTGTTTAGCCTGGAGAAGAGGAGGCTCAGGGGAGACCTTATTGCTGTCTACAACTACCTGAAGGGTGGTTGTAGCCAGGAGGAGGTTGCTTTCTTCTCTCAGGCAACCAGCACCAGAACAAGAGGACACAGTCTCAAGCTGTGCCAGGGGAAGTTTAGGCTGGAGGTGAGGAGAAAGTTCTTCACTGAGAGAGTCATTGACTACTGGAATGGGCTGCCCAGGGAGGTGGTGGAGTCACCGTCCCTGGAGGTATTCAAGGCACGTTTGGACGTGGCACTTGGTGCCATGGTCTAGTCTTGAGGTCTGTGGTAATGGGTTGGACTTGATGATCTTTGAGGTCTCTTCTAACCTTGGTGATACTGTGAAGAAACGCAGGTCAAGAACCAAGAGGCAATCTTTGAAAAGCAAGATTCTGTTCTCATGTCTACACTTTGGGGATGAAACCTTTCTCTCAGAAATGTTCTCAGTCTTAATTAATTATTGATGTATACAAATACCACAAATCTTAGTTGAAAGTTCCTCTATAGATTCAAAAAGCCATAATTGCATCATCATCAGCAGGGGCTACTAATTGCTGATGGTTTACTGTGGCGTTATGTAGAAGAAATGCACACCACATTGGATCAACAAAGAGGTGAGTAACTTCTAGTTGAAGATTTTATGACTTTTGTGTGTATGTGTGTGTGTGTTCAGGCTGCTACATACTATTGCTGCCTGGATTATTTTACAGAGGTCTCTTTATGAGAGCGAATCAAATCTCCATCCACTTAGTGTGATGTGACCAATCATTTTTCTTCTACACATAAGTTTATGCCTACCATACATCTGTCTTACAGATGAAAGAAAACCCAGATGAAGACACTGAGTCTATATTCAGATCCTCTTTTTTTTTTTGTTTTGTTTTTGTTTTTGTTTTAAATTTTATTTTGTGAAACACAAGTGGTTTTCAGGATAAAATGAAATATATGGGGGGAAAAAAAAGATGAATTTCTGAAAACATCTTAGTTGGCATTTTAGTTTAATATTGATCCTATGGTATTTGAATTAATCAGGAATATCTTTTTTTCCCTGAGAGATAGACTCTGTCCAAAGAAGGCATGAATTTGTTGAATTACAAGGCATTCACCCCTGTCCTCCAAAGTGCAACTCAGTGAGGTATTTGCTGTCATCTGCTAAAATAAACCTATCTCCATAGCTGTGATGGTGTCACCAACCACCTTCAGACTGGGTTTTACACTGCAATGTGAGGTCCATGACACCACTCCAGAATCCTTTAAAGTATGTCTAGGCTGCATATTTCTCTGCCTTGTTTACAGCTTGTGAGAACAAATTGCTCCATGAGTGTAACAGCTTCAGATCACAACCACGCTGATTATTAGTCAGAGTTATAAGATAATTAATTTACTTTATCACAGTGAAGGCAAAGTACTTGTCATATCTTTAAACAAGCTACATCAGATTAAATACCATGCACTGTACATCTGATACTTGCTTTCTATCTCTAGCAGAGCTTCTAGATTCCTTCTTGCAAGATCTCACTCTCTAGGAGAACCAGAGATTTCCTTATCTGGCTGGTCAAGTTGCCAGAGTGAAGCTTTGTAAAAGAAATCCTCAGGATGTTGCACAGCATGTGGCTGAGGACTTAATTACCACAGCATACCTTATCTACCACATCTTCTTTTTAAAATAGCAGTCCTAATCTTGTCTTGGGGTCTTATGATTATATCTTCCCCATTGTCAGTACTAAAATGCTCCTTGCTTGATGCCGATGGAAGTGCTGAAAATCAGGAACCAAATGGAAGCCTATTCTGATCATTCAGTTAAAAAGAAAAGTGATACCTGACAAACCACATTTTCAGAATATCCCTCCTGAATATCAAGTTTATAAACACACCAAGATTTTATCCACTTGGAACTCAATTGTGTCAAATTTTGGGGTCCCCAGTTCAGGAGAGACAGGGACCTGCTGAAAAGAGTCCAATGCGAGAGCCATGAGGATGATCAGGGGACTTGAGCACCTGCCCTATGAAGAGAAAGTGAGAAACCTGGGGCTGTTTAGTCTGAAGAAGACTGAAAGGAGATCTGATCAATGTCTATAAATATCTGAGAGGTGGGTGTCATGTGGATGGGGCCAATCTCTTTTCGGTGCTCNTGATGATCTTTGGAGGTCACTTCCAACCTCTAACATTCTGTGATTCTGTGATTGTTATCATCAATTCTTTATCAGAACATTCACCACAAGGAAGGTGAGTCTGTTGGCTCAGACACTTAGAATAGCTCTGGAAAATACACTGGAATATGTCTTTTAGCAAAATAACATTAACATCATAGAATCACAGAACTAACCAGGTTGGAAAAGACCTTTGAGATCACTGAGCCCAACCTACCATCTAATCCTTCTGATTAACTAAGTCATGGCAGGGGGGTTGGACTTGATGGTCTTTGGAGATCCCTTCCAACCTCTAAGGTTCTGTGATTCTGTGATTTTATGATTCACAAACTAATCCATTCTCTAACACTGTGCCTGAACAGAAGAATCTTGCCCCATTTATACCCACTTAAAATATGAATAGATGTGTACCCTACACTTTCAAAACTTTCTAAATTCAGAAAACCTCAAAAGTATACAGAGCCCAGCAGTACAAGAGGTAGAAGCAGCCTGTAAGTGGGATATTCTATCTAGCAATATCAGGTAATCTTGTTACTTGGTACAGTTTCAATTTTGGTGAAAGAAAAAAAAAATGTTATTATTCTCTTTGCTATGAGGATCTTTGATAGCCAAAATATGACACATGCAGAAAGGTGATCTAGGGGAGTAAGTTTTTCACAGTCTTTTCAGAACAGTTTTTATAGAAAGTTGTTGATAATATCCTTACAAAAAGCACAGCTCCCAGCCTTGCCTTACGAGAACTACTTCCACAGGTGGCTGACCTTCATGTTTTCTAATTTTAGCGTTTTCTTGTTGTCAGAGAAACACTGTTGGTTTCTTTTAAATTGGCTAGTGTTGCTTATTCAGCTCTAAAATATTTCTGTAGTAAATATTTGCAGGCAAAAGTATAAAGCCTGTCAGAAAAATTATTCAACATTTCAACATATCCATTTCACATCTTGAACATATTCCATCTGTTTTCAAGCAGAAGTAATCATAGCATATGATTTCAAATCTGGTTTGTCATTTTTTTCTGGCTGTGAACCTTGACACAGTCTATTTTCTTCTAATAGCAGACTCAGGGCACAACAATATGCTAGAGTAGTGGTGTTTACACGTTAAAGAAAGAACATGGGGATGGGTTGGTGAGTGTATAGTGCTTACATTTTATCTATGGGAACTGATGGCTTACTGTAAAGTGCAGTCTTAGGAGATAAATACAACATCGATGAAAAATACAGAATTAAGAATACAGAAGAACACAAAAAATTTACAGTGAGGGTGGTGAGACACTGGAACAGGTTTCCCAAGGAGGTTGTGGCTGCTCCCTCCCTGGAGGTGTTCAAGGCCAGGTTCAAGAACAAGAACACCTCCCTGGAGGTGTTCAAGGACGAGGCCTTGAGTAACCTGTGCTAGTGGGAGGTGTCCCTGCCTATGGCAGGGGGTTGGAACTAGATGATCCTTGAGGTCCCTTCCAACTTCACCATTCTATGATTCTATGATTCTATAATATTATTAGTTTGCAGATAGATTAAATCTAACTTGTAAAGCTCTCTTATAAAGACAGTATTGTCTGTGTAGAAGACAACCACTAAATGTAAAGCTTTGGTAAAACATTACTAAGCATTTGTATTGGGCAACTAAGTAGGTAAGTGTTAAATACAGCAGCACAACTGGTAGAGTAAATAAAAGTGAACTGCAGAGTTCATTTTGAAACTTACAAACTGGGAAATAGTGAAAACTTGCTCATTTTCCATCTAATCAAGAACAAGAGGACACAGTCTCAAGCTGCACCAGGGCAGGTTTAGGCTGGATGTTAGGAGGAAGTTCTTCACAGGGAGAGTGACTGGCACTGAAATGGGCTGCCTGCGGAGGTGGTGGAGTCACCATCCCTAGAGGTGTTTAAAAGGAGACTGGATGGGGCACTTAGTGCCATGGTTTAGTTAATGAGAAGGGTTAGATGATAGGTTGGACTCAGTGATCTCAAAGGTCTTTTCCAACCTGGTTAGTTCTGTGATTCTATGATGTTCTATGAGGTTGGAAGTGACCTCCAAAGATCATCAAGTCCAAACCCTCTGTAAAAAGCAGGATCCCCTAGGGTAGTTGACACAGGAATGCATCCAGGCAGGTTTTGAAAGTCTCCAGAGAATGAGACTCCACAACCTCTCTGGGCAGCCTGTTCCAGTGCTCTGTCACCCTCACTCTAAAGAAATTTCTCCTCATGTTGGTTTGAAACCTTCTATGATCCAGTTTGTACCCATTGCTCCTTGTCTTTTTATTGTGCACTATCAGAAAGAGATTGGCCCCATCCACATGACACCCACCCCTCAGATATTTACAGACATTGAGCAGATCCCCTCTTAGTCTTTTCTTCTCCATACTAAACAGCCCCAGGTTTCTCAGTTTCTCTTCATAGGACAGATGCTCAAGTCCCCTAATCATCCTTGTGGCTCTCCATTGGACTCTCTCTTGCAGGTCCCTGCCTCTCTTGAACTGGGGAGCTGAAAACTGGACACAACATTCCAAGTGTGGTCTGACCAGGGCAGAGTGGAGGGGCAGAACCTCCCTAGACCTGATGCACCCCAGAATACCATAGACTCTCTTGGCCACAAAGTCACATTGCTGTCCCATGCAGAACTTGCTGTCCACCAGGACTCCAAGGTCTTTCTCTGCAGAACTGCGCTCCAGCAGGGCAACTCCTAACCTGTACTGGTGCCTTCTCCTATTCCTCCTCAAGTGCAGAATCTTGCACTTGTCCTTATTGAACTTCATGAGGTTTGCCTTCACCCAACTCTCCAGACTGTCCAGATCTCATTGGATGGCAGCACAGTGACAACACAGAGTGTTGGCTATGCCCTCCCAGTTTTGTATCACCATCAGACTTGGTGAAGGTACACTCAATGCCTTCACCCAAGTCATTAACAAAGATACTAAGCAAGTAGTCCAGCTGATTAGCTACCCAGTCAGGGCTATAAACAAATAATTCTAAATTTTTACAATCACATTTGCATACCATATTCAGATATGTATTTGCCCCCACCCCCCAACCTGTTTTTTTTGCTTAAATGCACACCATCCCATTGGAGTTTTGAATATGACAACACAAAAAATGTACAAAATTGTTAAAGTGATGTAACTGAGATAAAAACAATCACTGCTGGTATTTGGTTAACTATGTAAGTAACTATGATTACTGTAACCTCCTGGACTTGTTTGCTGTTGTGGAAACTATATCATAGTGCACCACACTAAGCTTTCATAGTTAAACAACTGTACCAAAGGGTACAGTTGCTTTCTGGTTTGGATCTTTGACATTCTGGTTCTGCTCCAGTAGCACAAAAACTTTTGCTTTGGTTTCATCACTGTACAAATCTCACGAACTGCTATAAATTAAAATTATTAAATAAAATGTGGTATTTCGAAGTTAATTTATAAACAGAAAGCCAGGCTGTGCTAGCACTCTGACAATCCGAGCTCTTGAAACTGTTTTTTTCCATCTGTTCCACTACAAATTATAAATGAAGGCAAGTTGAACATGTTAAAATTATTCCTTCCTGTGGTAGTTTGGGGGTAGTCAAGTCCCAGGGGAAGGACCTGGTCATGCCAGTATATTTTGACATTGTTATTCTATTACAATAAGGAGTAATGGGTTTAAACTGGCAGTGGGGAGATTTAAACTAGGTGTCAGGAAGAAGTTCTTCACAGTGAGGGTGATGAAATACTGGCACAGGTTGCCCAGGGAGGTTGTGGACCTCTTGGATCTTTTGATCACATTCTGTGATTCTGTGCTCCACAACCTCTCTGGAGGTGTTCAAGGCCACGTTGGATGAGGCTTTGAGTGACTTGTTCTAGTGGGATGTGTCCCTGCCTATGTCAGAGGTTTGGAACTAGATGATCCTTGAGGTCCCTTCCAACCTAAACCATTCTATGATTCTATTACAGCTTATAAGGCAGTGCTTGGCTGCAATCACTTTTTTTCTCCTCTCTGCCTCTCCCCCCTTCACTTCTTTTCTCTTAGAAGAGTGCATGTCCCTCCTTACCTCATGGTTTGTGTGTGGGAGATGGCTCCCAGCTGGCAGGGAATTTTGAGCTGTGTCATGCTGAGGCTTTGTAGGCCTAAGCTGGAGAGGACAGTTTTAGCCTGCTCTAAAAGTGGAAGGGATGGAGGATTCTAGAAGGTTTTCATAGAATCACAGAATGGTAAGGTTGGAAGAAACCTCAAGAATCATCTAGTTCCAAACCCCTGCCATAGGCAGGGACACCTCCCACTAATACAGGTTACTCAAGGCCTCATCCAACCTGGCCTTGAACACCTCCAGGGAGGGAGCAGCCACAACCTCCCTGGGCAACCTGTGCCAGTGTCTCACCACCCTCACTGGAAAGAACTTCCTCCTAACATCCAGTCTAAATCTCCCCTCTGCCAGTTTAAACCCACTGCCCTTCATCCTGTCATTGCAAGACCTTGTAAACAGTCCCTCTCCAGCCTTCCTGTAGGACCCCTTCAGATACCGGAAGGCTACTATAAAGTCTTCTCGAAGCTTGATATTTTAGTCTGATAGACTTGGCCTAGCTTGTGGATCTATTCATTCTACCTGATTGCCTTTTGCATATATGCACCTGCAAATGGAATCTCCCTTCAAACTAAATCAGTGTGCAGGATCTTCATTCTTACTCTCCAAAAGCAGTAAGTGTCATTGCTGCCCTCCAGTTTTGGGTATCTTGTAGCCCTAAACTGAGACACTTCCACACCAAACAAAAAGTTTGAAGTGATTTCTTTTTTGGAAGAAAATAATTTTGTAGGGAGGTGTGTTTTATGGTTTTTTTTTTATCCACTGCCTGTCTGTTTTGTTATTTACTACGTGCTGAGGAAAGAATAAAATCTTTTCTCAATTAAAAGAGAAGTGACTTTGGTATTTCTTTCACAAATTTCAAAAAGCTGAAAAACTCCTTTTCCTGCATCTTATTCCAAACAAAACTATGCATGAGATGATTATTTCTATAATATTTCTTAGTTCATCATGTTGTTTTTCTTTTTTTTTTTTTTTTTTTTTTTTTTTTTTAACTATTGCCTTTTCCAGATAGCAAAGTGGGAAAGAGGAGAGAGTACTTAAAAGAAATAAAGCCCTGAAAATTTAGAAACATCTTTACAGGCTTTACAGTTTCTTTCCAGCACAGAGGATTGATTTGCTAAAGCAGGCCGAGTGAAAAACCTCATTGGCCAAAATGGCGATTTTGAAATAAACATTGCAAAATATCAGCCACCCTTAACAACATCTCTTTTTGTCATTGGAAATAAGGAAATAAAATCGTTTTGTGCACTATTTTGCAAGGATATTTTATTACCTGACCTGTTCTTTGTCGATCTGGTCAGCAAAGAGTTAATGAGTTTTCCGGAGGCTCGGCAGTAGGCTCTGTGGGCAGAGCACTGACTGTCTGGGGCTCACAACTGCTCCAAGCAGCTGTGGCTCCGTGGACTTCCAAGCAATTGCAACAGCTTACGCCAGATCTAAATATATCTGCATGTGAAGAGTTCTGATTGAGTAAAATAACCAGGCTTAAAACAAAGGTGGGAGTTTGTTTGCCATGGCTTCTCAATCTGGACAGTTCAATTACAGCAGTCTTCCGAGATTTCTTTCAGAAGAGACAAAATTAGTCTGACCCTCACCTGAGGCAAAAAAAACCCAAACCAACACCAAACCAAGTTTGGTTTTCAGTTTTTCTTAATAAAAAAGTAAACCCTGCCAATGAGGGCAGGCCCTTTCCAGTAGAATTTGTTATTAAAATGTAATAGAAAGCAATTGTGTGGAAACAATAAATTTCTGTTGAAAGCTCCTTCACAATTTTGTTTTTATTTTTAGGTGTTATATAAAGTTAACTTTTTAGCTATAGAACTAAACATGAACATTTAGAACATTTGATGACTATCCATACAATGTCATTATATGAAACCCTGCAAACAAGCTGCTAATTACCTGGGTCTGCTTCTAGAGTGAGCAGTGTCTATGTTATGCATTGGTGACAGCCAGGATCCTTGCCTTTTTCTATTTCTGTCTACTTTCTTTGTGCAGACCACATACACAAAAAACTAACAAGAGCAAGAGATGGTGAACTTTTTAAGAGAGTTTGTGTTTTGGTAAAAAAAAAAAAAAGAAAAAAAAAGAAGAAAAAAAAAAGGAAAAATTTGAAATAATGTCATATATGTGAATAGTTGTAGTACATTAACATATTCTTTTGGGGTTGTGTATGAAAAAGTAAACCCAGGAAAGGTTTTAGGAAAGGAAAGTATGAGGTCTTCCAAACATATTCCCTCAGACACCTTGGTTTAGCTAAGAGCAGAACACAACAGGACAATTTTTGTTCTGTGTGGTAGCTTAGGATAAAGCCAATAGGGCCTACCCTATTCTTCAGGGTTCCAGAAGCTTACACTTGTTCTGCATGGCTCTTCATCTCTGCCTGTGTCTGCATCTGAAGGTATAGCACTATCCAAATCAGATTCTGTTCACAATCAATAACCTCTTTAACTTATCTAAACAATGACCAACATCTGATATTTAGGTAAAGTCCATAAGAACAAAAGAAAATGCAGAGTAAACCTCTTCCTGTAAGTAGTTGTCCCACTTCTGGAATTCAGTAGTACTGGGATTTCCTGCACAGGTTGCAGCTGGGCTGTCTTGTTAGCAGCATTTAGTAGATCTGTTCAGCATAAATTTGCCTTGTCACTTTTGGAACTCATTTGTGCTTTTGGCCTCCTCAACATCCTGTGCAAATGAGTTCCACGATTTAATTATGCACTGTGTAAAAAAGTACTTCCCTTTAACTTAACTTTGCTGCCCAATGTTCTCATTTTGTGTTCCCTAATTCTTATGTTATGAAAAAAGAGTGACTTTCCATACTTTTTGAAACTTCTAGACCTCTGATGAATCCTTCCCTTTCTCTGTTATTACTTCTCTTCCCCTGCATCATTTTCTGTACTGGAATATCAATCTATTCATGCAGCGCTGGTCAACAAACCCTACCACAACCAGAGAAGGCTAGCTGCCTAACCTTGTCGTGGCAGTAAGAAATGTGGCCAGTGTGGCTATATTACTTAACAAGCTTACAACCTTTACTTTGAGATATCAGAATGACAACAGCCATCACCATTTCTCTCCACAAAGGATGGTTCACACAGAAGGAGCTTTACATGTTAGTACTGAAGGGTAGTTTAGTTCTTGGAAACTACTTCACCTTTATTTTTACTCCACAATTGGGGAAAACTGAGCATTACTGTTCCTTCTCTTTCTTTAACATTTCAAAGGACATTGAAGTGTTGGAGCGGGTCCAGAGGAGGGCCACAAAGATGATCAGAGGCCTGGAGCAGCTCTGCTATGAGGACAGGCTTAGAGAGTAGGGGCTCTTCAGCCTGGAGAAGAGAAGGCTTCAAGGAGACCTGATAGTAGCCTTCCAGTATCTGAAGGAGGACTACAAGAAGGCTTGGGAGAGACTATTGACAAGGTCTTGCAATGACAGGACAAGGGGCAATGGGTTTAAACTGGCAGAGGGGAGATTTAGACTAAATGTTAGGAGGAAGTTCTTTACGGTGAGGGTGGTGAGGCACTGGAGCAGGTTGCCCAGAGAGGTTGTGGTTGCTCCCTTCCTGGAGGTGTTCAAGGCCACGTTGGACAAGGCCTTGAGGGACCTGTACTATTGGGAGGTGTTCCTGCCTATGGAGGGGGAGTGGAACTAGATAATCCCTGAGGTTCCTTCCAACCCTACCGTTCTATGATTCTATGTTACCAATTTCTGATATAAAGAAGACAACTCCTACAAAATTGAGTCCAAATTCCACTCCATTAATCTTTAGTAGTATCTTTCAGTGTGCACAAATCACAAACTTCTGGTCAGTGCCTTATTTATTTATTTATTTAGTCCCTGGGATAAAGGAAGTTTCCTCTCTTTATTCTGAAGAGAAGAAGTCTTCCTGGTAAGCTGCTATTTTAACACTGACATTGGACTTACCATGGCACTTCATTTATATAGGCTTGCAATGGTTTTCTGTTAGCAATATTTGTCTCTGGATTTACATGACATTTCTGGCAACAGCTATACAAGTGCACTATAAAACTGCTTTATTTACAGAACTTTCACCCCCCTGTCAACACACAGCTGCAACAGAACGGAAGACAGACAAATACAGCCTATTTGTGAGTCCCTTGAGAGAGATGCATTAATCACTGAGCCTGAAATTAAAAGGTACAACCAACTTAAGCACTTTCTCTGCTGCAGTCCATGTTTCATTTATATTACTGGCATCTCTGAAACACATGTTCTCAGCAAAGTGGGTGAAATCGTATGAATCTTGAAGCCATTTCTTTCTGCCTGCAAAAAAAACTGGGCTGATTAATTATCAACTGTTTCTGTCATCAGCTTTAAAGAAAGCTACACTAAAGTAGATATGGATGTGGAAACTAAATGTTTTCCTGGCACTAATCCTAGCACTGCTCAATGTTGAGAGACAGGCTGCCATAAACCAAGCTTTAGGAACTTTCTGCTGTGACACTAAAAATGAAACAAAAATTAGAACAGGAGAAATGAGAATAAGAATTAGTGTGACACTGCCAAACAAATGGAAAGTGCAGTGTCAAAAGGTTAGGCACAATGTCTGTTGAAACTGGCTGAACTTGGAATATCAATCTACCAGAGAGGACAAACACAAGGCAGTAGAAAGAGCATGTACTGACTACCACAAAGCAGATAAGGCTGGTATTTGTCACAGAACATGGGAAACAGGAATGTGTGTAAATCTGAGGCTGCTGCAGAATCATCATATATCCTACATGAAAGGAAGTAAAAAAGGAGGTAGTTTTTAGAAGAGAATTGGAAAAGAGGAATCAGAAAAGAGGAACTCCTGGTATTTCTTAGAAGATATGATTGACAGTCACCCGTAGCCACTGGAATGTAGAAGATGGTGTATCTGTGAAGAAACACAACAAACCTAAGGCAATCTGTGGTGCAGCCATAGAAGTACCAGCATTGAAAACAATGGGACAAAGGTAAATAAAAAGGAAAGAAAAAAAAAATTGCTGGGAAACTTAAGAAGAGGTGAAGATTAACCTTATAATTACTATGAACTATGCTGATAAACATATACCCAGAATTTGTTTTTAATTCCTATGTTGCTGAGTACTTTATCTAGAGTACCTCAAGATTACTTAGGAAAAGAAAAAAAAAATCTTTTAACTGTCTTTAACTTTTTTTTGTCCCATTAGAAGAATTTAACTTTAGAAATTTGTTCACTAGCTAAATAAAATTGTGTCCACTTAATATAGTTTAGCTAATTACTGGTTTAAATAATTTGTATGATAAAATCCATAATTAGAAGTTCAGAAATTCTGCTTTAAATATATCTGAAGATGTAACACAGGCACTGGTAAATATTAATTTCAATCATAATCTTCAAGGTGCAATTCCTTGAATTCAGCAGATGTGAATGTTGATGCTATGCAGAATGAATTGTTTGTCCCTGTTCAAACAGACAATAGAAATAACCCTGAAAGTTCCATCAGATAGGATTCACATCCAAAGACAGATCTCATACTTGACAGAATAAATATAATTCCTCAGTGTAAATTAAGGTTGTTGTAATGTTTGAATTTTGCAGTGGAGGTAATATGTCTATTGGGGGAAGAGGAAAACAAAAAAAGTTAAAATGAAGACTTTGGAATTCAGTTTTGCTAAAGTAATTTGAAATCATGTCCACTTCAAAGAAAATTTGTGGCAAAGCATGCAGTCACATCCTTCTATGCTACTTTCACTATTTAAGTGTACCCTTAGAGCAGCAAAATAGCAAAGAATTCAGGTCAACACATTGAAAGAGCAATCATAAATACCTGGTTGTACACAGATGGTAAAAAGAGTTCTTTCAAACATCAGAAGGAAACCTTAAGATCCCCAGTTTGTGAACACGTAACTGCACACACAGCCTACGTCAGAAAATGTTAGCTTCACCTTATCATAGAATCATAGAGTGGTTTAGGTGGGAA
Source organism: Eubucco bourcierii (assembly GCA_013396675.1). Taxonomy (NCBI): domain Eukaryota; kingdom Metazoa; phylum Chordata; class Aves; order Piciformes; family Ramphastidae; genus Eubucco; species Eubucco bourcierii. Next base: position 78,827 of record VWZE01023419.1, on the reverse strand, counting down.
AGGATATTAAAGATCATCTAGTTCCAACCCCTCTGCCATGCACAGGGACACCTTCCACTAGAACAGGTTGCTCAAGGTCTCATCCAACACCTCCAGGGAGGGAGCACTCATGACCTCCTTGGGCAACCTGTTCTGGTGGCTCACCACTCTTCACTGTAAAGAGTGTCTTTCTAATACCTAGTCTAAACCTATTCTCCCTCAGCTTAAAGCTGTTTCCTCTTGTCCTATTTCTACAGGTCTCTTCCAGATTTCTTGTAGTCCCACCTCCTCTCCCCCCAGCTACCAGAAAGCTGCTATAAGGTCTCCCCAGAGCCTTCTTTTCTCCAGGCTGAACAGACCCAACTCCCTCAGCCTGTCCCCACAGGGGAAGTGCTCCAGCTCTCTGATCATCTTCATGGCCCTTCTCTGGATTTCCTCCAACAGATACATCTTCCATATACTGACTGCACCAACACCATTTCAGCCTCACTCAGCTGTGCTCAGTCAGCTAGTTCTCATGAAGACCTTAAACACTAGGCTGGAAAATCAAGATGGATAAGAAGAAAAAATAGAAGTATGGTTCTGGGTATCACACACACTTCAGACTGTCTTCTTAACCCCTTTAGGGATGACAAGGTGGACCTTTAGTAACTTTCCATTATAATTTCCCTCACAGAAGAAAAAAATGCTGCTATGTCTTTCTGAAGATATTTTATGAAGAGAAAATATTCCTTCTCTAATATAGAAACTGGTTATAATCAAAGACATTTAAGATTTCTGTCAAATTATTTGAGGAAATGAGACTCAGTTTTCATCATTGCTAGGAGTTTATCTGCTAATGTGATCAGTGCCATTTGGGTTCCAAATATAAAACTTCTGCATGCTCCAAGAATTAGACAATTCTGCTACCTGTTCACTTGGTGTCATCTTCACTACCTTGTTTACTGACATTATTTCTAACTGATGGAGAGGGAAAAATTACAATGAACAAGGAGGCACTTCAAAGTCTTCCTACTACTGTTTCTCACCACATTATTTGAGTCCTAAAGTATGCAAACGTTGTGCTATAATTCTTGCTAATGTAAAATGACTGAGTGGCATGTGGGACATAATTTCCTTTTAGTTATAGTCTGACTATTCTCCTGAAACAGTGCATTAGAATCTCAGTGGGTAAGTGGAGAAAAGCAGCTCATTAAATATTTTTGTTGTTGTTGCTGTGGTTAATCTCTTCTTTGTGAGGAGAAAATTGTATGGTGTGGTACATATGGACATGGTTTAGTGGTGTAATTGGCAGTATTAGGTTAATGGTTGGAATGAGTTATCTTAAAGGCCTTTTCCAACCTAAAGATTATATAGAATCATAGAATCATAGCATAGTAAGGTTGGAAGGGACTTCAAGGATCATCTAGTTCCAACCCCCTGCCATAGGCAGGGACACCTCCCACTAGTACAGCTCACTCAAGGCCTCATCCGACCTGGCCTGAACACCTCCAGGGAGGGAGCAGCCACAACCTCCCTGGGCAACCTGTTCCAGTGTCTCACCACCCTCACCGTAAAGAACTTCCTCCTAACACCCAGTCTAAATCTCTCCTCTACCAGTTTAAACCCATAGCCCCTCATCCTGTCATTGCAAGACCTTGTAAATAATCCCTCCCCAGCCTTCCTGTAGGCCTCCTTCAAATACTGGAAGGCTACTACAAGGTCTCCTGGAAGCCTTCTCTTCCTCAGGCTGAAGAGCCCCAACTCTCAGCCTGTCCTCATAGCAGAGCTTCTCCAGCCCTCTAATCATCTTTGTGGCCCTCCTCTGGACCTGCTCCAACACTTGAATGTCCTTCCTGTGCTAGGGGCTCCAGAACTGTACACAGTGCAGTACAATATGACTCTGTAGTCTTGTAAAGACCTTCAATTTTTAGTAAAAAAAATTTGGCTGTGTATCAATGACCAAAAAAATGTTGAGTACCTAATAATGGCATAGGCAGCTGAGATCACTGTGAAGAGCACTACAGATGCTTTGTCTTTGAGCAGAGATGCTCTTGCACGCTTTAGTGACAGTCAGCTTCGGCTTGGCCAAGGCTGAGCTGGCAGAACAGAATTGCTTTCAGCTGTAGCAAGCATTAGTCTGAGATGCTAGGAAACAAAACAAATTCTCCATTGCCTCTTCCAATTAAGTCTGCCTTCGAATTAAGAATGTGGTGATGTATAACACAATTCTTTTCCAGAGAAATTTGTTTCCAATTCTCTGGTTGATTTCCAATGGAAAAGATGTTTCTGTCCCCAATCAAAAAAAGGCACAATGTATGCATTCCCAGTTTACTCCCACTTGTTCTGTACTTCTGCCTAAAAGAAGGGGAACTTCCCTTGTTTCTACAGGGATACGTCTGCCTCATTTCTAAGTCTCCGTGTTACTCAGAGATGTGGTTACACTGCAACACCTGACTTCCCATTCCTCTCTCTGAGTGCTTTGTCTCTTCACTCTGTCACAAGAAATGAAGGTGCCAACATTTTCTTCAACAGACATGAGCCAAGTACCTTTAATATATATTTAAGGTTGCCTGTCACACTGATCAACATAGTGGGCTGTCAGGAGTGTTCACTTAAACCTTTAAAAAGGTGTACATTTCATTCTGTTTGTTCAGTCTACAATAGGACAAGTATCACAGAGCATGAATCATTTATAGCTGCCAGGACCTTGCAAATCAATAGTAACCTTCCCTAATCTGCTACTTTGAACTAAGTGACTTCATAGAGGTGGACTCAATCTAAATCCATAATGGACATTGTTTGGAGGCTACTTAAAGCAGCCATATAGATTGACAACATCAAGAAAGACATCTGAAGAAGCATTGTCTGTCACTTCTTTTCAAAGGTTTATTTACTTCTTGGACATTTTGTATTAGAAGATCTTTAGGGAATATTCTACTGGTACCAAAGCTGTTTTAATAAAATATTATTAACAGAATTCTGCAGCAAGCATTGCAGATTGCGCTTACTTTGTCTCATCGCTAAGACAAAAATTTGAAAGGAAAAAAAGGCCCCAAACCTGTTAGATTTCAGGAAAAGAAAAATGTCTTTAGTTGAAATAGAACCACAGGGGTACCTGAGCCATGATTTTGCTTTGGATCTGTAAGCACACTACAGTAATGAGTACCATAGGTAGAAGGAGTGAAAAATCCAACTATCCTCTGGAGTCACTGCTTGCTTAGATATCAGCAATGAATGAACTAATTAAAGAAAAGTGGAGACATTGTTTGAAAAATACTTGGTTGATGAGAAAACGTTAACACACATTTTCAAAGTGTTTCCAGATTTAAACAATCAGGTACTATTAATAAATCCTCTTCCCTTGAGAAATGTCTAGACCAGTTCTTCAGACAGCAGAGAAGGAAAACAAGACCCTGTACTTCAGAGTTAATAACTGAGCTTAGCTACAAGTATTTAAATTTTTTTTTGCGTGTGTGTCTATAAGTTGTGATTATAATAAATGAGCATTTCTACTGACTCACAGCATTCAATTCAACTTATATAGCCTCTTTCCTAATTAGTGGATACTACAGGAAGAAAATACTCTTACGAAAAGCCATGTAGACCAAATAATTTTAGTAAAACTCTATGTGGATTTGTTGGAATGGTTCTTTTTGAAGGATTTGCTCTTCCATTATCAAGTCTGGAGAGGAGAAGGTTCCAAGGAGACCTTATTGCGGCTTTTCGGTGTCTGAAAGGGAGCCTACAAGAAAGCTGGGGAGGGACTTTTTAGGATGTCATGTAGTGAGAGGACTAGGGGGAATGGAGCAAAACTAGAAGTGGGTAGATTCAGATTTGATGTTAGAGGAAGTTCTTCACCATGAGGGTAGTAAGACACTGGAATTGGTTGCCCAGGGGTGGGATGGGGTGGAAGCCCCATCCCTGGAGGTTTTTTAGGCCAGGATGGATGTGGATCTGAACAACCTGATGTTGTGTGAGGTGTCCCTGCCCATGGCAGGGGGAAGTTGGAACTAGATGGGTCCCTTCCATCCCTGGCAATTCTACGATTCTAATATTTGCAACATCCACGATCAAATTATGAGAGTTGTATTATCTTTACACTTTCAAACTCAACAGTACATGCTTTCTCTACAGCAAGATCCAGCCCTGATAATTCTATGATTCTATGATCTTAGATTCTCATTTATTCCCACACATTAAAGGAAAAAAATAACTACTGTGTGCAAACACTCTGTGTGTGTGTGTATGTGTGGGAGGCATTTTGCAACGTAGATGCAGCTGTTGCTCTGCAAGTTGCAGCTAGTAAAACTCGAATTATGAGCTGAAGGTGTTCAGGTTCCCCTTGTGAAATTATGAGGCCCCCTTACATTTTTGATTTTGTTGTCAAGAATTATCTTCAAAGCTTTCCAAGAAGAGAAGCTATTCTTGTCAGACCCTGTCTGGAGTACTGTGTACAGCTCTGGAGCCCCCAGCACAGGAAGGACATGGAACTGTNGCCCAGGGAGGTTGTGGCTGCTCTCTCCCTGGAGGTGTTCAAGGCCAGGTCGGATGAGGCCTTGAGTGAGCTGTCCTAGTGGGAGGTGTTCCTGCCTATGGCAGGGGGTTGGAACTAGATGGTCGTTGAGGTTCCTTCCAACCTTACCATTCTATGGTTCTATGATTCTATTCAATTGGTTGTGTTGGAAACCTGGACACTACTGTCTTGTTGAATTGCATCTATAGCAGATAGAGATATTCTTTCTTAAGTTTGGTGGGTTTGTTTTCGTGGTTTGTTTTTTTGTTTGTTTGTTTGTTTCTTTAAAAGTGAAGGAATTTGCCTTTGTTTCTCTATTAAAAAAAAAAAAAAGACTAAACCCACACACTTTTCTGTGAGTCTGTCTTCTGAGAAGAATCTAACTTCATAACGCCCTGTTCTGTTTTTTTTTCCCATTTGGCCTCTACCTGCCTTATCAGGTAAATGATGGTGCTCAGAATTAGCCACCATTTGGTTCCTCCTGCTCTCACAGTGTTCCTGGGCTACATTTCTTATTTTGGGGACAGATTGTTTCATAAAGATGCAAATAGGCACCAAAAGGGATTTCAAGGGAAGATTTATATGTTATATGTTGGTTTTTTTCAATTTAGAAGTTATTTTGGAAACTTAAGATCCAGGTATTTAAAATCAGAAAAATCAGACTAAAGAATGCTCTCGTTTAGGGAACAGGATTTTTTTTTTTTTTTTGGGTCATCTGTGATGGTTATTCCTCTTGAACCTTAGAAGAATTCATCTTGGATCCAGATTTTACAGATGATGTTATACTCCTGATTAGCTGATCTATTTACTGCTGAAGCTGAGCTGTCTCAGGATGCTACAAACCAAGTTAGTTGAATAAAAACTCACTACTTACATAGCTAAGAAGTGTTAGTGGAAATAGGAGAACAAGGATTTCACAATAAACCCTAAGAAAACAAAGGAATCTTGCCTGTTCAGCAATAACAATATATGACGGTAAAAATGCTGTAAAACAAATAGAAATCTCAGATAAGCTATGGGAGAATGCTTTCAAGAAATAATAATAAAAAAAAAGGTTACATTATCAAATGTTACAGATATCGAAAGTGTGAAGGTTTGGGAG
>VWZE01023419.1:40671-72862 GCA_013396675.1 Eubucco bourcierii | reverse complement strand
TCCCAAACAATTCTCCAGCAAGCCTATGAGTGAAGTAGACATCATGATGTTTTCCTTTCACAGCCTATAGTGTAATTTTCTCTATTAAAATATTCTAATTAGCCTCAAACCAGCACAGAAAGCATGAAGGAGATGAAGGCATAGACAGTTGACAGGTACTGATTGCCACATAGAAGCATTTGTTACACAGAACAAGAATCCTCAGTAGCTCAGACTTGAATGTGTCTGAGCATACGTCATGGCAACATCCCTGTTGTTAGCATTAAGTAGGTAGTAAATGTGTCTAAAACATGCACATTCTCAAGTAACTCTCAAGCACACAGAAACAGAAATACAAGAGGCTGAAGCAATTCTGATAAAATCTGAGACCACAAACACCTATCACACAAAACTGTTGTTCCTACTTAAGGCAAGTCATGTAAACATATGTGCGAAACTTCAAATGCTTCTTATGACCTAGCAACAGAGATTCGTCCTTCTGCGTGTCTGACTTCAACTAAATAGTGACAACAAAATGTAACTGAGGGAAGGATGTAAAACAAAGACAGTAAGACCTTATGTCCCCAAACAATAGGTACAGGGCCCATTTGTTTTTGTGTGGGCACTTGTTATGCTTCTTACATGGAAACATACAAAAGGTACGTAGCAACCAACGGTGTTAATGCAGCCGCATGTGGCAAATGAAATGGGTGTGCCTAGCATAAAGTGTTGGGTTTGGGTGGTGCAAGTTTGGTAAATTACAATGTTTACATGTCATTTACAAGTGACAGTTGTTAGTATCAATGTAAACATCAAGCAGGGACTTTTTCCTTACCAGGAACCTGCAAGGAATGCTCAGACAAGAGACTTAATTCAGTTTACTGGAGTCAAGAAAATATTTCTATCTTAACAGGCCTTGGAACTCTTCTTCAAGCACAAATAACATTGCAGCTGAGGAGAAAAACATTACCTTAAGGAAATGGGAATATTTAATAAAATAATGCACTAAAAAGTATGAACCTGAAAATTACAAAATATTTTATTTTTTTAAACTATGGAATGATTTTGATGGTATTGTAGCATAAAATGTATATTTTTCTTTCTCTGCCAAAGAAGATACTGCTATGCCCTATACTCATCACAGCAGATTTAGCTATGCCCATGACCTAACTGAGAGCCGAAGATGAGTTTACAACTGTAGTATAATTAAAGATTCTTCAAGATGACAAACATAATTGTGCAAAGATCACAAATATGGTATGCAGGGCTTAAAAGGTTTTTACAGTTCTGTTATCAAAACTCTGGTCCGTTAAGCACTAGTAAGTCTGTTACTATTAGTGTCAAGTCTGACATAAAAATACCTGCTGAATTCTCTTTTGCCAACCTAGTATGGCTGTGGGCCTGCCACTGCTGTGTTGTTATAACTAAGAATTTCAATAGAAAGACAATGAAAAAAAAAGGTCATACACATATACTGAGAGGCTTGATCAACATATTTAGAGTATTTTGAGTTTGGTGAACTGGAACACTTCACAAAATCAGCATCCAACTAATTTGTTGACTATTTCAGGAACCACTGTTTACACAGAACCTTGTACAAACAACATAGCTATGAGATGGTGCTAGAGCGAGTGCAGAGGAGGGCAACAAAGATGGGGAAGGATGTATAGAGTAAATCTTATGAGGAGCAACTGAAGGAGCTGGGACTGTTTAGCTTGAAAAAGAGGAGGCTGAGGGAAGACCTCTTTACTGTCTATAGCTACCTGAAAGGATGTTGTGGAGAGGCTGCTGCTGGTCTCTGCTCACAGGTAATTAGTGATAGAATAAGAGGGAATGGCCTCAAGCTGCAACTATCTGGGTTTAAACTGGACACCAGGAAATTTTTTTTCAGGGATAGAGTGGTCAGGCATCGGAATGGGCTGCCCAGGGAGGTGGTTGAGTCACCAGTCCTAGATGTGTTTAAAAGTTGTTTGGATGTGGTGCTTGGGGATACGGTTTAGGGTGATCCTTGTATAGTAGGATGTATCAGTTGGGCTTGGTGATACTAAGGGTCTTTTTCAACTTGAATGTTTCTGTGATTCTGAGATTTATGAATTATTTTATAACTAGAATATGCAGTCATAGTTGGAAGGCTCAACTATTCTACATCCTAAAAACACACCATAAAACCTTGGGCAGAAAATTCCAGTAAGCCATGGAACTTTCTAACAAAACCTCAGCTGTTGCTGATGTGATGAAGATGCAACACATGGTTGTGTTAAATTAAAATTACAGTGGAGTATATGTATGCAGACAATACATAGGTTAGAGTAAACTCACTCAGTTCCACTGTATCTAATACTGAACCAATTCTGGTTGCCAAAAAAATCTGAAAGTGATATACAGCTTCTGACTGGTTGTATCCCCTCACAGCGTTACAAACAAAAATTACTCCTTAAGTTCAACATGAAACTCGAGGTGATTATTGCCAGCAGATGGCCATGAATTGTCAAATACAATGAAATCTATAGCTTGTCATGAAGCTTAAGAAGTAAGTTAAGCAATCGGTCCATCACCTAGGTAAGTGATTTCCATCAGATGATTCATGTAAGTATATTTTTAGCATATAACTATGAAAAATGACTATGCCATGACACAGAAGTGTTAGAATGCCACGTTATCGACAACTTCCACAGATCTATTTCTATTTCTGGATCCAAAATCATAATTTCTTACACTGGTAAATTTTTTGGTAAGAAGTTTCTTGGCAGACTATTTACATGAAGTCAAGAGGTTCCTAACAAAGGGAATAATCTCCCATTTAGTGATCAGTGTATAAAAAAGAAAATGTCTAAACAGAAAAATAAATTTGACTTGAGAACAGAACAAATCCCACTCAACTACATTCAGATAACAGATGCAGAGATCCACATTAACAGAGTGCAAAATAATCTTGTTGAAAGCTTCCTTACTGTTTGTTGATCAAGATGAATCATACGGATTACTGTATTAATCAAGCAGGGCAGACCAGGACACATCAGGAGACTTAATCAATTCTGCAGAGTTTTGGTTCTTATTGTTGCAGTAGTTTCTCGTGGTTTTATTGTGATGATATTCTGCTTCTGTTGTAGTCCACAGGAGATTTATTATGGAACTCATTACATTAATTTGATGCAGTATAATTAAAATATTAATTAAAGATAACTGTAACAAGGGACCTGGAATGTGTTGTGTGAAATCACTTTCATGGAATGATGTCTTCCAGTATCTGAAGGGGGCCTACAGGAAGGCTGGAAAGGGATTATTTACAAGGTCTTGCAACGACAGGACAAGGGGCAATGGGTTTAAACTGGCAGAGGGGAGATTTAGACTGGATGTTAGGAGGAAGTTCTTTACAGTGAGGGTGGTGAGACACTGGAAGAGGTTGCCCAGGGAAGTTGTGGCTGTTCCCTCCCTGGAGGTGATCAAGGCCTTGAGTGACCTGTACTAGTGGGAGGTGTCCCTGCCTATGGCAAGGGGTTGGAACTAGATGATCCTTGAAGTTCCTTCCAACCTTACTGTTCTATGATTCTGTGATCTTCTAATGTAAATGTTAAGCACGGTTGCCACACAAAATTCAGCTTTCTATTTTATCTCTTGGTGGAGGCAATGAGTTTTCCAAGGTTGTTCCTAATATGAGGACTATTTAGGCTTGTTTGTATTAGAGTTTCAATTTATATGGGTTAAGGGTTCTGGGAATTTTCAGGGATGCACATGTTTGAATTATAAGTTATGATTAATTATCAGCACCCCATGCAGCACTACAGGCTGGGGACAGAGTGGCTGGAGAGCAGCTAGGCAGACAGGGACCTGGCGCTACTGGTTGAGAGCCGACTGAACGTGAGCCAGTAGTGTGCCCAGGTGGCCAAGAAGGCCAATGGCATCCTGGCCTGTATCAGGAGTAGTGTGGCCAGCAGGACCAGAGAGCTGAGGAGCAGCTGAGGGAGCTGGGGTGTTCAGCCTGGAGAAGAAACCTTATTGCTGTCTACAACTACCTGAAGGGAGGTTGTAGCCTGGTGGGGATTTGTCTCTTCTTGCAGGCAACCAGTGACAGAACATAGTCTTAAGCTGTGCCAGAGCAGGTTTAAGCTGGATGTTGGGAAGAAGTTCTTCACAGAGAGAGCAATTGGCATTGGAATGGGCTGCCTGGAGAGGTGGTGGAGTCACCGTCCCTGGAAGTATTTAAAAGGCTATTGGATGAGACACTGAGTTAATTAGGTGTTAGGTGATAGGCTGGACTCGATGATCTCAAAGGTCTTTTCCAACCTGGTTAATTCTGTAATTCTGTGATTCTCCTTTTTCCCCACTGGCCCCCTCAGTCAGTAGGCTGGGGGTGGGCAAGCATTTGCGAGGGCACAGAGCCAGGGCAGTTGGCTGGAACTGGACATAGGGAAATTCCCTGCTGCATAGAACCATACTCAGGGTTAGAAGTAGGACATAGAGGAAGAAGCTGGAGGGGCAAGGGAGTATGTCTTCCAAGGTGAGCATTGCTTTATGTCTAGCTGGGCATTGGTCTGCTCGTGGCAGGTGTTCTTCACAGAAAAAGTGATTTGCCATTGGAATGGACTGCCCAGGGAGACAGTGGAGTTTCGGTCCCTGAAAGTGTTTAAGAAGAGACTGGATGTGGCACTTGATGCCATGGTTTAGTTGATTATATAATGTTGGGTAACAGGTTGAACTTGATGATCTCAAAGGTCTTTTCCAACCTGATTGATTCTGTGATAAAACAATTTGCAGCAGTAGGCTGTTAGAGCAGAGCACAAGCAGCCGATGCTTCTCTGTCTCTTTTCTTTACATAACTCTGTCTCTAATAGAAGCTATTAATGAATGAATTCAGAAATATTATCCCTTGTGAATAAGTGCAGCAATTATGGGCAGCAGACATAATTGAATAAATTAGAAGTTGCAAAGGTAAAGCAGGTGCAAATTGCAACGTGGCTTCCTGTGGATTTCATTGTCTTTGGAAGAGACACAAGTAGCAATACCTGGGCATGTGCACACACATACAGGATTACAGCATGACAGGATGTTAGAGACTGGAAAGGATCTCTGGAGATCATAGTATCATAGAATGGTAAGGTTGGAAGGGAACTCAAAGATCATTTATTTCCACTCCGCCTCCATAGGCAGGAACACCTCCCACTAGAACAGGTCACTCAAGGCCTCTTCCAACCTGGCCTTGAACACCTCCAGGGAGGGAGCAGCCACAACCTCCCTGGGCAACCTGTGCCAGTGTCTCACCACCCTCACCGTAAAGAACTTCCTCCTAACATCCAGTCTAAATCTCCCCTCTGCCAGTTTAAACCCATTGCCCCTTGTCCTGTCATTACAGGACCTTGTAAATAATCCTTCCCCAGCCTTCCTGTAGGCCCCCTTCAGATACTGGAAGGCTACTATCAGGTGTCCTGGAAACCTTCTCTTCTCCAGGCTGCAGAGCCCCAACTCTCTCAGTCTGCCCTCACAGGAGAGCTGCTCCAGCCCTCTGAGCATCTTTGTGTCCCTCCTCTAGACCCGCTCCAACATTTCCATGTCCTTCCTGTGCTGAGGGCTCCAGAAATTATATTTACAGCTCTTGCTTGCTGGCACTCCTATCATATCTGCAAGGCTTGGATCTCTACTGTTCATATGTATGCTATGTTTACTGCTCACAGTCACAGTATAGTTGAGGCTGGAAGGGATCTCTGGAGATCACCCAGTCCATAATCTAGTTTTGTCTTCCTCCATCAGCCATTTATGCACACTAATAAGATATTTGCTGAGCCTTTTTTTCTCCAGTCTGAACAATACCAGCTCTCCCAGCCTCTAACTGGATAATAGATCCTCCATCACCTTATTCATTTTCATGGTGCTTCACTGGACTCACCCCATTAACTCCATGTCTGTCTTACACGGGGGACTCCACTGAATGCAGAGCTGCAGATATGGTTTTGGAGCACGGATTTTTAATAAACTATTAACCTATAATGATCTCAGGAGAAATTGTCATTAGGGATTAAGAATTAAGAAGTCCTACAAAGTTGTTAAATCAAATCAAGACTGATTAAAAGACAGGCTCATAATTTAACTCAGCAAGCATGCAGTAAAATCAGTAACTTCTAATAAAGGTACAGTTTGAAATGTTGAAAAGATAAACAGTTTAAGTTATATTTTTGCTAGGAGGTGAATATAAAGGGTAACATCTAAATCACTAATAAAAATATGACATCTGGAAAAGTCTCATGCTTCATTACCTCCTTTTAACACACAAAAATTGAGATATTAACTTATCCAATAGGTGACCAATGCAAATATCTAGTCATATTTTTCACATCCTTATGCTGTTTCCCCTCTTTCATTTGCTACACTTGACTGTTGTTCAAATGAAATGACCAAACCTGGATCTTTCTTCCCCGGTGTGGCACCTTGATTATACAGCAGCTAGCACAAGCAATATAGCAGAGAGGAACAGGCCTAGCTGTCATGCAAGGAATTACAGAGAAACAAAGTTTAATCAAAACAAATATTCGTTTGTCTTTCATGCATTCCTTTGTCTTTTGTTTTGTATTTTAAAGGAAAGACAGATTTTGTTGTGGTATAATGAAACAATGTAGAGATGATCTTCGACAGAGTTTGGTGTAAAGAACAGGAAACCACTTTTTTTCACAATAGAATGGGTCATTGGTTTATGAAAATGTTGGTCAGATTATTTCTGTTACTCGATTTTTAACGACGAATATCGGAGTAGAATCAGTTTATATGACAAATAGTTTTATATGTCAGAATTATGCTGTCCTGTAGAGAAATAACTTCATATTAACAGGAACCATACTAGATTAGAAAAGCTTCAAATCAGACATGTGATTGCCAAGAATAGGTAGTTTTAACCTATTCACATAAATACATAAACCATTTATTCATGCCTTAATGCCACAGCGCTAGCGATGGAAAATTTCCTCCTGTAGAACACAAATTCACGCATTCAAATCTGAATATGCTACTCTTGTCTTTTGCAAACATCACACATACATAACAGCTTCCTTCTCACTCATTTCAAGTAGCAAATATATCTTTAGACATTTATTACTTGGAGCATACACCCTTTTCTGCTATTTATCAAGTCTATCCTTCACTTAAAAGAATACTATTAAATAAGTCGTTTGTTCACAGTGAGATTAACTTCTCCATCTTAAAGATAATGAATCAACACTTCGGGCTCTTTATGTGTACTATAAGAGTGTGTTAGGGGTCAGTGATTTTTTTTTTTCTTGTAGTACTGAATCTCTGCCTAGCCATACTCATTTGTACAAGGCTTCTACTCAGTTCATTGGTTAACTGCTCGACAGAGTCCAGCACAGAGCCACAAAAATGATGAAGGGTGTGGAACATCTTCCTTAAGAGGAGAGACTGAGGGAGCTGGGGCTCTTTAGTTTGGAGGAGACTGAGGGGTGACCTCATTCATGTTTATAAATATGTAAAGGGTGAGTGCCAAGAGGATGGAGCCAGGCTCTGCTGGGTGATGTCCAATGGCAGGACAAGGGGCAATGGGTGGAAGCTGAGACATAGGAAGTTTCATTTAAACATGAGGAGGAATTTTTTCACTGTGAGGGTGACAGAACACTGGAACAGGCTGCCCAGGGTGGGTGTGGAGTCTCCCCCTCTGAAGATATTCAAAACCCACCTGGATGTGTTCCTGTGTGATCTGGTATAGGTCTGCTCTGCAGTGGGGTTGGACTGGATGAGCTTTTGAGATCTCTTCCAGCCCCTAACATTCTCTGATTCTATGTGATTCATTCATGTAAAAAATCCCATTTGCATTCTAAATTATCCTTCTACAGTAAGTAACAAATCCATTTATAAAGATTTAATAGAAGATCTTTAAGCAGGTCTGGAAAGCTAGCCAAGTTAATCAAAGTATTTGAATATATACTTTAAAAAAATTACAGTATTTTTATATTAATGTACTTACTCTAAATCTTTACTCCTTAGAATTTTTAGAAAACCTTAAATTTTAGAGAACAAACTCCTTTGCAGGCATTGTTGTGGAATGAAAGGAGCATTTTTTTTTTCTTCATTTAAAATAGAGAAAATGAAGATTGTGATCTTTGACTTTCTATATGTTAGCACTACAGACCAATATTGAAAGGTCAAGCACAAGGCAGAGACTACTGAGTTTGCATTAAGATCACTCACTAGTATGGTCTGACTTAATGGAAACTCCTCAGTTTTTCTGTATTCACTGATGGCACTTGATTTGTTGATCATTTTTGTGAATGCTAATCTCTGAGGTTACTTAGCAAACAATGTTTGTCAGATGACCATCCTCAATCAATAGTACAGGACTTGCCTCATCAAGAAAAAAATCCAACCCTTTCAATAATAATAGGTAAGCATCAACTGTAAAGAGCAACGAAGTACTGAGGTATATCAGAAGGCTTCAACCACCCACATCATTGTCAGAACGCTCCTCAGGGACAGCCAGCAAGGGCTAACAAAGGCCACCAATGTCACCACTTGACATGCTTGGTCACTTGTTACCTACACTGTGAGGCACAGCCAAGCAGATATCTCATCAAGTGATGGTCTGAGAGTAGGCAAATCGGGGGGCAATGCAGATTCACAAACAAATCTTCAGAAATTTGTGCAAGACATAGCTAAAATGTTCTGTACTCTAGACTTCCAGCAGGCTGAAGTAGAATTAGAACTTCACTATTAAAATGAAATTGCGGAAACTAGTCTTCCTTCCTTCCTTCCTTTCTTCCTCCCTCCCTCCCTCCTTCTCCTTCCTTTTTTTCTTTTTTTTTTAAAGGAAGATAAATATATGTATATTTATTCTGTGTATTTATTGCTTCTTGATATTTTTGTTTACAAGGACAGATGCCAGAGTATCTTTCAGGTTGAAATCAGTCTCTATTAGACCAGCAAATGTGAGAAAAGTCTGAGAATGCAAATATCTGAATCTCATTGAGTGTTTGGTTTGTTTCTATCAGCTAAAGTATTCTGTGTCGAATTACATCTTTTGCCAAGACTTATGATCATAGAATTGTCATGGTCGGAAGGGACCTCAACTAGCTCCAACCCCTCCTGCCGGGGGGGAAGAACATCTCACACTAGATCAGGTTGCTCAGAGCCACATCCAGCCTGGCCTTAAACACCTCCAGGGATGGGGCTACCACCACCTCCATGAACAACCTGTGCCAGTGTCTCACTGCCCTCATGGTGAAGAACTTCTTCTTAACATCCAATCTGAATCTACTCGCTTCCAGTTTTGCTCCTTTCCCCCTAGTCCTATCACTACCTGACATCCTAAAAAGTCCCTCCCCAGCTTTCCCATAGGCCCCCTTCAGATACTGGAAGGCCACAATAAGGTCTCCTCAGAGCCTTCTCCTCTCCAGACTGAACACTTCCAACTCTCTCAGTCTATCTCCTACCTCATAAGGTGATGTTATAAGAGTAGCACACAGGTAATACTGTGTAAGTGGAAGTACAAGAGCAGAGTAAATGGAGAATGAGACAGGCCACACAGGGTAGAGGTTTCAAGCATTATTTGTTGTCAAACACTAATAGTCTAGTTTGATGTCTCTAAGAGTGATGTAAAACATGAGGTAACCTTTGCCCATTCCTTACTCTGGAATTCCCATGTACCAAATGCCACCAAGGCAGAGCAACTTCTCTGGGATGGCAGCCAGCAATTGTGACTACAGCCTGCTGAAAATAACTTAGTGCCAAGAAGATGCAAAGGGCAATCACTTAAAGGGAACCATGCTATCAGAGGATTTAGCACAAGCACAAAACAAATACTGCAACAGTAAAAGAGGGATATTTCAAGTATTTCAAGTGAGAGCTATGTGACAACTGAAAAGTAACTGCCACAGTTTCACAAACTGAGTTCATTAGCTACAATAATTTCAGATACCTGTAGGCAAATGTATTTTAAATTTATACTGATTTCTTCAGAATGATTAGAAGCCAGAATCCAGACAGATGTGTAGCCTGATTGGCTGATTTGCTAGTGACAAGAAGATGAGATGGTTTTACCAAACTCATTTATTTATGAGCAAATACTTTGGAGGAGATATGGTGAAGGCTACATAACTATTGCATTAAGAGTGCTGAATCAGAAAAAAAAAAAAAGATATCAAGGGAAGAAATAAAAAATAAGGCAGATCTCAGAAAAAATCCAACTTGGCTCTTCAAAATAAATACAGCAGGGATTAGTTGCTAGAATGTTAACATAGAACTTAATGTAAAACACATAAACCAGCAGGGCCAGGCTGATAAAAAAGGAGAGCAGGATTTGTCTGGTTAGCAGAATCAGATATAAACTGAACACACACACACACACACACACACACAAAACCAACCACCAAAACCACAAACAAACAAACAATAAAAACCCCCACCCCAACCCCAATGAAAAAAATTTACTTTATTTATGTAACATGCAACTTTCTTCCATACATGGTAGATGCCCACAAAGCCAAGCAGATCTTTCCTCACACATACAAGAAGGGAATTTGGTTTACATCTACTAAGTTTTTCAGTACCACACAGCATTTCAGGACTCCTGATAGGTTAAGTATTCAGTCATAGTCACAGTATCACAGTATCACCAGGGTTGGAAGAGACCTCAAAGATCATCAAGTCCAACCCATTACCACAGACCTCAAGCCTGGACCATGGCACCAAGTGCCACGTCCAAATGTGCCTTGAACACCTCCAGGGACGGTGACTCCACCACCTCCCTGGGCAGCCCATTCCAGTAGCTGTGACCTTTCATCTCAACAGGTTTCTGTTACTTCTGACTTTCTTCCCCACACCTCTATTTAACAGATCACAAACAATAACTGGAAGGTTTGACACTGTTATAAAATCTAGAAGGATATTTTAAATCCACAAATATGTTCTGTCAGTTTCAAGAATGACAATTAATAAGTATTTGATAGAATTTCTAAAAATGTTATAATACTGTTCCAGTGTCTCACCAGTTAATTTATCAGTTGCTAGTACTCTGGTACTGTCAAGACCTGTAGAGCAACTGGAATCTGCTCAATATACTCCTATATACAAAACTATTCACGTGCTGAAATACATTGTTAGAGGAGCAATGGGTTTAAACTGGCAGAGAGGAGATTTAGACTAGATGTCAGAAGGAAGTTCTTTACAGTGAGGGTGGTAAGACACTGGAACAGGTTGCCCAGGGAGGTTGTGGCTGCTCCCTCCCTGGAGGTGTTCAAGGCCAGGTCGGATGAGGCCTTGAGTAACCTGTAGTAATAGGAGGTGTCCCTGCCTATGGCAGGGGGTTGGAACTAGATGATCCTTGAGGTTCCTTCCAACCTTACCATTCTATGATTCTATGATTTTATGACCTGTACTAGTGGGAGGTGTCCCTGCCTATGGCAGGGGGTTGGAACTAGATGATCTTTGAGGTTCCTTCCAACCTTACTATTCTATGATTCTATGATCTAAAACATTAAACTCAACATTCTTCATATGAAACAAAATTCATGGCTGTATTATAGTTGTTGTGGGACATACTATTTGTAGGTACCACTACCATGAGTTTTCTTTCATATGTTAAGCAAAATTGTGATAGCAGGAAGAGGAAGGTGATTATCCCCTTGTAATCAGCTCCGGTGAGGCCACAACTCAAGTATTGTGTTCATTTTTGAGTACCTCAATACAAGAGCGATGTGGAGGTGCTGGAGTGCAGAGGAGGGCAAGGAAGGTGGGGAAGGGCCTGGAGAATAAAACTTGAAGAGCAGCGACTGAGGGAGCTGGGGCTGTTTGGTATGAAAAAGAGCAGGCTCAGGGAAGATCTCATTGCTGTCTGCAACCACCTGAAAGGATGTTGTGGAGAGGTTGGTGCTGGTCTCTTCTCACAGGTAGTGATAGAACAAGGGGAAACAGCCCCATACTGTGACTGGGTAGGTTTAGACTGGACATTAGGAAAATTTTTCAGGGCAAGAGTGGTCAGGCCTTAGAATGAGCTGCCCAGGGACGTGGTTGAGTCACTAACCCTGGATGTGTTTAAACATTGTTTGGATGTAGTGCTTGGAGATACGGTTTAAAGGTGAACCTTATAGGGTGGAGTTATCAGTTGGGCTTGGAGATCCAGAGGATCTTTTCCAACCTGAACATTTCTGTGATTCTGTAAATAATTGAAGAATGTGTGAATGGTCTAAATATTGATGGAAACAAGGAGAAACAGTGAAGAAATCAACTTAATGTAACCAGATTTACAGTAAGTATCAGATGGATGAAGGTGCATTATTTCAAATATTTCAGATAACAAGATACAGTTCAATTTCCCCCTGTCATTCTCTCTATCTAACCTTTCCCATTTCTTCCTCCTCCAGCGTTTCACTTGCTATCCTCCCACGCCCTGGTCTCACATCGTGAAGCAGAGCCAGCCCTTTCGGGTCAGACAAAACAAATTCAGTCTGAGAGATTCTGTTTGGAGCCATGCAGTCTAGCATGTAGGCAGCGATGGAGGAAAGGTGCACTGTTAGTAGGGCTATGGGGTCAGACAGTTTAGCAATCTCTGCTGTGTTGGAGTACCTATAGGGAACATAGCTCCAGGGTATGAGAAGTATCCACTCTGCCCATTGAAATGAGTCTGTGCTTTGGGTTTGTTGGGAGGCAGCTACAGTTTGCACTCAGAGTGAATAGAATTATTGAATAGGTCAGGGTTGGAAGGGACCACAAGGATCATCTAGTTCCAACACCCCCTGCCATGGGCAGGGACACCTCACACTAGATCAGGCTGTCTAGAGCCTCATTCAGTCTGGCCTTAAACACCTCCAGTGATAGGGTTTCCAACATTTCCACGGACAACCTGTGCCAGGGTCTCACCACTCTCTTGGTGAAGAACTTCTTCCTAACATCCAGTCTGAATCTACCCATTTCCAGCTTTGTTCCATTCCCCCTAGTCCTATCACTACCTGACATTCTAAAAAGTCCCTCCCCAGCTTTCTTGTAGGTGCTCTTGAGATACTGAAAGGCCACAATAAGGTCACCTCTGAGCCCTCTCTTCTCCAGACTGAACAGCCCCAACTCACTCATCTCTCCTCATAGGAGAGGTGAATAGGGTAGGTGAACTGGACCCTTAACTTCCATCATACCAAAAAAAAAAAATCAATAAAACAGGTGCTCAAAGTCTTTTCTATCCTAAGTTTAGGAAGAACTCCAGATCTCTAGGATACAGAGCAGCTTTCCACAAGAAATTATTTTATGGAATGGCAAATTTCTATAATAGAAAACTGCCAACATGAATTGCTTATGGAAATGTTTGATTGTTCTCCAGTCAAATAACTAGGTTCACACACAGAGAACAGAAGACTCAAATATTATATTTAAACACTAAGTACATTTTGAGCTAATAAAAAATATTTTCTGAGATAGGAAATCTGCAGTGACAAAAGCTTGAACTGACTGTTAAAAGATATTTATGCATGGATAGAGGAGCCATTTTCATCAAGTTGCCTTTAATATGTCTGGTTTCCCAAGTTTCTATTTGTGGCTTAAATGAGTTCTTGCTGATCTGACTGACATGTTACATACAGTACTTCCATAACTTGCTCATACTGTAACACACTTTGCAACACAGAGCAATAGCCTTAAATAATCTCTTAGCTCAATACAATTTTTCCTAGGTTAGCATTTCATTTGGTATGTGCCTGAACATGATATCATGCTCCTATTTGGGATCCAAAGTCTCTGAGACCATCTCCATTAGCCTTTCTTCCCTTTACTCTACTATCAATCATAATCAGAAATGTTTCTGGTGTTTTGTGATAGCCAGGGATATACCTTCCCTTCATGCCAGCCCACAGGCTGCTTAAAGATGATGCAGCTGCTTCCTGTAAAGATCTGCTCAGAGTTCAGAAGGACAGTGTAGTTCTAACGGTCCACAATCAGAAGATGAAAGATTCTCTTTTCTTTCATGTTTCAATTTTCAAAAAATTAGATATAAAATTCAGTTTTCTGGTCTTTGATTTTCTACTCTCTAGGGGAAAAAGGAGAATTTTTTTTTAAGTGAAAAAAGAAAAAAAAAGGAGAAATCCTTAGAAATAATAACCAACTGCTCTGAAAGTAATATAAAATACAACCATACAATCATTTTGGCCAGAAAAGATCTGTCCAGGTCCCTCTGTAGAGCCTTCCTACCTTTGAGCAGATCAACATTCAACATTCCACCCAATTTGATGTCATCTGCATATTTTCTGAGGATACCATCATCCAGATTGATACAGATATTAAAAAAGGCTGGCCTGAAAACCGAGCCCTTGTGACAGAAGAGGAAATACTGCATTAAGCAAAAGCTCAAGAGTTTAAAGAAAAAGAAAACACATGTTTGTAAGTTAAGGAAAATTAGCTTATATGTCTCAACAGAGGTGGATAGCAAATATTTGTCTCAGTATGCAGGTTCCAGTTCTCCTGCAGGGCAGAGGGTTGGCCAAAGATAACTCTGCCTCTCTTAGTGAAGTGCAAATAGCATTAATTTTATTTTTTAATAGAAATTAATATTATAGTGAAATTATAATAGGTAACCATTTGACTGTCTCTAGTATTAAAATGTCTAATCCTTTGGAAAACTCTAATGTACCATTTTGTTGAAGTCTGCCATAGGATGGCTGATGTGCATATTTGACATTTTGATTTAAAACATTCTAAGGATCTCACAGCTAACAGCAAAGCAAGTGGGAGCATAATGTGCTCCAGCAAGGCAGAAGTTTCAAAATGAAAATATCTTAAAGTGGAAATGTTGCAAATTCTGAGTCGGGGTCATTAAAAGAATCTTCATTGAAAGGAAAGTGTTGGAGTGGGTAAACCAAGTGAACACTTTGTATATATGCCTCTTTTTTGTAAAAAATAGTATTTGCAAAGTCTTTCTTAAACCTCCTCAACTATTTCTACATAAATGAATGAGTTCAGAAACACCCTCCTTTTAAATTACAGTTTTCATTAACATTATACTCTTCTAGATCAGTCAATGCTATGGCATGTATGAAGCACGAGAAATGTCTTATCATTTCATATATCACACATGATAATGTCACAACTTCAGCTGACTCAATTTCATATCTGCCTGCTTGGGCTAAGACCAAGGCCATTCAATTTGCACAACTGTCTTTCCAATGAGATCCTCTTCAAGCACAGAGAGACTGCAGGAACACTGCCTGAGGTTCATAGGCAAGATGCAGAGGCACATCAATTATTCAGCTACCTGTGTGCTCTGCAGGTACCTGACTCTGAAAGGCAGTGAGGGCAATTTAAGGAAGCAGCTGAAAAGTATACCAACACTGGTGATTTTTGGTAGAAGCCTCCAGTGGAGTAACTCTTCATAAAAGTTTTCCTGATCGACTTGTCACTGAAATGGTGGAGGGGGTCCAGAGGAGGGCCACGAAAAATGATAAGCGGGTTGGAGCATCTCTGCTGCAAAGACAGGTTGAGGGAGCTGGGGTTGTTCAGCCTGGAGAAGAGAAGGCTCTGGTGAGCCGTAATAGCAGCCTGCCAGTATCTGAAGGGTGCCAAAAAAAGCCCAAAAACCCAAAAACCAAACAAAACCTTTTTTTAAAATTTTAAACAATAAAATAAAAAAAAAAATGTAAAAAAACAAGGCTGGAGAGGCTGTTTACAAAGGCCTGTAATGATAGGATGAAGGGCTATGGCTTCAAAATAGAGAAGAGTAGATTTAGAAGTTCTTTACAGTGAGGGTGGTGAGGCACTGGAACAGGTTGCCCAGGGAGGTCGTGGATGCTCCCTCCCTAGAGGTGTTCAAGGCCAGGTTGGATGAGGCCTTGAGTAACCTGTACTAGTGGGAGGTGTCCCTGCCTATGACAGGGGTTTGGAACTAGATGATCCTTGAGGTCCCTTCCAACCTTACCATTCTATGATTCTATGATTTAGACTGGGTGTTAGGAACAGATTCTTTACTATGAAGGTGGTGGAACACTGGAAAAGGTTGCCCATGGAAGTGGTTGGGGCTCCATTCCTGGAGATATTCAAGGTGAAGCTCAACAGAGCTCTGGGCAACCTGATAAAGTTGAGGATTTCCCTGCTGACTTCAGAGGGGGTAGGACTAGATGACCTTTGGAGGTCCTTTCCAGCGCAGCCCATTCTATGATTCGACGAAATCTACAGGTATCCTATACCCCAGAACCAGCCTATCATGGTCTACGGTGCAGATTATTTGTTGCCAGCACAGACAAATCTGTAGTGAGTCAAATGTGAGGGTACAATATGTTGAATCTCATCTCCAAACAGGGAGTACAAGAGCAACTGTGTTGACAATCGTATTAACATTTAACTTTTTAGTATAGATTACCTAAACCATTTTTTATCCCTCTCTGCTGCACTCAAGTGGTACTTCTCTGCAGAGCTCAGTGATATCACAATTCAGAGCATGAAACTCAGCTTACCTCAAAGGTTGACTTACAGTAGTGCATTTATAAATTGATTATTGTGTTGTATGTTTGCACCACGGACAAGAACTCTCTGGTTTGCTCAAAAGCTTTAGAGTTGCTTGAGTTGGAACTTAATAAAATGCAAAACAATTTATGTAGTTGTCAACATTGAATTGTGACTAGTTTTGTGTTTGCTACTAGGAGAAACAGCACTGGTTCCTGTGACAGAACCTATAAATCACAGAGGCTGGGAAAGACTTCTGAGATCAAGTGAAGCCTATAACCTAGCACCACAAGACCAGCTAAACCATGCCACCAAGCGCCACATACAATCTTTTCTTAAAGGTCTCCAGAGATGGTGACTCCACCACCTCTCTGGACAGTCCATTCCAGTGCCTAATCACCTTTTCCATGAGGAAGTGCTTCCTAACATCTAACCTAAACCTCCCCTGGTGCAGACCATGCCCTCTTGCCCTGTCACTAGTTGCCTGGGTAATTGAAAAGGTAATTTAAAGTCAGATATTCTCAGAGGAAAAAAAGGTTAACAGAGGGCCAAAGAGAAGAAATAGCCTCTCTCTAGAGAAGATAGAGGCTTTTGAAGTTCTCCTAAAAACAGAGCTGAAGAGAAGGTCAGCTACCAAAGTACCAGATGAAAATTAAAGGGTGGCTACACAACATGAAGACCTCTCTGCTAATTGCTTTCTAGGTTTTAAACACCTTAACCTTTTGAGACTTTTAAAGAGAATGTTTTATTTATTTGCAAACTAATTTTCATCAGCTGTTATAAAAAGATGGGGTGCTGAACACTGATATTACATGCTTCATTCTGTGATGAAATGTAAAACTTAGAAAACAAGAGAAGTCAGATCAGGATTTTCACATTAGTAGTAATTGTGATTAGAAGTTAAAAACAGTTTAGCAAAGTGATGCTTGATTGGCTTTTAAACTAAATGGTGAATATCAACTTTAAAACCCTAATTTAATGAGACCAAGCCACAGTCACGTATTAGGTGGTCCAGATGAAGGAGATGCTGCCATCCAAGAAGCTCTCAGACCAGCTGGCATACTTAAACATTAGAAACCTCCCTTTCTCATACTATAGGATTTAAAGTAGTGTTTGCAATGGTGTTTAAGCAATCCCACACTCTTTAACTCTGATAGAAAAGATCTACAGGGCTAAATCTGAGAGTAGGATGAGAAGAAAAATACATTGATTGCATATGCAAGCTTCTTCAAGGATCAGTGCTGGGACCAGTCTTGTTTAATATCTTCATTGCGGACATGGACAGTGGCATTGAGTGTGCCCTCAGGAAGTCTGCCAATGACACCAAGCTGTGTGGTGTAGCAGACACACCGGAGGGAAGGGATCTATCCAGGAGGACCTTGGCAGGTTGGAGAGGTGGGTACAAGCCACCCTCATGAGGTTCAAGAACATCAAATGCAAGGTCCTACATCTGGGCCAGGGCAATCTCAGGCACTGATATAGGCAGGGCAGTGACTAGCTCGAGAGTAGCCCTAAAGAAAAGGATTTGGGGGTACTGGTGGACAAGAAGCTCAGCATGAGCCACCAGTGTGCACTGGAAGCCCAGACAGCCAACTGTAACCTGGGTTGCATGAAAAGAAGTGTGGGCAGCAGATCAAGGGAGGTGACTCTTTCCCTCTGCTCCACTCTGGCGAGACCCCGCCTGGAGCACTGCAACCAGTTCTGGAGGCCCTCTTACAGGAAAGATATGGATGTGCTGGAGTGTGTTCAGAGAAGGGCCATGAGCATGATCAGAGAGCTGGAGCTCCTCTCCTATGGAAACAGACTGAGAGAGTTGGAGCTGTGCAATCTGGAGAAGAGAAGGCTTCAAGGAGACCTTATTGTGGCCTTGCAGTATCTGAAGGGGGCATACAAGAAAGCTGGGGAGGGACTCTTTTTAGGATGTCAGGTAGTGAGAGAATTAAGTGAGAGAATTAAGGGACATGGAGCAAAGCTAGAAGTGGGTAGATTCAGATTGGATGTTAGGAAGAAGTCTGGTAAATGTGGAGTTGGGGTTTTTTTGGTGTTTTTTTGGTTTGTTTTGGGTTTTTTTGTTTTGTTTTTGTTTGTTTCTGGGTTTTTGTTTTTTTTTTTTTGTGAGAAAGGAAAAAAGATAAGGCAGGTTTGGAGGGTGATGAAAGGGAGAGAATTCATAGCACCTTCTGTGGGACCATGGTAGCACAGCACTGAAGAAGCTGTGGAAAACTGGCATGAAACAGGCATGACAAAAAAGAGCAATGGGTCAAAAATTTGATCTAACAGTTGAAGTGAAGGAGTACTTATATGACGTGAAAACTCGGTGGGCCTGATCTTTTGCAGACATGAATTGATGGAGTCTTATCAATCTTGTGGAACCAAGCCATTTTACACCCTCCCAAACTTATCCAGGTTGTCTTTTGTTTATCTTTTAGTTGTTCTGCTTTTCAAAGCAGTCCTAAAAAAACCACTGTACACCTGAGGATTTTGCTTGGTAAACAAAATGTTATCTTTCTAGTTGGGACAGGATTTTAGGACTTGGAAAATGCACTTTCACTGTTGTAGTTTTGTCTCTAGGGTACATTATTTTCCCACTTTATTTAGAACTGCTAGTGCATTTTCAATGCACAGAGTTCACTAACAACAGTGTCCTCTGATCTGCTAAGACAGAATGCAACTCAAATGTCCTTCCAAACCCTGAGCAGGCAAAGCTCTCCTCTTTTGCTGATGTGTGCAAGATCTCCTTTATAAATCAGGACTAATTGTTGTTTTCCTGGCTGTCATGCAGTCTTCTAATAACCATATTGATTAAACTGGAGAGACTCTGAGTTATTAAATTTATGATGGCTGTCCTGATGCCACTTGAACGTTGTTATTAATAGACGCCAGGTGTATTATAGCAGTGTGTGCCTATGCGTCAGTAATACAGAGCCAGGTCATACCCCAACGTTTGAAACACAAAGGGGTATTAACCTGTTTCAGCTTCCCAGATATCTATGTGAAGTCTTCTTCCCCTTTCCAGAAGGATGGTATGCAGCACTTCCTCATTCTGTCCAACTTTCTCAGAGATTTAAGGTCAAGTGTAAGTGGTAAGTTGAGTGAAAAGCAAACCCAGATGTCTGCTGTTGCTCACATTTAGTGTACTTCATTGTGCACCTGCATACATGAGTGGGCACTGGTACACCTCAGCTTCTTGTGGAAACTGGTCATCTTCTACAGAAGGATTAAGCAGATCCTATCTTCTGAAGCTGCCTAAGCAGAGGTTCATAGAATCATAGAATTGTCAGAGCTGGAAGGGACCCCCAGGATCATCTAGCTCCAACCTCTCTACCATGGGCAGGGAAACCTCACACTAGATCAGGTTGTTCAGAGCCACATACAGCCTGGCCTTAAACACCTCTAAGGATGAGGCTTCCACCACCTCCCTGGGCAACCCATTCCAGTGTCTCACCACGCTCATGGTGAAGAACTTCTTCCTAACATCCAATCTGAATCTACCCATTTCTAGCTTTGCTCCATTCCCCCTAATCCTATCACTACCTGACATCCCAGTTTTCTTGTAGGCCCTCTTCAAATACTGGCAGGTCACTATAAGGTCTCCTTGGAGCCTTCTTTTCTCAAGACTGAACAACCCCAGTTCCCTCAGTCTGTCTTCATAGCAGAGGAGCTCCAGCCCCCTGATCATCCTTGTGGCCCTTCTCTGGACACACTCCAGCAAGCCCCCAACTTTCCTGTAATGGGGGCTTCAGAACTGCATGCAGTGCTTTAGGTGGGGTCTCACCAGGTTGGAGTAAAGGGGAGAATCACTTCCCTCAACCTGTTTGCCACACTTCTCTTGATGCAGCTCAGGATATGGCTGACTCTCTAGGCTGCAAGTGCACACTGGCAGTTCATCATACATGAAGGGGAGAATAGCTACACCCTTTGGATGACAGTTGAAAAGCCCTGAGGAATTTCACGTCAATATGTATGTATTTTTAAAGCACAGAAATCACCTCAGAGTCATCATCCTTCTTTCCAGGGAATGAGTTCTTGTACGCTAGTGGTAGCTTTACTACCCCATACCAGGACAAGGCCCAGGTCTTGGCCAGTCTTTGGATGCACTGCAAGGAACATACTGTGGGAAAAGTTTAGATAGGGGGAGAGAAAGGGAGTAAGAATGTGAGAGTACAGAATGTTTCTTTCAGAAGGGAAGAAAGGGCAATTTCTAAAGGGAGAAAAAGCAGTTACAGGCTCTATATCATCCTCCAAGACTTCTCTAGCTGAAGCTGCAATTTCTTAATTTCACTTTTACAGATGTATATTTCTCTGAGTCATCTCTGAATTGCTGCATTTTCAGGCAAAATGTGCCTACTTCCCACTTTATTCTTGGAAAGATAATAATTGTCCTCTCCAAAGCACCTTTCCTACATCCAGATGGGTTACTAGCATAGACTCTGCTATGAAGAAATCTGTGGCAAATTGTATGTAAGTTCTGACAGAAGTGAACCCACAAGTGTCTTTTTCTGCCTTCATGGCAATTATTAGCTCAACTTATTTTGACAGGAGATTCTGTGCTCTGCTTTTGAAAACCTTACACTGCCGGCGTCAATACACACCACAGTGAGATATTAGTTGGTGAGTTTTCTCATACCAGAAATTTTTGTGGGTAACTAGCATAAACCTACCAGCTAAAGGAAAAAAATACCTCTGCAACTATCTTCTTCTAAATATTTGATCCTTATTTTAAAAATAAGCTACTCAAGGAGGAAAACAAAACCAAAAACTGACCTTACTGTTCGTGTTTGCATGCAATTCTTTAACTGAACTACAACAAATCTGCCTCTGTGTGCGATCGGAAGAATCTTAACTGCTTCTCCCCACCTATTAAGAAGGCAACATCATCAGCTATGTTTATCCATCCAGCCAAGCCAGATGTCTTATTTGATTGGATAGTAAGCTAGCAGAAGCGTATCATATACCACCATGAGACTACGTGGTTTAAATAAGTAGCTAAACTGAGTTCTCATCCGTCCTCACTCACAACTCCCATGGGGAGGAAGCACAGACTAAGAAAATAACCCCCAACAGAGCTCTTACATTAATTTGATGAAAAGCTCAACATGAGCCTGCAGTGTGCACATGCAGCCCAGACAGCCAACGGAGTCCTAGGTTGCATCAAGAGAAGCGTGGCCAGCAGGGCAAGGGAGGGGATTCTGCCACTTTACTCTGCTCTCGTCAGACCCCACCTGGAGTACTGTGTGCAGTTCTGGAACCCTCAGCACAGGAAGGACATGGAAGTGGTGGAGCGAGTCCAGAGGAGGGCCACAAAGATGATCAGAGGGCTGGAGCAGCTCTCCTATGAGGACAGGCTGAGAGAGTTTGGGCTCTGCAGCCTGGAGAAGAGAAGGCTTTGAGGGGACCTGATAGTAGCCTTCCAGTATCTGAAGGGGGCCTACAGGAAGGCTGGGGAAGGATTATTTACAAGGTCCTGCAATGACAGGACAAGGGACAATGGGCTTAAACTGGCAGAGGGGAGATTTAGACTGGATGTTAGGAGGAAGTTCTTTACAGTAAGGGTGGTGAGGCACTGGAACAGGTTGCCCAGGGAGGTTGTGGCTGCTCCCTCCCTGGAGGTGTTCAAGGTCAGATTGGATGAGGCCTTGAATAACCTGTACTAGTGGGAGGTGTCCCTGCCTATGGCAGGGGGTTGGAACTAGATGATCCTTGAGGTCCCTTCCAACCTTACCATTCTATGATTCTATGAATTTAATTTCTATAGTTCAACATAATTTACATTATAAAATGATTGCTGTGAATTTTTCACTTTCTGAGAACAGAGTAAGGGAATAATGTACATCAAAATTACAGCATTGATGTATTGCAGATACCACACTATTGAATGTCTGCAACAGAAATTCTTAGATCATTTGACTGTTGTTTTATGAGAATTATTTGTGCCCCAAACTTTTCACTCACAGTTTTGCCACTGATGTCTGGCTTCTGGAATTGCTCTCCCTCCTATCTCCCTTGGCACTGGCTTTAAAACTGGAGGTTCTAAGACAGATAGGTACCACTAGCCCAGATCTGAACACTGAACTGTAGCAATACCTCTTCTGAATTCCACAATCTGTTACAGGAAAACAAATGAGAAGTTTAGAGGTTCAAATATTGTTTACTCATGCAATTTTCTTGGTATGGTACTGTAGTTAAAAAAAAAAAAAAAAAAAAAAAAAGTGCTCTAAGTTAAAAGTGTAGTCTACCCGGACTTCAGCAAAGCCTTTGACACTGTCTGCCACAACAAGCTTCTGGCAAAGCTGCCAGCTCATGGCTTGGACACATTCACTCTGATATGGGTCAAGAACAGGCTGGAGGGCCAGGTCCAGAGAGTGGTGGTGAATGGTGCCACATCCAGTTGGCAGCTGTCACCAGTGGTGTTCCCCAGGGATCAGTGCTGGGCCTGATCCAGTTCAATATCTTTATTGATGGTCTGGACCAGAGGATTCAGTCCAGCATCAGTAAGTTTGCAGATGACACCAAGTTAGGAGCAGGTGTTGATCTGTTGGAGTGTAGGAGTGATCTTCAGAGGGACCTGGACAGGCTGGATGGGTGGGCAGAGGCCAATAGGATGAGATTTAACAAGGCTAAGTGCGGGGTTCTACACTCTGGCCTCAAGAACCCCAAGCAGTGCTACAGGCTGGTAACAGAGTGGCTGAAGAGCAGCCAGGCAGAAAGGGACCTGGGGGTACTGATAAATAGTAGCTAAACATGAGTCAGTAGTGTGCCCAGGTGGCCAGGAGAGCCAGGAACAGTGTGAACAACAGGACAAGGGAGGTTATTCTTCCCCTGTACTCAGCACTGGTCAGGCCACACCTTGAGTCTTGTGTCCAGTTCTGGGCCCCTCAATTCAAGAGACATGTTGAGGTACTGGAACGTGTCCAGAGAAGGGTGTTGAAGCTGGTGAGGGGCCTGGAGCACAGCCCTCACCAGGCCGTAAGGGAGCTGGGGGTGTGCAGCCTGGAGAAGAGAAGGTTCAGGGGTGACCTCATTGCTGTCTACAACTACCTGAAAGGAGGTTGTAGCCAGGTGAGAGTCAGTCTCTTCTCCCAAGCAACCCACAACAGAGCGAGGGGACACAGTCTCAAGCTGTGCCAGGGGAGGTATAAGGCTGAATATTAGGAAGAAGTTCTTGACAGAGAGAGTGATTGGCATTGGAATGGGCTGCCCAGGGAGGTGGTGGAGTCACCATCCTTGAAGGTGTTCAAGAAAAGACTGGATGAGGCACTTAGTGCCATGGTCTTATAGACTGGCTAGGGCTGGGTGATAGCTTGGACTGGATGATCTTGGAGGCTCTTCCAACCTGGTCAACTCTATGATTCTAAAAAAACATCCAGGAAGATATAGAATAAATTTTTGCTAAAAAACCCACAAACTTTCAGAAGTTTACAAAAATCACATAATGTTAGGGTCTGGAAGTGACCTCAAAAGATCATCTAGTCCAACCCTCCTGCCAGAGTCATATGTGGTGTAGCTTTTCAGCTACTATTTTTCATCTTTAGATGCCCAAACTGACAAATCTTGTGTTGGTTAGAGAAAGAAAAGGCACCATAACTTCTGAACCGATTTGGGACACTTAGGCTGCAAGTCTGTGTCCCAGTGCCCCTAGGGTATTAACTCTGAATAACACTAGTTCCACATCCTGAAGCTTGTGACTGAAAAGTGCAATTTTCACACTAGATGTAAAGCCAGTGTTTCACTGAAAGTGTGAAAACTGATGCCCCTGGAAGGGGGAGTCTGCTTTCTCCATGAGGAACAAGAAAAATGAATGCTGTAATTGCAACACAGAAAATTCCATCTTCCACACACACTGGATGTGGGAGGAGAAATACTGAGGCGTCCGTTTGTTACAAAGCAATTAATTTTGTTCTGGCAGTCAGTAGGACCCCAGCTGTCTCTTTCACTTTCATCCTGTGACAAACACGTGGAGCACTATGCTGATTTCCAGCATGAAAACAGAGAAAACAAATGAACAGTAGTAAGTTGCTAAGAATGCTCATTTAAATTAGATGTCTTCCTGGCTGCCCAAAATGACTTGTTTTTTTGTTAACCCAACTGGATCAAGAGCATCTAGGCAGGTGTCTAGATAGGTTGTAGGACAGGTTAAGTCTCAAACATTTCTAATAATTATTAAAAAAAAAAAAAAAAAAAAAAAAAGAAAAGCATCAGATTTTAGTCATCATTGTCAAACAGTGATGTCTGAGTTAGAGGCTGGCATTCCTGCTTCACACAGCTCCTTAAAGGAAATTACCAGTGTAAGAGAAGATTTTTCCCTATGAAACTGAAAAATCACAAGACCATATATATACACAACATAACGTATCAATTTTCAGATAGTTTTTCATTACAACATCCTTTAAGTGTTAGCAGAAGGTCCATGGGGTGAGTGAAAAGGAATTACATGTGATTGAATGTCTCAATTATACTTCATATATGCAATGAAGATACTAGAAAAATCAGTCTGCTTCAGTGACTTACCTAGAGATCTGGAAAGGGCAAGAAAAGGGCCTCGGTTTCAGAAGGGAAAAGTACATAAACAGGGAGGAAGGGGAGGAAACAGTTGCTTTTGTAATGGTGTGTACATACATATATATATACACACACACACACATACATATGTGTGGATATATATATATTTATACACACAGACATATTTGCAGAATGAAGAATTTCACCGTTTAAAAAAGTTATCTGTAACGTATTTGATCAAACACAGTGGAGGATGTTTTACTCTGCTGGTATCACTAGAACCTCACTGGTGACAACTCTTGTCCACCCTGAGGAAATAAGCAGAATGAACAGTCATTCATATCACATGAAACTTCTAAAATATAGAGGCTTTTGAGATGATGTGATTGCAAATGTCAGTAAGTGTTTCATCCACTACAGAGGCCGATCTTCAACTGTATTTGGTTCTTGATGCTGAATTGGGAATGTTCAGAGAAAGCTTTGCAGATAAACTTTTCTTACTAAAGTAGACAGTAATTTCCTCAGCTGAAGTCCAGTTAGCACACATACTAGTATTATCACCACTAGTTGCAATGAAACACAGATGCAGCAAAATGAAGATTATAGAACATAAAACCAAAACTTTTCTTAAGTTTATCAAAATAAGTGGATAACTTAATTCCAGGAAACTATTGCAAATGACTGTCTCCCAGATTGTCTTTTTGAAATAGTTTTAAGTAATTACAGGGTTATTCTTTATAGAACAGGCTATAGTCTCTGGAGACTGAGGCTTCCCCTTAGACAAATTTATTAATCAGTCAATCATCTATCAAACACAACATTAACCTTCCTAAACTCAAGACTAGAGCAGTGCTTTAGGTTTTTGAAATCGTCTGGAAGTTCAAGTAGTATGACTTTGGGGAGGGCTGGGGAGGAGAGAACGGCATAGAGATTACAGAGCAGCAGGTCAACTAACAAAGTTTGACTTTGGATTGTTGGATGATATGAAAAAAGAAAATATCCTCAAGTGTCTCCAAAGAGATTGGACAGTAAAGAGTTTATCTGTGACAAACCTCTTTGTTTCTGCAGACATCAGTGAAGATACAGCAGAGGAAATGGAGGAGCTGCAGTTATGCATTTGCAATACACAAAGTCCTTGTTTTCCCACTAGGCACTGCAGAATAGCAATTGTCCATTCACAGCACATATCACATCCTCTGCATTTCAGAGCTAATATTTTTGCAGTCCTTTAAGCTAGCCTGTTTCAGTTTAGTCCAGTTAATTTTTATAACCCTTTGTGGTGCATCGCATGAGGTAGGTGTGTTCACACTCTGTTCCTTGTTACATAAATTGTTTATGTTGATGCCTTTTTTTTTTTTTTTTCCCCCCAGGTATAATGTTTAAAGAAAAAACTAAAAGATTTTCAAATTGCAAAGGGTTTATATCTGCAGCAACACCTCAGAGCTGTAAAAAGTCTCATTGCACATACTGGGAAAATAAGAGGACTGTTAGTCACTGAGCATACCTGTATATTAATCCACTGAACAACACAAACTAGCTGTGTTGGCTGGGATTATTTTAAAGACCACTCGTAAACACACACAGCACACAGGAGCTCTGACAAGTGGCTCCTCCTCCCGTATTTCAGAATCACACTCCTGAAAACAATGTTAGTTTTATGCTAGCAGTTGCTTTCATTTCCTGCAGCAGACACTGTTCCCTGTAATGCTGCAACACTCATTCAAGGCAGATCATTAGCTGGAATATGAACTGAACCTATATGCCTATCAAACAGGCGTCAGGCTGCATTACTTCAACTTTCAAGCAAATTTCCACTTTGCTTTGCCTAAGCAGCGACAGAAATCTGAAAGCTGGTGTTGATACAAGATGATCATTTCCCTTCCTTCCCACTGAAGATCTGCTTGTAAGTCAAAGTGCAGGCTACTTTTTAATTTTGAACTTCTGAACTCAAACCAGTAATGCAAACTAAGCATGTAGTAAAAAAAAACCAACCAAAAACCAAAACCCAAATCAAACCAAAACCAACCAAAAAAAAAAAAAAAACAAAAAAACCCAAAACCTAAAACCCCCACTCCTAAAAATAAGGCCAATATTCTTTTCTGCTTGACCTGTTTATTTTCAACTCTTTCTCTCTCTCTGCTCTAACTCTCAGACAAACTCACAGCCCCCTCAGGAGAAAATGAGTTCTTGCTTTCTTCTACCTCCATCTAAGCCAGCCAAGTCCCAGGTCTCTTCTCCTGCCACAGAACAGCAGGAAAACAGACAGAAAAAGCAATCACACTTTCCTCAGTGGTATCAGAGAGGATGACAATAACAGATCCTTCCTGCAATCTTCTTTCACCATCAAATGGTTAAATCATTTAAGTTAAAATTTTCATCTAGTTTGAATAAAGAGAAAAAGGGAGGAAAAATCAAACCCGGTTGCTGTAGTAACAATCACCAGAAAAAACATAATCTTTTCTACCAAATAATATTATCTCCCTCACCCCTTGCAATTTTAGTTCCCCTTCAGAGAAAAAAAAAAAAAAAAAAAAAAAAAGATGATGATGTTACCTCTTTTAGATACGTTGTACATACCTCAACCATTAAACAAGACATTTAACCATAGTGGCAGCTCTGTGACCTTTGAATGCCGTGAAATCTCTAAGCGGTGCAGCTTGTTCATGAAGACTTGTACTGCAGAATCCAGTAACTGCATCCAGGATTAGGAATAGAATTAAGTAACAACAGCAAAACAAAAAGAAAAGAAAAAGAAAAAGAAAAAGAAAAAGAAAAAGAAAAAGAAAAAGAAAAAAAGAAAAAGTAAAAAAAAAAGAAAAGAGGAAAAAAAAAAATCTCCCCAAGTCCCCCAACCCGACCAATAAAACCACCTTAAGAAGCAAAAAGACTGGTGAAGAGAGTGCACTTTTCTGCCAGTGTGAGGGCTGGGAAAGGCTGAGCAGAGTGAAGCTTGCTGCAGTCTGCCTGCCTGTGTGAGCAAGCTGAAGGCCGTGCAGGGCTGGGAGGTGCTGTCAACTGCCAGAGGCGCGGGAGAGCAGACCAATCCGCGCCCGCGCTGGCAGCTCGGAGGAGTGAAGCCTCCTCTGTTTATGTTTCCTCATTTCAGGAGTGACGTCAAAGGGTTTAGTTTTTCCTCTGCATGTGCTATTAATTTTAAACGACTGCTACGGGAGGAGCGTGGCAGTGATTTAGGCAGGCAACCCTACTTGAAAGAAAGGAGAGTCATGATTTATCTGTCCTGGATTTTGCTTAGAAATATTTATAGAGGAACCAGAAAGATCCAAAATATCCTTGCAAGATGGGGAAAGGTTAGGAATGTGCTTATATGTACTGTAAAATGTACCGAATATGTTTCTCGATGAGAGCTGTTATCTGTATGGCTTTTGATGTAAAGTCAGACCTGATTCTGCCCTTGCCCTGAGGTACATCGAGAACTGCTTCTCCAAATTCAGTGGTGTCATGCCAGTGTAAACCTGGTGAAAGAAGACTGAAACCACTGTGCTCATCCCCTTATCAGTCATCACTAGTTAGGCTGCAAATTAGCAAACCTCTTTCATTACTGTGGCAGTCACTGATACAATCAACCTTTAAGTTCAGCTGCAAATACCCTTTCCACCAGCAGATCGCAGCCCATTTGTGCTCACTTATAAACTTTGCTGTGGACCGCTACACAAGGGTTTATAACATATCAAAGCTCGTGCCGAAGACAAGAGGCACTGGCAAAGTTTGGCTTCTCCTATCACTGAATCATGGTCAGTGGAGAAGCTTAAGCTTCAAAAAGAACAGCATATGTCAAGGTCAGTAAGCAGGAGCAACACAGTTCATAACAACACAGTAACACAGAATTGATAGGAGGTCAGCTGCCATTGATAACAGTTTAGTTATCTTCATAATTTTAGTTTAATTCATTTTCTCTTCTAGGGATTCCTTTTGAAGAGATTGGTTCGTAGCATGCAGTTTATTCCTAAAAAGTCCAAACGGTCTAGGATTTAATTTTAAAATACATATAAGTGCTTTTGACAGCTGTTGAGAAACAAATTTCTCAATGATCCACAAACCAAGTACAAAAATAGTAGAAGTAATAGTAGCTTCTCCATGACCACTGAATGATGCTACTGAAGTGTTAAGACAGAGAGACCAAAATATTTAATGATTTTGTTTTCTCAGCGAAAGCTCTACCTGTGCTATCACTGCAAATGTAATCAGCTTCAGCACAAATGCAAAGGGTTATGGAGCTGTAAATGCTGAAATAACATATTAAAAAGTATTAAATAAGTAAGAGATTTACAAAATCAATTACAGCTCATTACATTCATCTGACTGTACTTAGAGAACTGTGTAGAATCATAGAATCACTCTGGTTGGAAATACCTTTCAGATCATTGAGTCCAGCCATTATCTAACTCTACCAAGTCTGGTGATAAAGGCTGTTCTTTAGCACCACGTCTATGCATCTTTTAAAAACCTCCAGAGATGGTGATTCAGCCAGTTCCCTGGAGAGCCTATTCCAGTCTCTGATAACCCTTTCAGTGAAGAAACTTCTTTTATTATCCAATTAACACCCATGCTCCACCCCCTCCACCCTCCCCATCCCCCTCAGCACAACTCTAGACTGTTTCCTGTCACCCCTTCACTTGATAATATGGAGAAGAAACCACCACTCAAGTCCCTACAGTCTATTTTTGGGTAGCTGTAGGAAGTGATATGGTCTCCCCTCAACCTCATTTTTTCCAGACTGAAGAACCCTTAGATGTTCCTCATAAGACCTGTTCTCTAGACCCTTCAGCTCCATGTCTTTCATGTAGAGGGGCCCAAAACTGAACACAGCACTCCAGGTGCAGCCTCACCAGTGCTGCTTCTCAAACTATGCATGACCCAGGCCACACTACTGCTGAACTCTTGGCCACCTGAGCACATTGCTGGCTCATATTCACAGCTGTCAGCCAGCAACTCCCTGGTCTTCCCTGCTGTTCAGCTTTCCAGTTGTTCTTTCCCAAGCTTGTAGTGTCACCTGGAGTTGTTCTGACCCAGGTTCAGGACTCAGCACTTGGCCTCGTTGAACCTCATACAATAGAACTTGTGCTGTTGACCCAGCCTGTCCAGGTCCTTCTGAAAAGCCTTACTTCCTCCCATCTTAGTGTCTTCTGCAGGTTTACTGTGAGAGGCTTATCCAGATGATTAATAAAGATACTAGAGAGACCTGGCCCCACTACTAAGCCCTGGGGAACACCACTTGTTACTGTCTCCCAACTGGATTGAACTCTGTTGACCACCACTCTTTGGGCCCAATCATGCAGCCACTTTTTAATCCAGTGAAGCATCCACCCATCCAAACAACGTGCAGCCAGATTCTCTAGGGGGATGCTGTGGGAAACAGTGTGAAATTCTGTATTGAAGTCTGGGTATGCAGCATGCACAGCCTTTCCCACACCACTAAGCAAATCACCTTGTTGTGGAAGGGGATCAGGTTTGCCAAGCAAGACCCATGTTGACTAGCCCTGATCTCCTGGTTGTCCTGCATAACAGCACTCAATATGATGTAATTTATGACCTGCCCTGGCACTGAGATCAGACTGACACATCTGTAGTTCCTCCTTCTGTCACTCCTTTACAGAAAGAGTGATTGGAATGGACTGCCCAGGGAGGTGGTGGCCGGTCTGAAGGTGTTTAAAAGGAGACTGGATGAGGCACTTAGTGCCATGCTTTAGTTAGTTAGAAGGCATTAGGTGATAGGTTGGACTCGATGATCTCAAAGGTCTTTTCAACCTGGTTAATTCTGTGATTCCTTGTAGATGAGTGTCACATTTGCTAACCTTCAGCCAACCAGGAGCTCCCCATTTAGCCAATTCCAGTGAGAATTATCTGGAGTCTGTGAGGGAAGGCTGAGATTTACATTGTGTAGTCCAAAAAAAAAGGGAAAGTTTATTAGAAATATTAGCTATATAGTGGGTACATTTTCCTAAAAGAAAATAATGCTAGAGTTTATTCTTTGTCCTGGAGATATTTAAACTCTTTTACAGCCTTCATGATGATATAGCTGTGTCTGAGCTTGTAGTAAGTTTCAAACTGTGTTCAAGAAGTGATTAGGGCAATACCCAAACTCTGTGAGGGCCTGGAAACAGGACAGTTTAGATAATTAAGCTCCACCATTCAAGGCCTGCATTCTGGCTCTGTTGCCAGCATAGATGAAGGCAATTTGCAAAGAAGAACAGAATAATTTTTTTTCCCATATTCACTGTGGTTAGAACAAGTAAACTGTAGCAGAAAAAAGTTGCTTGACATAGGAAAAACTAAATTTAGGAGAGCGAAGTACTGAAATAGATAGGTTATGATAGTCTGTGGTGTCCTATTACTGACTATTTTTAAATGTAAGTTTAGGCAGCCATCATTCATGAGTAGTTCTGACATAGATGATCCTACTTTGGAGCAGAAGAGGGATTTCTGAATGTCTATTCCAATCCTATGTTTTATGTTTTACTATCAGTCTTATCAATATTACACTGTGTTTCACGAGTAAGTGTCGTGATACATTCAAGTTCTGCTCAAAGTCTTACATAGCTTATATCACAGAAACATTCAGGTTGGAAAAGCCCCTCAGGATCACCCAGTCAAACTGATATCCCTATTCTACAAGGTTCACCCTAAACCATATCCCCAAGCACCACATCCAAATGACTTTTAAACACATTTGGACTTGGTGACTCAACCACCTCTTTGGGCAACCCATTCCAATGCCTGACCACTCTTACTGGGAAAAAACGTCTGCTAGTATTTACCCTGACCTACCCTGTGACAGCTTGAGGCCATTCCTTCTTGTTTTCATAGAATCATAGAATCATAGAATGGTAAGGTTGGAAGGGACCTCAAGGATCATCTAGTTCCAACCCCCTGCCATAGACAGGGACACCTCCCACTAGTACAGGTTACTCAAGGCCTCATCCAATCTGGCCTTGAACACATCCAGGGAGGGAGCATCCACAACCTCCCTGGGCAACCTGTTCCAGTGCCTCACCACCCTTACTGTAAAGAACTTCCTCCTAACATCTAGTCTAAATCTCCCCTCTGCCAGTTTAAACCCATTGCCCCTTGTCCTGTCATTGCAGGACCTTGTAAATAATCCTTCCCCAGCCTTCCTGTAGGCCCCCTTCAGATACTGGAAGGCTACTATCAGGTCCCCTCAAAGCCTTCTCTTCTCCAGGCTGCAGAGCCCCAACTCCCTCAGCCTGTCCTCATAGGAGAGCTGCTCCAGCCCTCTGATCATCTTTGTGGCCCTCCTCTGGACCCGCTCCAACACTTCCATGTCCTT
>VWZE01023419.1:14040-37934 GCA_013396675.1 Eubucco bourcierii | reverse complement strand
AAGTTCCAAAATAAAAGTACAACAAAGTGACCAAAAAAAAAAAAAAAAAGATGAAAAAAGGGAAAATCTCAAAGATTATTTTCAAAATATCATTGGAAAAAGAAGGGAAAAAAAAACCAAACAAAATAATGCTCAGCCTAAATATCTCTATGCTAATGTAAAATGTACCAAAAATAATAGAAGGAGCTAGAAAACTTAATGCAAGATCAAAATTACAACTTAATTGACATAATACAGATATTTGGTAGGGTACAGTTATGTGACTATGTGCCTGGAATACTAATACCAAATAGCACAGCTTGTTCAGGAACAAGAGGAGGGGAAAAGGTGAAGGAGGTTGTGCCACATATCTGACTTGGATATGCAGAATGCAGTAGGAAATAGATATGGAGAGTCTGAATGATAGTTCAAAGAAAAATAAGGTAGGCATTGTTGGGGAATATGCTGCAGATCCAGGCAGATGAAGCAGATAAATCTTTTTGTTAGCAATCAGCAGGATTTTCTGAAACACAGGACTTTGCAATAATGATAATTTTAATCATGCAGCTCTTGCAGACATCTGAGATGGACTCAGACATCTTAATTCATTCTATCCAGAACAGGTGTTGAGAGCACATTTTGGAATCCCTCACATTTATGACCCTACGCTTTATAGCTTTCCTGCTTGACTAAGCAATAGATTAGACTTCATTTATAGGCCCAACTCATACCTGGAGGCATTTTCACACTTGTCTTTAGCTACTCTCCCCGTCAACATAAGTGGCACATCAAGACATGCTATGTCCTACCATGGAATGGCATTCCTCTTTTCAAATCTTCTACCTTTCCATTGTGGCCTTTGAAAAAGATATTAGAGATACTACTTGATCTGCCTCACCCAAACCAGACTCCTTATACTCAGATGTACTCCCTGAAACCTAAATATTTATGTTCATCTAAATGCCACTAAAAAATGAGTTTGCACATGGTCAAATGGTAGACACTGCTCTTGGCCAGGCAAAAAAGATGTCTCTTTCCTAAGGTACCTTCCATTTTCTTCTTATTTCTACCTTGGGTATCTTTAGGAAGAGGTCCAGCATGGGACCACACCTTGCTGTTCATATTGCTGACAATGACATCTGAGGCAGTATAATCATTTTAGAGTGTGGGGATGATAAGTGGAAAAAGATGTGTCTTTTAAAAACTGCTGCCACTGCTGAATGACTTCATGACTTTCTTTCCACATCTCTCAGCTCCAGCCAAAATTGTTCTGAAATGCAAGATGGGAGATGTTTCATTAACTATCCAAGGTATTGCTACTTTTCTTTAGGTCATGACCATGTAAGCTTGAGGATGATGAAGATTCTGTGATGAAACTTGCCCCATGTTAGGTCTGTCGCAGTTATTTTTGATGGGATGATAAAGATGAAAAACTACTGCAGAGGCTAAGTCTTCTGTAGTCATGAAAAGGAGAGAGTGAATGATCACAGTCAAAGCAGCATATTGCCAAAGAGGTTTATGCTTATCCAACCCAGGACAGCAGATATAGTACTCTTGTAGTTTATATATTATGTTGGATATCTTGATGTTGGGAAAGTTTTAAAGGCAGATTTCTCCAGATTGAATCATGTGAGATGGCTGGGTAAGTGACTAGATGTGGATGTCCTGTACCTGATTACTTACAACTTAATCACAGAATATTAGAGGTTGGAAGGGACCTCCAGAGATCATCAAGTTGAATCCCTCTGCCAAAGCAGGATCGCCTAGGGTAGTCCCCACAGGAATCCATCCAGGTAAGTTTTGAAAGTTTTCAAAGAAAGAGACTCCACACCCTCTCTGGGCAGCCTGTTCCAGTGCTCTGTCACTTTAACTGTGAAGAAGTTTCTCCTCACGTTGAGGTGAAATCTTCTATGTTCAAGTTTGCAGACATTGCTCCTTCTCTTATTGCTGTGGACCACTGAAAAGAGATTAGCCCCATCCGCTTGACACCCACCCCTCAGATACTTCTAGACATTGATGAGATCTCCTCTCAGTCTTCTCTCTAAACTAAATAGCCCAAGCATTCAGTTAGCTTTTCAGTCTTGTTACAGATGCAATGAATGGCTAGAAGCAGCCTTGGTACACCTTCTGTGGAAGAGACTCCTTACAGTTCACTTTTGCTGGGATCTGTGTATTTACAGATAGCCTTTGTGAACTGTAAGATGTTGCTGGCTGGGGAGCAGCTGGGGTTCAGGATTGTCTGAAATGACCCAAGGCCAAGGTGCAGAGGGCAGTGTGACTCATACAAGCGTGGAGTTAAGTAAAGGCATGATGTTGGTTGGAGTTTGGTCCCCAAAGGAGGACACAAATTGCTGATGCGACTGTAGACGTCATTTATCTGACTCATAAATCTAGTGCGCTGGTGCATGGTTTAGACTTCTGGACTTGATCTCATCTGGAAAAGTACTGCCACAACAAGATTACACAGAAAGGTGTCTACAACACAGGAATGCTCTCCAGTTTCCTCAAATTTATTTGTGCATTGTTCTCTCTGGCTTTCCAGTTGTTATCCTGCCTACATATCATCAGGAGTCTTTTCCAATATGATCTAAAAATGTAGTTGTTTCTGGCAAGTAACTTTCCTCTAACTATTCCCTATGCCCTACCAGAGTTCCCAATCTTTTCATTCAGCATCTGCACTCATCTGAATTGCTGAGTTTCTTTTAGCTTTCACAGAATCACACAGAATCACAGAAACATTCAGGTTGGAAAAGACCCTCAGGATCACCAAGTCAAACCCTACTCTAAAAGGTTCACCCTAAACCATATCCCCAAGCACCACATCCAAACAACTTTTAAACACATCCAGGGTTTGGTGACTCAACTTCCTTCCTGGGCAGCTCATTCCAATGCCTGACTACATTTCCTGGGAAAAAAATGTTTCCTAATATCCAGTCTAAACCTACCCAGTTGCAGCTTGAGGCCATTCCCTCTTCTTCTATCACTAGTTATCTCTGAGAAGAGACCAGCACCAACCTCCCTACAATGCCCTTTCAGGTAGCTATAGACAGCAATGAGGTTTCCCCTCAGCCTCTTCTTTTTCAAACTAGACAGCCCCAGTTCCTTCAGTTGCTCCTCATAATATTTATTCTCCAGGTCCTTCAGCAGCTTCGTTGCCTTCCTCTGCACTTACCGCAGCACCTTTATCTCTCCTTGGACAGCACAAAGCCCAGGATACATGCACAGAAGAAAGGTCCCTCTCTAATCTGTTGCAACTCAAATTATAGTTCAGGAATCTCAGTTTGAAAGTGATTGTGGCCAACAATTGTGGTCTGAGTCCAGCTATTTTAATGGATTCCCAAGTAATCTCAGCTAGCCTTAGACTTTGGCAAAGGAGAATAAAAAGGCATCTGCACAGGTGGTCAGCACTGTGGATTTGCAAAGAGCCTCCTGCTTCACAGGTGCTCATGCATATACATGAGGGTACCTTCTCAGGAGGAAAGAAAGAAATGAAGGCAGGGAGGGAGGTAGGTAGATAGGGAGGGAGGTAGGAAGGGAGGAAGGAAGGGAGGAAGGCAGGCAGGCAGGAAGGCAGGCAGGAAGGCAGGAAATTTACAGAGTATGAGCTCTGTGGGCTTGAGAGTCCCCACTAACAGTAGGTGAAATAGGTATGGAATATCTATGCATTATTGGTGATAAATTTTCTACCAAGTTTAGAGACAAAACACTGAGATAGAAGGCTATTTTTGAGGTTTATAAAGAATTAACATGTCAAACTACTACTCTGAAAAAGTTATATTACTCAATATACTAAAATCTGTAGAAAAAGAGTAGAGTTCCAGAACTGGTTTGTTTTAATCTAAGAACACTTAGAATCTTTGAAGCGTAGAGTCAGAGAACAATTTTGGTTAGAAATAACCTTTAAGGTAGAGTCCAGCAATTAACTAACTCTAAGAAGTCTGATGCTAACCTCCTGTTCCCTAACATCATATCTATGCACCTTTAAAAAACCTCTAGGGATGCAGATTCAACCAATTCCCTAGGGCAGCTTATTCCAGCCTTTGAGAACCCTTTCAGTGAAGAAGTTTGTTCTAATATCCAAAGACACCCTAGTACAACCTAAGGCTGGTTTCTCTTGTCCTATCACTTGATGCTAAGGAGAACAGGTCAACACCCATCTCTCTACAACCTCCTTTTGGGTAGCTGTAGTGAGCCTTCTCTTCTCCAAACTAAACAACTTCATTTCCCTCAGCTGCTCCTCATAATACCCGTTCTCCAGACCCTTCACTGGCTTTGTTCCCCTTCTCTGGACCTGCTTTAGCACCTCCACATTGTTCCTGTAGTGAGTGGCCCAAAACTGAACACAACATTCCAGGTGTGGCCTCACCAATGCTGAGTACAGGAGGAGAATCACTT
Organism: Eubucco bourcierii; assembly: GCA_013396675.1. Classification (NCBI taxonomy): domain Eukaryota; kingdom Metazoa; phylum Chordata; class Aves; order Piciformes; family Ramphastidae; genus Eubucco; species Eubucco bourcierii. The sequence continues at coordinate 33,560 of VWZE01023419.1, read as the reverse complement.
GCCTGGTGCTGCGTGTAATGCTGTGTATGATACAGGCCAGGATGCTGTTGGAATCTTGTCCACCTGGTCACACTACTGGCTCCTGTTCAGCTAGCTGTCAATCAACACTCTGAGTTCTTTCTCTGCTGGGCAGCTTTCCAGATGCTATCTCCCAGGCCTTTGGTGTTGCACGGGATTGTGGCCTAAGTGTAGGACCTGGCACCTGGCCTTGTTGAACCTCATACATTTGGCCTCAGCCCATCAGTCCAGCTTGTCCAGATCTCTTGCAGAGTCTTCTTACCTCCAGCAGGTAAACACTCCCTCCCAGCTTCTTCTGCAAACTTTCTGAGAGTTCTCTCAATCCCCTTATGGAGATTGTTGATATTCAAGGGAGTTGCCCCAAATACTGAGCACTGGCAAACACCACTTGTGACCAGCCACCAACTGGATTTAACTTCATTTGCCACTACTCTGGCTGGGGCTTGACTATCCAGCCAGTATTTTACACAGGAGAAACATCCACCCCTTCAAGCCATGTACAGCCAGATTCTCCAGGAAGAGGGTGTGGAGTTACATTATATGTCTAGATTTTTAAAAATCCTCTCCATTCACTTCTATACACTTGTGACTGCAAATATCCCTAATAAAATGGATTGGTTTTTTCAACTGAAAGACTGTAGAAATAATTTCTTCTCTATGGATTACTTCACATGATCTGCATTGGATAAAATCACCATATAGGATGATGAAAGTGTTGGGGAGAGGGTTTTGAATGTCCATTAACTTGAATATGGCATGGACCTCAAATCTCATTCATTAACTGCAAACATGAATATCATGTTTATTAAAGAATCACAGAATATATCTGGTTGGAAGAGACCTCAAAGACCATCCAGTCCAACCTTCAACCCAGCACTGCAGGGCCAACAATAAACCATGTCCTTAAATTCTAGCCAGGTTCACACACTGCTAGAATGGCCTTAGGGAGGGTGACTCTCTTACTGCCCTGGGCAGACCATTACTGTAGTTTCCTGGCCATTAGCACACATAGCAGTGATAAATCCCCCAAGTCAGAGTAGAGCCATGGCACCAGTTAGATCACACCTTGAGTACTATGTCCAGTTCTGAGCCTCTCAATTTAGGAAAGATGTTGAGGTGCTTGAACGTGTCCAGAGAAGGGCACCAAGGCTGTGAGAGGGAAGAGCACAGCCCTGTGAGGAGAGGCTGAGGGAGCTGGGGGTGTTCAGCCTGGAGAAGAGGAGGCTCAGGGGAGACCTTATTGCTCACTACAACTACCTGAAAGGAGGTTGTAGCCAGGTGGGGTTGGTCTCTTCTCCCAGGCAACCAGTGACAGAATGAGGGAATGTAGTCTCAAGCTGTGCCAGAGGAGGTTTAGGCTGGATGTTAGGAAGAAGTTCTTCACAGAAAGGGTGGTTGGCCATTGGAATGGGCTGCCCAGGGAGGTGGTGGAGTCACCATCCCTGGAGGTGTTTAAAAGAAGACTGGATGAGGCACTCTGTGCATGCTTTAGTAAATTGGAAGGTGTTAGGTTGAACTCCATGATTTCAAAGGTCTTCTACAACCTGGTTAATTCTGTGATTCATATTGGCAGCAGTATAGTTTGTGCTGCTACTGCAAATATAGGCTACTACAAGTATAGGCACAAAGGTCTACACTGTCTGGAAAGAAGAAGCTGACATGTAGTTCCCAGGTGTTGAAAAGGAAAGGTGAGAAAACATCGTTGTGAGTGACTCATATTTGTTTTAGTGATCAGACCATACACACAAAAAAAAATCATTTGTTTGCTTCCTCGTATGACAATTGATTTCAAACCCAGGAAAATTCAGAAAGGTCAAAACTTTAGTGGTTTACCTCACTTGAAAGATGAAAAACTTTCTTTTAATTTAGCCAGTTCTGAGTACTTCTTTCCTTCACTCTGACCACTCATAGGTAGGTGGCACAAATTCTCTCTGAAATCCAAACACATTGAGAGAAAATTTTCAGTCATTAAAAGCAGCAAGATTAGCAAATCCCAAACTATCTTTTTAATACTACTGCTGCTGATACTTCCCCAAATTTATCCAGTCCTAATTTGTTCAAGTTATTTTTTGTTTGCTTTTTTGTTCCTTACTTCTTTTCAGTCAGTGGATCCTGTTGTGATATTTCTGGTATTTTTGAGAGTTGAGGTTGTTCAGCCTAGAAAAGAGAAGACTCCAGGGGGGCCTTATAGCTGCTTTCTTATACCTGAAGGAAGTCTACAGGAAAGCTGGAGAGGGGCTTTTCATAAGGTTGTCTAGCAACAGGACTAAGGGAATGGTTTTAAGCTGAGGGAAAGTAGGTTTAGAATGGATGTTAGGAAGAAGTTTTTCAGTATGAGGGTAGTAAGACTCTAGAATAGATTGCTCAGAGTGGTTGTGAATTCCCCCTCCCTGGAGTTGCTTAAAGCCAGCTTGGATGAATCTTTGGGCAACCAAGTCTATTCAAGAGGTATCCCTGCAGGGGAGTTGGAGTAGATAATATCTGAGGTCCCTTCCAACCTGAGCCATTCTACAATTCTAAGATTCTATTTCAACCTACGTTGTTTAAATCATCACTGTGTTGTGCAGTATGAAATGCAAGTCAAAACATAACTTCTTTCTACATAAGAGGTACATCTTGAGGTGACAAAATTCCATTCCCTTAGCATCTTACGCAAAACCATCCTTATTACTATATCAGCACATATATGTGAAACAGTCTGAAAAGTTAAAGTGTAAATAGTAAGGTATAGTCAATAACATTTACACAGTAGTAGATTGGTTGCTTTAAAAGAACAGCAATTATTTGAAGTGGTTTTCTATGCAATTTGAACTTTAAAGGAATCACAGAATGGTTTAGGTTGCAAGTGACCTCAAAGATCATCTAGTTCCTACCCCCCACCGTAGGCAGGGACACCTCCCACTTCAACTCAAGGCCTCATCCAACCTGGCCTTGAACAACTCTAGAGAGGGAGCAGCCACAACCTCTCTGGAAATGTGTACCAGTGCCTCACCACCCTCACTGTAAAGATCTTCTTCTTAACATCTAGTCTAAATGCCCCTCTGCCATTTTAATCCCATTGCCCCTTGTCCTGTCATTACAAGACCTTATAAATAATCCCTCCCCAACTTTCCTGTAGGCCCCCTTCAGATACTGGAAGGCTACTATAAGGTCTTCTGGAAGCCTTTTCTTCTCCAGGTTGAAGAGCCCCAACTCTCTCAGCCTGTCCTCATAGCAGAGCTGCTCCAGCTCTCTGATTGTCTTTATGGCCTCCTCTGGACACTTCATAAGTTTATACTTATAAGTATAAACTTTTTGAAAGAAGAGGTTGACACTGGCATGAAACTGTGAATGCTAGGTAAGATAGATAAGAGTTATAAGGACAGTGGAAATGTATCAAAGATACGTAATAGATAGAATTTCTCTTTGATTGAAATCAATGGGAGATCACCATCATGGATTAGAGCTGCTGCACCTTATGGTAATATACTTATGGGGACTATATTCAGTATTATTAGTGTACAGATACTTTGTTTACATGGATTCAGAATCTTGATAAACAGGCAAAACAGTTATGTAAAACACAACACATGCATGCTCTGCTCCTCTTGTGAAGGTAGACCCATCAAGGACAAATACAGATTGCTTTGATGTTCAGTCAAAGATCTGCAATTTTGTAAATTACAGAACACAGTTGACATTTTGAAGCAGCTTGCTTTGGCAACACTGACAGAGGACAAAGCATTGATTTTCTGTCATCTGCTTTCCCTCCTTTTTCAGTCTTCTAATTCTAACCATCTCTGATCCACTTCTTCACAGACCTTAGGCTTTGTAGGCAACGTATGAAGCCATTATTCCCTTAGTTTCTCAGCCTGCCTATGACCTGGAGGTCATCTTCTTCACAACAGTGACCTCCAAGCAAGAGCAGCATCTCCTCCAACAACCTTGTTGCATTTATTCCACACATCAATACAAAATGATGACTTAAAATTCTGGATATGTAAGAACCTAGGTTAGTGGAAATTATGGGGACTACATATGAAAATATTTGCCTTATCGTGTCCACGGTCTTCTGTTGGCACAGATTAGCTTACCTAATGCTCAGATTTTATTTATGCTTAATGATATCTTATTTATACATGTGTTCCAGACTTGAAAACACATGTAAGTGGTGACCTGAAAGCTGGTTCCTTTCCAGTAACATGCTATAAAGCTTAGGATCCATTTTTTTCATTTGTTCATGTAGAAGTATTATCAGAGGACAATTCTGACAGGACGTTGGAAAAGTAAACTCAAATCATCTGAAGGCAGTGTCTGACATTAGATATAAAATACAACAAACATACTTTTTGGGGGAACTATCTGCAGCACCTTATGCATTCAGTATAAACTTCTGATTAAACAAATGTGGTCTTAAGATAGAATAACAATCACAACAGTAACAGATTTATCTGACAAGATCATAGAATCATAGAATGGTAAGGTTGGAAGGGACCTCAAGGATCATCTAGTTCCAACCCCCTGCCATAGGCAGGGACACCTCCCACTAGTACAGTTCACTCAAGGCCTCATCCAACCTGGCCTTGAACACCTCCAGGGAGGGAGCAGTCACAACCTCCCTGGGCAACCTGTGCCAGTGTCTCACCACCCTCACTGGAAAGAACTTCCTCCTAACATCCAGTCTAAATCTCCCCTCTGCCAGTTTAAACCCATTGGCCCTTGTCCTGTCATTGCAAGAATGACAGATGAATATTTCTATTAACTAGCAGAGATATTTTGTAGTGTTTCAATGATTGCAAAGTTACTGTGGCATCCTTCCACTGAATGGCATTAAAGACAGAACATATCTATCAAGGCCCACAAGATCTTGGAGTGAAGGGCTCTCCTTTAGAGTGATTTAGGCTGAATTTTAAATGGCATCAAACTGACCATCAATGCTCCCTGTCACTGCATTTGATCCACTATCCTACTCCACACACAGATTTGTTTTATGCACAGAACTCTTTCCCTTTGACGCCTGGAGTTCCAACCTGCACACCAGGCACTTGAAGTCCTTGCTTTGCACTCTTAAAAGACACAATTCCCTTCTCAGATGCTTGAAATGCATAGTTACATACAGGGTAGCTGTCCTTGATTTCTGTATTTCATGGTCCTTCTGTCTGAATTTGATTTTCAGAATCACAAGGTTTGCTGAACTGTTATCCAGGAGTAACTATTAGGAAGTACACATGGTTAAGCCAAGCAGGGTTCTGAATCCATCTCTCAAAGGTCAATAAATACATACTAAAGTAGTAGCTAAATCAAGGCTGTTAAAAGTAATTTCTGCTCTACAGAACTCTCAGGTATTGCTATGTCTCACAGTTTGGCTCACATTTGAAACTTCGAGTTATCGTGCGGCTAAGTGAAAACACAAAATCGATGTTAGGAATTGCAGCTGTCATGCTTAAAGGACCCTTAGTTATTCCCACTGAAGTGCAATTGCCCTTTATCTAAGTGATACTTTTCTGTGATGACTAAGATCATGCAGTACCACAAAAAATCCAGTCTCTAATAAGGGCAAACCTCGCATAAATGGAAACTACTAAAGAACGAAAATGAGTAGAAAAGATAAAAGTTTACCAACAAAACTCATTAAGGAGAAGAGAGATTTTTTCATAGTCCCAAATCTTTCCAATGTGCTTAACTTTAAATCCTGAAGGCAAAATATCTCACCCATAGGACGTATAAACAGGCTAAACATGACCCAGATTAAAGGCAAAAGCAAGCATGTGGCCTACACTAACACACAGAAGGAGATCAATTCAATGATTCCCAGAGATTAACTCAGCTACACGATGAGGATCAGGAAGGATTTGGTAGCTGATGCCTTGTTAAAACAACACCAGCATTACAGACCATTCACACACTGAGATACGCAGCTACCTGACCAGGACTGTGAGACACCCTTTGTTCTAATCAATGTGCTTGATCTCTTAACCTAAACAGTGATTTTTATTTCTCGTTTGGATTGGAAGGACTTTAAAGATCATCTAGTTCCAACCTCCCTGCAATGGGCAGAGACATTTGATTGAGTTGCTCAAAGCTTCATTCAACCTGGTCTTAAACACTTCCAGGGAGGAGGCTCCCACAATCTCTTTAAGCACTCTCTTTCAATGTCTTACCACCTTCATAGCAAAGTATTTTTCCCTTTTACCTAGTCTAAATCTTCTCAATTTCAGTTTAATACCATTACCCCTTGTCTTATCACTACACTCCCTGATTAAGAGTCCCTCTCCATTTTTCTTTTAAGTATGGAAAGGCCAAAATACTGTCTCCTTGAAGACTTTTCCAGGCTGAACAACCCCAACTCTCTCAGTCTGTTCTCATAAGGGAGGCAGTCCAGCCCTCTGTTCACCTTCCTAGCTCTCCTATGGACCTGCTCTGACACGTCCATGTCCTTCTGATGCTGAGGGCCTCAGAGTTGAACATAGTACTCCAAGTGGTGGTCTGACAAGAGTGAAGTAGAGAAGCAGAATATTCTCTACTTACACAGTTCTGTATGCCCACAGACACACAAAACACATACATCCAAGCATTTCTTACTCTTGCTCAGAATGTCAATATTTACCATCATAAAATCCAAGTGGAATTTATGTATTCCCAAGAAGGGACAGTACGTTAGGCACCTGTTGCTTTTTACATTGGCTAATAGTCCTGTGGAAACATTGCTTTGTGAAAGTCTCCTTGTTTATTTTTCACTCAGCCATACCATCCAGTCCCTGGTATTTCAAGGTCAGAGAACGGCAGGATCATTTCTTACAAAGTTAGCACACACTTAAAGAGAACTAGTTCAAAATCAAGTATCCTTTAAAAATATTTGACATTGACTTGAGAGACCAATTCCTTAAAACAAGAAGCTATTATATGTTGCTGTCGCGGTAGGTCTAAGTAGGCCAAAGGTGGGCTTGTACATGTCCTGGCTTGCCCAGGCGTGCTCCTTCTGTGCTGGGGGTGGTGGTCACAGGAAAGGGGACAAAAGCCCCAGCTTCACCTAATATGGGCAAACTGGGCAAACTGCCATCCTGACTGGCTGATCTATGCCCAAAGGCCCATCAGTCTCAGGCTGAATGGATATAAAGGGGGCTGTGCTATTGTATCCATACCTGCTTACTACCTCATTGATCCTGAGCTGGGTGGGACCCCAGCAAACAGGATCAGGCTCCAATGCCTCCACGCGTGCGGCCTGCACAGCCAGCATAACACTGTGCTGAGACTGCACGTTGCAAGTCGTCCTGCTTGCACATGAGAGCCTGCTACCAAGAGAGCCAGGACCATCTCAGAGATGTCTGCCTCTTTTTCTGAAGCACCCAGGAGTCTGAGGAAACTCCAGAGCCTCTAACAGCTTTCAACCCAGCAGCAGCCCCGTCATGTGCTTTGGGTATTGGCCCATGGTATTTTTGTGAGTAACTATTTCAAGCCTCTTGTAATCATTAATTGCCTTCTGCCATAAGCAGAAAGGAGCTTCCTGCGTCCATCCAATGGCTAAGCAGGATAATTAACTGCAAGTGGTGTAAGTGACCACACTAACCTTCTCTGCCAGTAAAAATGTTTGCTTATGCTGGTTGCCTTAAAAGTGTTCCAGTTTTGCCTGTTCCCTCTATGTACAAATTTCCAAACTGCATTTTGAACCTTGTAAATAAGGTTTCTGGTGAGACTTAATGTTAATAAACAGTTTTCATAGTTATTAACAATCTCTGCCTGGATATCAAAAATTGGTATCATTATTAATAGTGAATCATTTTCATTACAGTTGCATGACAACATCTTCATCTGCACCAACTGTTTTCTCTGCTGTCCTGCTTTGATTAATTTGTAATTAGCAGATAAGCACTGATAGAAGCAACAAGAAATGTCAGTTACTATTTGAGCTAGTATTGAGGAATAGAAGTGATACTGGCACTAGAGCAGACAGTTGAAGATTGGGTTAGTATCAAGAGTAGGAATTTTGACTCAGGGCCTTACGTTTTAGTCACAATGTGAAGCACAACCAGACAGATCACGTTTATTATTTGTTAGGACTGAAAAGTGACGAGAAAGATTTTCCACTGTGACCGGGTGTGGAAGCACTGATATCTCCTGAGAAAGTATCTTCTGCCCAAACATAAAAAGCCCCCAGAGACTTGACTTGCTGAACTTGGATACAGTATCATAAATAATGATTATGTGTCCAACAAATCATGTCAAATGTTGAGGTTTGCTGCAAGTCATTCATCTATATCTCATTAAAAAGTTATAGGAACAAACAAACCTGCCTAGGGTTCACCACTGTTGCTGTATAAAAAGTTGTGTTCACGTATTGTGCTTGAACATTTTAGTGGCATTGCATACAATGAATCTCTTATGTAGCTGCTGTTCTGGGAGAACAAAAGTGTCTTTGCTTATTGTGCTGAATAGACAAAGGAAAGGAGCAGTAAGAGCAAGTAGGCAGAGGAAGGAAAATCTGGTTTGTGTGTTGGATTCATCCTAGAACTTGAATTTGTCCTTTATGTGACCACAGGATGATCTCATCTTGTCAGCTCACCATGCTGTTTTCCCCCTACTCTTACCAGAGCTATCTATTCACACCGTTACTTGGTCTTCTTTCTTTGGTGCTTTGCCAGGCTTCCCATGCATTGTAGACCAACTGTTGGGACACCTGCCAAGTCTTCTGGGGCTTGTGGCTTACACTTATCTGCATCATCATGTAACTGCCTTTCCACCTTCGTATCCAGAGTTCTATAAGAAATGGATTTGAGTGGAAAGGAATTCTAGGACAAATAGCAAAGTATGGTGGGGAAAAAATTGTAATGTCAGGTGTCTTTGATCTCTGTATAGTTCTGAAATTAGAGCTATCTTCTGCTATACAAACATTTCCTGGAAATCTCTTGAGAAAAAAAGGTAAAGTTTCCAAATCATCAGTTTGCCAAACACAGTGATTTCTGTTGTCTCCTCTAACAGATGCAATGTTTTCTGGTTCCCCCAGTCAAGAGGAAAAAGGAGTTTAAAAATGCCCACAGCTTGGAAAGGAAATGCTGTCATGTGTGCTAGACCATCTCAACACGTATCAAACTCTTCACAATGATTTTGCCCATGCTTTGTGCTGCTGCTGAACCAGCTTAGTTTTGAGAATCACAGACATGTGTCCAGGTAGACAAGATCTATATGCAACACCTGAACTGGGACAGCCACTTTGGTATTTGAACAGCACCATATAGAATTATTTTATTTTCCTGAAAGCCCTGTCCCCAAAACCGTATACAAAATCAGTTTAGATTTATTTACAGGTTCTAATCTGATCAGGAATTCTTCAACGGGATGTTATAGACAAATTTAGAGATTTAGGAAGTCAGGAAATGGAAAAGGCTAAGCTACATACACAGCTTTACCCCACTATCATTCAGGCTGAGCAGGAATTAAAGGAGCAGCAGGTTTTACTCATGAAGGTGAGATAGGTATTGGGCGATGATCCCTTGCTGGATTTCTCTGCGGCTCGGCTACCTTCTGATGCTGCAAGCAATATCCAATAGTTTGGATCCAGGCGGCAGCAGCCCAAGGTGGGTGAAAAAGCTGCCAAAGGCAGAAGTGTCTCGAAACACAACTGTCACAAGACAGGGATTCGTCCAAGCAATGCTGCCTCAGCAGCAGCAAGGGAGAGCTAAACTGCTTGGGTCTCCTCAGTCTGGAATAGCAGCCAGGAAGTCGGTTGATGTATGGTCCAAGAGTAGTTGGGTCTGGGTGCTGCCGGCAGCTCTCTCAAAAGGACCCCAGGACTTGCCAAGCTTGCAAGTTTGCACAGAGCAGGGCAAAAGTGAGGAGAGCTGTCCAAAGGCAGGGACAGTGCAAAACTGAGAGCCGTATGAAAAGGTAGGAGCCGTCCAAAAGCAAGGATGGTCCAAAACAGGAGCTCTGTCAAGGCAGGAGAATCTTTCAACTCTTTTAAGGCAGGAACCTGTGTCTCCTCCCTTGCTCTGTTTATCCTTTTCTAGACAAATTGTCAATTTGCCCATTTATACTGGGCACAAGGACCCAGTCAGTCACCAGCTTGGCTCCCAGCACAGGCTGCCACACGTGCAGAAAGGTCTTTTGCTGTTCCCCCTTCAAGCCTGCAGGGCAGGGGGGAAACAGTTTTTGTGCCTTCTTCTTCTCCCCACTCAAACCCATGGTGGGGGGAAGGAATTTGGAGTGCTCCGGAACACTGGTGTAGCTACACTGACACGTGGAGGGGCTGTACAAGACATCTGACACGTGGTGTTGGCTGCTAGTCCTCAGGGCAGCTTTGCCGAAGCTAATCCCTATTGTTTAGTCTGCTCATTGAACTCAACTCCTGGACCCTGTGTGGCACAGTCGACTTGCTAGAGGGCAGGGATGCCATCCAGAGGGACTTGGACAGGCTGGAGAGGTGGGCCCAGGCCAACCTGATGAAATTCAATAAGGCCAAGTGTAACGTCCTTCACCTGGGTAGGCACAATCCCAAGCACAAATACAGGCTGGGTGGTGAATGGCTGGAGAGCAGCCCTGAGGAAAAGGACCTTGGAGTCTGGGTTGATGAAAAGCTCAACATGAGCCTGCAGTGTGCACATGCAGCCCAGACAGCCAACCGAGTCCTAGGCTGCATCAAGAGAAGCGTGGCCAGCAGGGCAAGGGAGGTGATTCTGCCCCTTTACTCTGCTCTCGTCAGACCCCACCTGGAGTACTGTGTGCAGTTCTGGAACCCTCAGCACAGGAAGGACATGGAAGTGTTGGAGCGGGTCCAGAGGAGGGCCACAAAGATGATCAGAGGGCTGGAGCAGCTCTCCTATGAGGACAGGCTGAGGGAGTTGGGGTTCTTCAGCCTGGAGAAGAGAAGGCTTCGAGGGGACCTGATAGTAGCCTTCCAGTATCTGAAAGGGGCCTACAGGAAGGCTGGGGAAGGATTATTTACAAGGTCCTGCAATGACAGGACAAGGGGCAATGGGCTTAAACTGGCAGAGGGGAGATTTAGACTGGATGTTAGGAGGAAGTTCTTTCCAGTGAGGGTGGTGAGGCACTGGAACAGGTTGCCCAGGGAGGCTGTGGCTGCTCCATCCCTGGAGGTGTTCAAGGCCAGGTTGGACAAGGCCTTGAGTGAGCTGTACTAGTGGGAGGTGTCCGTGCCTATGGCAGGGGGTTGGAACTAGATGATCCTTGAGGTCCCTTCCAACCTTACCATTCTATGATTCTATGATTCTATGACCCTGATGTGGGAGGAGGAGAGCAGTGGCCAAAACCAGTCTAGCAGGATTTCTGCCCTGCCAGGACATAGCAATAGCAGAAGGTTGGAACTGACTTCTACTTTTTTGTCTATATTGTACTAAAACACTGAAAATCAGTTTTAAAACAAAAGTATCTGTGTTAGTTCTAGAGTTAACACTCTAGCTTTGTTAGATATTATAAATAAAGAATTGCGCTGGATACAGAAGAACAACAATAAGACAGGTCTATAACATTCCATTCACTTGCTGTTTAGGATAAAGGTTTACTGTATAAACTATTCACCCTCTTCTCACTCTTGCTTCTCGCTCCTCCACCCTGACTGACTTCTGCTGGTTGCATGCCTGCACTATCCTTGGTTGAGTATAAAACAGTGGTCCTTAATTCTCTCTGGGAGAGTTATGCCTTTCTTCCCTTGTCTAGGGGATGGAGGGAACTATGTGAGAGGTTTACTGGAGTTCTCTCTAAATTGTAAATAATTGTAAATTTATTTTGCCCATATACGTTGCATTATATGCTTTTAGATTTTAGCTTGCTGTAAATATAGCTCCGTTTGCTTCCAAATCTTCTGAGCTGGTCTGGTGACTTTATTTTGAGGGGGGTTATTTTAACCCCAGCACAATATCCGGTTAGCACTATGACCAACATGAAATCTGCTTGCTGTCTCAAAAATGAGGGTCATATATTTAATTTGTGTTTGCCTGGCACCTATCACTGTACAGTCCTAGTCCATGCCTCACAAAATGCCAGTAACAAGCAGAAACTTCCTCCTGCACTTCCTACTACATTCTCTTATTGCACTATGAGCTTTCTGAGAGGATTAAGATTTATTCAACAATTAGTAGTTAAGGAAGCATTTGAACAAGTGTAATAGGCATGTGATTTCAGCACCTTATTAATTACTTTGCTGTTGAACACTTTACTGAATATATCCCTTAATTAAGGCAGAGGTGCTCTGTGCAAAACACAGTGACATTCCTTAAACATCAGGTCAGTGGAAGTGTGAACCATTTTGATGGTAAGACACACTTCATTTTGGCTGACATGCTCAGTTCAGCTGAGACATTTCCATCAGATCAGCTGTAAGTTCACTCAGGACCATTGGAGAAAGCTACTGATTTATTAAGAGATGTATACAAGCATTAAGTAAGAAGAGAGGAAGTATTTCAGCTTTTGGTAGTGTTACACATATTTTATAAATCTGAAATCTGAAGTGGCTACTACTCTGGAAAAATAGAACAGGATGGTGCTAATTATTAAAAACACTCATTACAGTAATCAAGAGTGGTAGAGGTCATGCATATTAACACTGGTCAGAGAACAGGATATGGGACATCTGACTTCTCTGGATGGAAAACAAGGAAAGAGATGGGAGCAAATGTTAAATGAGAGTGTAAAGGAAGGAAATGTGAGATGGAGTGAAAAGAAGGCAAGTCCATATCATTTATGTCCAAACTGCCTTAAATAAGAGCAACCAGTAAGATACTTCAGGTTTTTTCCATTTCAGTGGTACTGAAATAATTTATGTATTTATAAAGAACCTTACAATCGTTTGGCTTAGATTAAACCACAAATGTTCAAGATCAAACACATAGGACTTTATCACGAACAAGATGACAGAATGGGAAACTGGTGGAAGCAAAAATTAGCTGAGCTGATTTTGTCGCTGTGAATCCCTCTGAGTGGATATGCACATTATAGCTCTCATTTCTTCCAGGGATTTTTACATCAGTAGGCCTGTAAATGAATATACTCAGCAGTTAGAGGAATCTTCCAACAAAACCTTACTCAGTCCTTCCCCTAGTCTCAAAGGGAATAACTTTCTTTTCTAGCTCTCCCAAAGAGGTCTGCAGGTTTCCTTCCTCCTGAGGCTTCTCACAGTTTCTGATCAGCAGAGCACATCAGAAGGTCAGTGCAGCACTGAGCCAAATGTATTGAGGTTCTCCACAAGTCACCTGCTATTGCATCTTTCTGGAAGGTTCCAAAGAGGTTGAGGGACACCTCTGCCTAAAAACAGGAGAGGATATGTATTTTGATACACCCTGAGAACAGTGTGTTTCTACATTCATAAGTAGCAATGACTTGCTGCTTGCCTATGAATTAAAGAAACTTCCTTGAAGTTTTCTTCATGGAATTCTGTTTCCTTCCCTGAGTTGCAAGAGCGAAATCAGAGGAGTGTAGGCAATGTCCTTATTTAACAATTAGTTTCCCAAGCATGAATTTTTTTGTTTCATTTTTTTCAGTTCAGTTCAGTCTTGGGAAAACAATAAACTGGAGTTTCTTTAAGTGTATTTTTGTTTTTGTTTTACAGTTAGATTTTTGTTAGAAGGCATCTCTTCAGTAAATAAGGTTTAAAAAAACAGTTATTTGCTTTAATGTTACTCTGAAGATTTGATTGATCCAGACTTCCTTTTAGATAAGTGACAAGTGAAGGAAACCAGTGACGTGCTTTATAAAGAGAAAAAGGCTGTCACAATAACCACAACTTTGTTAAATGTAAAGCTAAAGGCACTAATATTACATGCAGAGTTTAGACAAAGACGGTGTGTAGGAGTTATGATGTCGTAACAACCCCACAGGGTAAGGACTTTTCTTGGAGAACTACTGGCTCTGATAGAAAATATGGGTGCATACAGAAATAGCTGTATTCTTGCTGTTACAAACTGGAACACAGAAGGTTTCACCTCAATATGAGGAGAAACTTCTTTACAGGAAGTGTCACAGAACACTGAAGAAGGCTGCCCAGAGAGGTTGTGGAGACTCCTTCTCTGGAGAATTTCAAAACCTGCATTGATGTGTTCCTGTGTGAACTACCCTAGGGGATCCTGCCTTGGCAAGGGGGTTGGACTCGATGATCTCTGGAGGTGCTTTCCAACTTCTAAAGTTCTGTGTTTCTGTGATTCAACGGGAGCACCAGGGTCTCAGAGAGAAGTAAGTGCCTGTTTGTTTTCTTGTGGTAACGGCAATTCTTTTCATCTACCAGAGCAGAACCATAAAATCTAGCTCAGGTCACACAGGAACATATCCAGATGGGTCTTGAAAGTCTCCAGAGAAGGAGACTCCACAACCTCTCTGGGCAGCCTGTTTCAGTGTTCTGCGACCCTTATAGTAAAGTTCTTCCTCATGTTGAGGTGGAACTTCCTGTGCTGTAGTTTATACCTGTTACCCCTTGTCCTATCAGACGGCACAACCGAGAAGAGTTTGCTCCCTCCCACTTGATGCTCAGCCCTCAAGTATTTATAAACAATTAATTAACGTTGATAAAACATCTACAGAATTTTGTGTTTTAATGCTCTATTTCAATTGACAATCAAACATATATTATCCCACTTAAGACACTAAGTTAAGTAATTTCTTAGTATTTCTTTTCCATGACAGGAAGCATCTGATTTGCTGTAATTAGCAAGGTAGCAATACATGCTATCACTTAGCAAGCTGAGCAGTGGTTGACTTTTCATGCTAATTTCTCAATCTTCAGGCATGAATAGGGAGCCAACATTGTTTGTTTTGATGTAATCACTGTACAGTAAATAGGGCACTTGTGCAAATTTGATGGGCTTCATTGAAGCTTGTGGGGCAACAGAAAAGATGGTGCAATGTGCTAGAGTGTAGCCTTGGAACATTGTATTCTGTAATAGGAGAGAGTTGCTAGGGGAAACTGCGAGATGCAGATTCCAAACATGTTTTATATGGGAAGAAACACAGAGGAATAGTGTCCTTTCTCTCTCTCTTTTCAGCCTATTACTACAATATGTTTGGAGACCTCACATCAAGTGCTCATGTTATGCATTCTGTACTGCTATGTGTTGAAAGACTGTTCAGTTTTAAATCAAGCGTTGTATGAATGATTAGTGGAAGTTTGTTAGAACCAAGCTAGTTCATCCCTTGCCTGACAGCAGCTTCATTTTCAGATGCAATTCACTCAACCTCAGAGGTGCCATGACTCAGACTTGGCAGCCTCTAGACA
This sequence comes from Eubucco bourcierii, assembly GCA_013396675.1. Taxonomy (NCBI): domain Eukaryota; kingdom Metazoa; phylum Chordata; class Aves; order Piciformes; family Ramphastidae; genus Eubucco; species Eubucco bourcierii. The sequence goes on along the minus strand of VWZE01023419.1, from coordinate 18,349 downwards.
GAACAAGAAGAGGATGAGAGTCAACCAACCTTCCTTCCTGTTGGTTTTGGGTTGTTTGGTTTTTTACACTGTCTGATTAAATCAAGCTGGTTTTCCCCAAGAAATGCAATCAAATTTCTGTAATGGACTTGCTAATACATATACACCTTAAGTTCCACTTTTGTTATATGTACTGCACTAAAGGTAAAATTTTCAAGCTAAGTAGAAACAGATTTATTTTCACTGCGCTTTGTACCTGAATCAGTTTCTTAATGAAAGTACATATCGCATGGCAGGAAAGCAACTGAAAGTTTTAAGTACATCAGTAAAAGTTGGATAATGACCACAGCTTTTCATTCTGTCCCTTCTGTATGACATATCTGACTAGAACTGGTAATTGCACAAGTGCAAAATAAATTCCTGCCTTCCACAGATGAGTAAACCAGAGAGCACAGAGCAATCTTACCATACCCCCCATAAAAGCCATAACTGGGTCAGCCATCATGTCAGTTAGTGATGTCTGAGCATGAAACCTACTTTCTGTGAGCATCCCATGAGTCATTTTCAACAAAGCAGCAATGAAACAAGAAGACTACTGAAGCTGAGAATTTAAACCATGGCTAGCTTGGATTTTTTGTTGTTGTTGTTGTTTTGTTTTTTTTGGCTTTTGTTTTGTTCTAGACAGCAGAAAGCTTCGTGCCTTTGCACATAACACTCTCTCTGAATATAATACCATATAAATCATGCACTGAGCAGGGCACACTGGCATTGCCTAAGTGCTAGCCAATATTTAATATACATAATTAATCCAAACACTCAGAAAAAAATTCAAATTCCCTTCAAGGCAAAGTGAATAAATCCTTTCATTTCTCTCTATTGCCTTTGCTGCCCAATATGCAGCAGTCACCCCTGGATCACCAAACCCAAGTGTTTTTAATTTAGAGCTGCATTTGTGAATGTCCCCACAGTACCAGAGCAATACTTCCTTGTAATTAGCAACTCTGAACATAGCTTATAGAATTCATCTGCAAACCTTGTGATTTTTTTCCATCTCTGAGGAAAAACCATGAGGGAAAAATTCCTTTCTTTACTTTGCACCTAAAGCCATCTTGCCCTGCAGCTCACCAGGTTATGGCTCCTGCTGATGAGACATACTCTCATGTAGAAATTAAATTTATCAGATGCTAAACTGAGCTGATCTTTACAATGACAAATACTTAATTGATTTTCATTAAATCAACAACACTCCTAATGAAAACAAACAAACAAACACAACTAGTATATCAGAGAGATAACTAAAAAAAAAAAATGGATTCTCGATGCCAAAGTGCTAGTTTCAAATCTGTTATAGAAAGAAAGCCAGTTCCATGAGGAACTCATGGATGTTCATCTCTAAATTTGAGATGATCTATGGGACTTTGATTTCCATGGTCCCTTTCTAAAACCCTCTTTTAAAATATGTTTATGCTTGTTTCCCCATGACATACCTTATCTAGCTCTTATATACTGCTTTTATTCTAAGCTATTCAGAGATGCTTGTATCTAAACACTATTTTCCTTACTGTATTTGTGTTTTATGAATTGGGAAAGAGGCACAGTGCTACAGTGATTTGTCCCAAACTTTGAACAAACTGGGGCATACAGGTGAGTGTTCTGTCCATGAAATTATGTTGCTTGCAACAGACAGGCACAAAGTGATTTATTTCACAAAGAAAGAAGTGCTGAAATCAGAAAACAATCTACAAAACTTTGATACAAACCCAAAATGTTTCTGTGAAAAGCCACAAGCTAACATGAAAATCAATGAAGTACAAACTAAATAAATTTGTTTAGCCTGGAGAAGGGGAGGTTCAGGGGAAGCCTCACTGCTCTCTAGAGCTACCTGAAGGGAGGTTGTTGTCAGATGGGGGTTGGTCTCTTCTCCCAGGCAATCAGTAACAGAACGAGGGGACACAGTCTCAAACTGTACCAGGGCAGGTTTAGGCTGGATGTTAGGAAGAAGTTCTTCACAAAAGGAGTGATTGGCATTGGAATGGGCTGCCCAGGGAGTTGGTGGAGTCACTGTCCCCAGAGGTGTTTAAAAGGAGACCGGATGTGGCACATAGTGCCAGGGTCTAGTTAATTAGAAGGTGTTAGGTGATAGGTTGGACTCAATGATTTCAAAGTTCTTTTTCAACCTGATTAATTCTGTGTTCTGTAGAAAGAAATTTGTCAATTTCTAGGCATTTCACCTATAGCACTAACAGATTAATAGATAGACAAATTTTTTTAAGTGATTGGATTAGCATACATTGTATAAACCACATCAAAGCTCTCAGATTGTCTTGTTATTGTGTATTATGAAAGGAGGAAGTTCTTTACAGTGAGGGTGGTGAGGCACTGGCACAGGTTGCCCGGGGAGGTCGTGGATGCTCCCTCCCTGGAGGTGTTCAAGGCCAGACTGGATGAGGTCTTGAGTAACTTGTACTAGTGGGAGGTGTCCCTGCCTATGGCAGGGGTTTGGAACTAGATGACCCTTGAGGTCCCTTCCAACCTTACCATTCTGTGATTCTATGACTTTGTTTAAGGGGGCAGTGGGGGAAGACAGAGCTCTAAAATGACTTTCCAAGTAGTTAAAGAACACACACACACAACCCATATTGGACAGAAATACAGATTATATTCAAAGATTAAACAGAAGATGCTACTAATAACTACAAACTAGAAAGCAAAGCAGTGCAGAGGCATATGGAATACACATGGAATCCCATCAAGCCCGAATATTCTCCAAAACTCCCTCACAAAGAGACCAAAACCAAAACCCCAGAGCCTCTTTTCTTCTCCACTGTTGCTACGTTCAAACTGCCTTCCCCTTTAGTCAGACCAAACAAGCTTGTGATGCCCTCCTATTGTTACCAGATAGGAGAGCAAATCTACCCAAGAGGAGAGGGAAGGAAAACAGAGAACTGGCTTTGCTGTCAGCCTAAATAAAGTAAGACAAAAGAATTACGGGAGTGAAATAGCTCAAGATTTACAATTTCCTGTTTACTCCTGGCCAGTCTGGACCTCTTGGAGATCTATACCGCATAGTCATTAAAGACATAAGGCTCACCCTAGGACAGGCTTTCAGCCTTTAACTGAGATAAAAGGCTCACAGATTGAAAAGAATTCAGAATAGTTCTAAAAGCATTGCTTTGTGTCTGGGAAGCAGGGTTTGAAAAACCCAGTCTTCCCTATATGAACTCACTGGGTTAAAACACAGTTTGTTCTTGATTTTTAAGTAACATCACAGGGGAAACATTTCTCAAAGTAAATGCCCAAATGGCTCCAGAGAAAATTGCATTTAGCGTTTACCTGGACTCAGTTTCCAATTTAGGTGTGCAGTAGGTAGTTGGCTAGGTAGATGCAAGGTTCTCTATCATCTGGAGCTATCAAGTAGGTATTAGATAGGTTTTCTTAAATACTATAGGTCACACAGAAGCAAATGACGAGTACAACTTCTGCTGTCCTGTTGTGTAGCAGTTCTTAGTAGGTCATCAGCATGGTGCTAAAAAGTAGCTCTATACATAAAGATACTTTTTTGAGACTAAGGTCCCCAGGCTAATTACTATGTTCATAATTCAAGCAAGGCAAGCAGCTTCCATTCCCTGGCACAGGTAGCCATCATGGTATTTGCTGACAGCAATACTACTCCCCCTTCTTTGCCCCATTAAATATCAGAACGTGATAGTACACTTGCCTCATGGAAGTCACCTTAAATGTGTCTCTGAGTCATCAGTGGGAGCAGCAGCTTCCATTGCTCAAATCATGCTGAGGACCATGTGCTCAGTACAGATATTCCTGGATGTGAGCCCTGCCCCTGTTCAATTTTTTTTAGAACAGCTGTAGCCCTGCATTCTATAACAATTCAATTATTAACAAGAAGCAGTGAAAAATTCTGTTTGGTTTGTCTGAGTTGAAGTTAATTCTCCTCAGAGCATCTTTCTAGTGCTGTGTTTTGCAGTGCTGTGACTGGGTCTTGATAACACACCAGTGTTTTGGCTACTGCTGAAGGAGCACCCAGGCTGTGCTTTTCCAACTTTCTCCCACTTCAAGAGTACATAGAGGGCTGGGAAGGGACACAACTGGGCCAGCCAATGCAAACTGGCCAAAGGGTGATTCTGGAGGCAGAATTCCAAGCACAAATCCAGGCTGAGTGGTGAATGGCTGGAGAGCAGCCCTGAGGAAAAGGACCTGGGGGTCTGGGTTGATGAAAATCTCAACATGAGCCTGCAGTGTGTGCATGCAGCCCAGACAGCAACGGAGTCCTAGGCTGCATCAAGAGCAGTGTGGCCAGCAGGGCAAGGGAGGG
>VWZE01023419.1:0-13702 GCA_013396675.1 Eubucco bourcierii | reverse complement strand
ATATATATATATATACACTTCATGTATGTGTGTGTATATATATATATATACATGAAGTAGAAGAAGGAAGTGTGGGGCTATTTGTCCGTGGCATCTGTCCTTCAGAGAAACTGCTATGCATGTTAGAGCCCTGCTTCCTGGGAGTGACCAAAGACTGCCTGGTGATGGGAAGTAGAGAATAACATCTCTCTTTGGTTTTGCTTCCATTTATGGTCTTTACATGTGCTTAGCATTATTAAATTGCTTCTACATTATTACTGGCCTTTTGGTTTAATTCCCCTTTTCTCCTGTCCATCTAGGAAAGGGAGTGGTAGAGCAGCTTAGGTGGGCATTTGGCCCCCAGCCAGGGCCAAACCACCACAAAAATATTTTAACATGAAAACTCTTGTGGCTGTAGGATTAAGACATGCTGATTTTAAAGTAAGTGTAGTATTAAGAATTAGAACAGTATCTTCCATGCAGTGTATCATGTTCCTCTTTGAGAGTTTTCCCTATAAAAGTTTCACTTGAGAAGACCTTTCTAACTACAAAAGTGATGATCAATCACGTCATCACGTCATCACAGAACATTAGAGGTTGGAAGGGTCCTCCAGAGATCATCGAGTCCAACCTCCCTGCCAAAGCAGGATCCCCTAGGGTAGTTCACACAGGAATGCATCCAGGCAGGTGCTGAAAACCTCCAGAGAAGGAGACTCCACAGCCATCAGAACCATTGTGGGCAGCTTGTTCCAGTGCTCTGTCACCCTCACTGTAATGGCCATTCTAGGACACAATGGCAACACCAAATCATAATCTCAGGGAGGAAATACTTGTTTCTGTCTTTAGAGTTAAAAATCTAACATGTCTCCAGTGACATCCTCTTCTGGAGGTTCTGAATGTATCTATGGCCAAAAACAAGAAGTGAGGAGCAAGGTTTGTGCCTATTTTGAAGTGGATAGAGGACTGTCCTTTATTTCTTACTACATCTCATTCTTTAGAAGACACTTAATGCTTTCTGGAAGAATAATACTGCTCCTCGTGACTTTCCAGATCTCTCAAATTCTTACAGATAGAGCAGCTCACTGTCTGGATATGTTTTGGGGTACTCACGCTCTCTGTGCCCCAGAGGACTAGAATTTAGACAAGGAGAAAACACAATGCTTTTCTTACACACAGAAATTATTGAAGTGGAGCTTGCTGGGCAATGCCACTGACCATAAAAGGGGATGTCCCATCCTTATTCATCAGAAAAGCCAAGAGTGGAGAAGCTCTAGGGAAGAGGAAGTAGCTAGGTTTTTTTATTTAAAACTAGTGTGTCACTGTGATGGTTTGGGAGTTCCCCACACCCCTACTAATCACCCAGATTAGACTCAGCCTGCTGGAAGTTAAGGACTGAAGCTCTATTTACAGCTCAGCACTGAGCAGATACATAACAATAGACAGGAATATTTACAGAAATATACAAGTTGAAGGTAATATGGAAACACAATGTCCCTCCCAGAAATCAGAATCCCTAGGATGGGCTCCCAACCACCCTTCCACCTTCTCCCCACCCCTCTACCTTCCCCCAGGGTTTGGCTCAATCGCAAAATGAGTTTGGAGGATCAGCCAGTGGGTTTAGAAGGAAAGTGGTTAGTGAGGTTACTCAGCAGAGAGGAGAAAGCAAGAAGCTAGACAGCCAGAGAGTGTCTGCAAGCCCGAGTGAGTGTCTTATCTATGTTTTGTGTTCTTATTCTTAAACATCTCAGCAAGACTATGAGTGAAGTAGACATCACCATTGTTTTCCTTTCACGGCCTAGAATATAATTTTCTCCATTAAAATATACTAATTAGCCTCAAACCAGCACAGTCACACACAGCCCTCACCTCCCCCTAAAAAAAACCCCCAAACCCCAGCCGTAAAAAACCCAACAAAAACTTAAAGCACGAAGTGAAGCAAAAGCAAATAAAAGGAAGAAGTCTTGGCATTTTCGTTGGCTTTTTAGGTTGAGGCTAATACTGGCCCCCAGCCATGATGTGACATGAAGTTAGATAAGATGCATCCTGGCTGATCACTAATTCCTAAGAGTCCAGCTCTGAATAATATTCAGTCTGTACACACAGACACACACACACACTAACTGTGGGCAATCAAAAAAATCCATCAATATTGCAGTGTTTTAGCTTGTAAGTTAGTCTTGTTTACAGGCAGGTATCATTCTCTGAAGAGACTGAAATACCAAGATCTATGTAGCTGTATTCTGTACCATCAGAATTCAGTTTTTAGTTTTCTCCAATGTTTGATAAATGGCTATTTGCCCTGAAAAAAGTCCTCTTGTTGATAGTGCATGAAGCCCTAAGATATATTAGTTTATGGCATTTAAACCACAGTTTTAAAAACATCCAAATACCTTTCGAGAAACATGTGGGTTTTTGTTGAAGGGACCACATTTGTGGGAGTCACTACATCCTATCTAGCTATAGGAGCATCTTGCCCATGGAGGGAGACTGAGAGACCTGGGGCTATTTACTATGGAGAAGAGAAGACTGAGAGGGGATCTAATCAATGCCTATAAATATCTGAGGGTTGGGTGTCAAGTGGATGCAGTCAATCTCTTTTCGGTGGTGCACAGTAATAAGACAAGGAGAAACAAGTATAAACTGGAACAGAGAAGGTTTCACCTCAACATGAGGAGAAACTTCTTTACAGTGAGGATGACAGAGCATTGGAACAGGCTGCCCAGACAGGCTGTGGAGTCTCCTTCTCTGGAGAATTTCAAAGCCTGCCTGGATGCATTCCTGTGTGGACTGCCCTAGGGGATTCTGCCTTGGCAGAGGTTTGGACTCAATGATCTCTGGAGGTCACTTCCAATCCCTAATATTCTGTGATTCTGTGAAAATGATAGAGAAAAAATGGCAGTTTAAAAAGCAGTTTGCAAAAGACATACAGCTCATAAAAACTCCTTTTTTTGTAAAGCTTCCTAAAGTGCTCACAGAAAAAGAAGTCATAGGAAANAATGAACAATTTATGTTTTCTCAAAAAAAAATAAATAGGGAAAAAAAAAAAAAAAAAAAAAAAAAAAAAAGGCTTAAGTGAATTTTTGCTTTTGAGTTCAAATACAGGAGCTTGAAAGAGTTCCCATGCTGAAGGACTTCTATGTAACAGATGCATCACATTAACTGCTGCAGATTGAAAAGTCCTTAAATGAGATTACAGAGCAAACTGTTAATGTTTATTTTGTCAAATCATAAGACCCAGGTGGCACTTCTTGGAAAGAAACTCAAGTGGGAGCTGACAGTAACTGCATAGCCTCCTGCTTAGAACTGCTCAACCAGCACAGGACCTGTTTAATGAAGTGCTTCCAGGGATGGTCTGGGGAAGTTTACAAGCTAGTAAGTTTATGTCTGTGCTGAATAAATCTGTGGACACTCTTCTAAATGTAAATTAGTTGACACTTGAAAGAATGTGACATTTGTGCTACTGGGTATTGTCTTTGGGTTTTATTTTTTAGCAAAAAAAGATTTTGATTGGCCAAGAGGTATACTGCTGCTCAAGTGTCCTGAGTTTGGCTAGGATGAGCTTAATTGTCACAAGAATCTAGGAAGGGCCATATCCAGAATAGCAGAACCTGAACCAGACAACTGGATATTTGGCACCATACCCGTGTCATAGAATCATAGAATGGTAAGGTTGGAAGGGACCTCAAGGATCATCTAGTTCCACCCCCCTGCCATAGGCAGGGACACCTCCCACTAGTACAGCTCTCTCAAGGCCTCATCCAACCTGGCCTTGAACACCTCCAGGGATGGAGCATCCACAACCTCCCTGGGCAACCTGTTCCAGTGTTTCTGGATGGTGAGCAAGTTGCATTTCATATAATTAATTTTATATTTTATTTAATTAATATTATTTTCATTACTGTTGTTTACTCTCTCTTTGTGTTGCTTTATAAAACTTTAGTTAACTCAGCTCAGGGACTTTGCTTTTTTCTCCCGATTCTCCTTCCTATCTCACCAGGGTGGGTAGGGGCCAAGCATCCTCATGGGGCTCAGTTGTCATCCATGCCTAAAGCATGACATCAAGGGATAGGCAACTTTTGAGTCCTCTCTAATGTCTACAGGCACACTATATAATTTGGTGAATTGTTCTCCTGTTCCAGTAACAGGCTACTTTTTGTTCTATTTCCATATATTAATTCAGATACATGACCCTTTGGTTTAATCTAGAATAAAAATGTCCTTATGTCTGCTATTTGCAAATTAAATGAAACAACATGTATCATCTTAACTTAAACCAGAAGTTTTGTTTTTTTTTTTACTGAAAATTATGTGCTGAAAATTATGTATATGGTCAGATAGCAAATCATGATATAAGCAGAACATTGTTTTCAAGTCTGACTTCAGCCTAGATGCTTTCTATGTGGAACTTAGATAGATTACTTAGCACAGGGACTGAGAATAATCTGGTTTGGGGACTGGTAGGGATAGAAAACTATTTATAGGGAAAGACAAGGAATTATTTAAGGAAAATTTCTGTAGGCTGATTTTTATATTATGCTTTTGTAAAGCATAAGTTACTACTTGTGTAGCATGAAGTTACTACTCATCTTGTTTTGAATATTTCTATTCAGATATCAACATTCCAAACATGTGGTCTCATTTCAGAAAAAAGTGAAGCTACTTTCTGACTGAACAATACCATTTGTCCCCCTAAACCCTTCCCCTGTACTCTCATTATATTATGATGGTAGATACTGTTATTTGTCAAAGGAAAGTCAAATTTTACAATTATTGGTTATTTTTATAACTGCTTAAATTCTAGAAACTTTCAGTTGTCAAATGCTTGATCTTGTCAATCAACAACCCTCTCTTATACTCCTTATATGCTTTACAGAAAAAAAAGGATTTTTTTTAACCATTATTTACTACTGTAAACAAATTGTGATTGATCAAGGGTATAATATTTTGGCAATACACATCATGTTAATGTTTTTTGAAAGATGCCCTACTAGAAATGATAGCTCAAATTTGCTGTTCCATGACACAAAAGTCACTTCAGCTGAAGATTCAGGTTTACACAAAATTTTTGGGCTATATATCCGTGTTCAAAAAAGATTTGGATCTAAAAAGTAATTACTACTTCCAAGCTGACTACCTAATCATCTATACTAAGACAATAAACTTTCAGTAAAAACACTATCTTATTTTTAAAGGGTTTTCTCCCCACTGTTTATTAGCTTGGAATTTATTCTGATAAATATTTCACAATAACTCCAGTTAGCTCCAAACACCACATCTTCACTATAGAGTCATAGAATTGTCAGGGGTGGAAGGGACCCCCAGGATTATCTGGTTCCAACTCCCCTGCCATGGGCAGGGACACCTCACACTAGATCAGGTTGCTCAGAGCCACATCCAGCTTGGCCTTAAAAACTTCCAGGGATGAGGATTCCACCACCTCCTTGGACAACCTGTTTCAGTGTCTCACCACTATAATGGTGAAGAACTTCTTCCCTCATCCAATCTGAATCTCCCCACTTCTAGTTTTGCTCCATTCCCCCTAGTCCAATCACTATCTGACATCCTAAAAAGTCCCTCCCCAGCTCTCTTGTAAGCCCCCTTCAGATACTGGAAGGTCACAATAAGGTCTCCTCAGAGCCTTCTCCTCTCCAGACTGAATAATCCCAACTCTCTCAGTTTGTCTTCATAGGAGAGGTGCTCCAACCCTTTGATCATCCTCATGGCCCTTCTTAGACACCTTCCAGCATGTCTAGATCTTTCTTGTAATAGGAGTCCCAGAACTGGACACAATATATATGAAGTTCATTGTATTTTTTTATTGGACAGTCACTCCAGATAATGTTTTCTAACATAACCATCAGAGGTAGCCCAGTACTGTCTTTGTCTTTCTCTTCAGTCTGGCAACTATGCCTACATACTGTCAATAGTGTTAAGCCTTTGTGATGGAGACACAGACTGTTTTGTGAACTGAAAATTGAGCTTGCTTACTTAAAAGCAGGATCAGCCATACTAAGACACGCTTTTGACTTAAGCAAATGCCTTTGATTACATCTGAACATTCCTCATTATCTGCCTACCAGATAAAAATCTCAATATAAGTAACTTGGCTGGGCATCAGAGCTCTGCATGAGCACAGCTTTTCTTCCTGGAAAAGAGGTGAGGATTTCATGTTCCTGTTGTTTTGATTTGGCAGACAGGATTGCTGTTCAGCTCCTCCCAAACTGTAGCTGAGAATGATGGCTTTTGGATTATTTACTAAACTGTAATAGATAAAAGTCAAACACATGAGATGGCTGCATAACAACTTGCAGATGATCTCCTGGCATCTATAAATATGTTCCTATATCATCAAAATATACAGATTTCTTTTGCTTCATTTGGTGTTTGATTTGGCTTTGATTTATTTGACAGACTGCTCTCAATTTGCAATATTGGTGAGACACTGGCACAGGTTGCCCAGGGAGGTCGTGGCTGCTCCCTCCCTGGAGGTGTTCAAGGCCAGATTGGATGAGGCCTTGAGTAACCTGTACTAGTGGGAGGTGTCAGTGCCTATGGCAGGGGGTTGAGACTAGATGATCCTTGAGGTCCCTTCCAATCTTACCATTCTATGATTCTATATCTTCCTGGTACCCATGTAAAGGGTAAGGAAGGTTATTTGGCAAAGGAGGGAATGATTATATGTACAAGTCTCCTTAGTATTCTCTGGTGTCTCAGCTTCTACTGATAAACAAAAAGTAGATACCTCTTGTGTTTTCAAAGAAAAGACTTCCAGTGTCATCCAAATGTATCAAACACAACTAATTTCTTGGAAGTGCAGAGATTAAAACACAAACCACAGCCTGAGGTGTGGACAGCCTCATTCATTGCAAGTCTGTTACCTCATGTCAATAGTATTTTAAAAAATCAGCACTCTTAGCCATTTTGTTACAGAAAACATGTCAGAGCAAACAGGAAGTGCTATGCAAAGACTTGTGCGGTGCACTCGCTTGAGAGAGGTTTTAACAACACGCTAAAAGGAAACATTTGAAAATCAGCTATCGATTGCTAAGTTCTTCCAAAGAAGTAGGATCCAGCTTTCAAAATGTAGTAACTGTTGCCAGGGTTTTCTCTGTTTTCTGTAGACAGTCACAGAATCTCAGAATCAGTCAGGTTGGAAAAGACCTTCGAGATCACCCAGCCCAACCTATCACCCAGCCCTATCCAATCAACTAGGCCATGCCACTAAGTGCCACATCCAGTCTCCTTTTTAAACACTTCCAGGGACAATGACTCCATCACCATCCTGAGCAGCCCATTCCAATGCCAATCACACTTTCTGTGAAGAACTTCTTCGGAACATCTAGCCGAAACCTGTCCTGGCACAGCTTGAGACTGTGTCACCTCCTTCTGTCTCTGGTTGCCTGGGAGAAGAGACCAACCTCCACCAGGCTACAACCTCCTTTCAGGTAGTTGTAGATGGCAAAAAGGTCCCCCTGAACCTCCTTTTCTCCAGGCTAAAAATCAGACTGGGTATAAGTTGCCTATATACCACCTTCTCAGGAGCTCAGACAATTAGGGTACCAGTCACCACTGGATGTGCTGTGCCTGCTCCCAGCTCTGCAAAGGGAATTCAGTGCCTTTCCAGCTCCTGTATCACCTGAACAGAGCAGCCAGGCATGGCTGACAATATTGCACCAGCTCCTCCTTCATGTCCTCTTGGGTAAATGTGGTGATAGACATGGTGTTGCAAAGCAAACATGAATAACGCAGTGGGTATTGCTTAGCTGCAGCTGGCTCAGCCAGACCAAAGTAAGAGAGAGAATCCATCACTGACCTGACAACTTAATTCTCCACCTTCATTTCTTTTTCCTGTCCTATAACTGCCAAAGCCAAATTGTGCCTTGGTGCAGATGAGTCTAGAACAGCTGCGATCTCAGTATCTCAGAAGAAATACAGGAGTACTTCCCTGAATGACATATAAATACAACCAAAGCTGCAGACATCCACTGAAGGCAAACTGGGAATTTTGCTGCCTATTCTATTTAAGAAATTCAGAGGTAAAGAATGCATTTCACCTCTTTGTATTTGAATTTTTCTGCCCTTCATTAAATTTGGCCTTCCCAACTAGGGAGCAGCATTTTAAAGTTCTTAACTGGTAACTCATTGTCTGGCAGCAAGCAACAGGTGTTATGCTCTTGTTATACATGAACGTAATTACGAATATTAAGGTTATTACTTAATTCTAGTGTTCATAATTTAATGGGTCTTAGGTTCTCTAGTGTGATTTCTACATCACATGTTAGTTTTATCTGTATAATTTCAGCGAGTCTTTGCAAAAAGACAAAGTCTGTAATAGAATATGGGTGTTAATCACCCTTCTATGTACATATATAGGTTGGGGACTGACCTGCTGGAGAGCAGTGAAGAGGAAAGGGACCTGGGGGTCCTAGTGGGTGGAAGGTTGACCATGAGCCAGCAGTGTGCTCTTGTGGACATGAAGGCCAAGGCCATTCTGGGGTAAATTAGAAGGGTTGTGGTTAGTAGGTCAAGAAAGATTCTCCTTCCACTCTACTCTGGTGATGCCACATCTGGAATATTGTGTGCAGTTCTGAGCCCCTTCAGTTCAAGGAGGATCTCAGGGAACTGCTTGAAAGAGTTCAGCACAGAGCCTCAAAAATGATGAAGGGAGTGGAACATCTCTCTTAGGAGGGAGTTGGGGCTCTTCAGCTTGGAGAGGAGGAGACTGAGAGGTGACCTCGTTCATGTTTATAAATATGTAAAGGGTGAGTACCAAGAGGATGGAGCCAGGCTCTGCTGGGTGATGCCCAATGACAGGACAAGGGGCAATGGGTGGAAGCTGAGGCATAGGAAGTTACATGGAAACATGAGGAAATTTTTTTTCTCTGTGAGGGTGGCAGAACAGTGGAGCAGGCTGCCCTGGAGGGCTGTGGAGTCTCCCTCTCTGGAGATATTCAAGACCTGCCTGGATGCATTCTAGTGTGATCTGTTATAAGTACTCCTGCTCTGGTAGGGGGATTGGACTAGATGATCTTTTGTGGTCCCTTCCAGCCTCTAATGTTCTGTGATTCCGTGATACATAAAGTGAATTTTTTTTTCCTGTTAACTCATCCTCTCGAAAAAAAAACAAAACAAAAAACCCCCCAAACAATGCAAACCCAAAACAAATCTCAACACCCCAAAACTGAAAACAACCTCACCACCCCAAAACAACAACACAACAAGCCTTAACATTTCAAGCTATCTATAATTTTGTTTTTTACCAAAAGTGAAAACCTTTCATACCTGGTAAGTATTGGTACATGGTTGTTCATTCCTGTGTGATCTTTGCAGCTCAGCCATATAAACGTTGTGAGAGAACCAGAGCCAATCCTTGTACCTTTACTGTAGCTTGGGTGGCTTCTTTCACATTTGCCCCAGCAACGGTTACAGGCTGTTACTTTAGAAGTCACCATTCTGTTAGACAATGCAAGCCAGCTACCCAAGCAGGCTGATAAATCTCTCCGTAGCCAAAATAAACTAAAGAGTGAGCTAAAACAAGGATCTGGCTTGGCTGAACAGTAGAGATGAAGAAGGTAAACTCAGCCCAATGGAACCAACAGCACATATAAGAAAAAGAAAATAAATTATGTGATACTGCCAAGCAGTAATGCCAGAACAATCTTACTGCTTCACAAACACAGACCTAATGCATATCTTCTCCTTTCTCTGAAACAGAAAAATCCAGGGATGAACAACATGAGGACTGGACCAAATTATTTCGCAGCACTGCCTGCATACATAAGCTAAAACATGGTCAATTATTTCTCATAGCTTCTACAGAGCTGCATGGTTTTATATGTATGTCTTGGACACATCTGACATACATCTGACTGAAAGGGTGCTTAATGTGCTGCTATAGATGTAATCAAAAGCAGAAATTCTGAACTGCTTTTCTGTGATGATTTTGACATGAGGTCCTTTTACTCTTTAAATTCCTGCATGGTTTTTCATTATGTTTTTAAAGTTTGTGTACGAAAAAAGGTGAGTTGTACACCTCCATTTTAAAACACACACACACACACACTTTAAGTCCATTTTAATCCATTTAACATGTAAAACACTAATTTATGTCATTCTAACTTCTCAGCAGAAACTGCTAGTTTACAGCCGGTCTCCTGTTTCACAGAAACCTATATGTACTCAATCAACAGCATTAACCTTTAGAAGTTTAAGTTTAACAGCTCATTAAAAGATGTCATTTGACAAGATCTATTGTCCAGATACTGTTTTTATGATTTTTTAAATATAATTTCTAAAGCTTTACTGTTTCATATAAATGTGTATCATTTATATAAGTCTCTTTTAATTGAGCTTTTCTATTGTTTTTCCTAGGATTGATGTTAGCCTGCCAGGCTAATTATTGCCTACATTATTTACACTCCTTTAAAAGCTGGGTTTATTTTTCTTCTTGCCTTGTGGGGTTCTGTAACATTCTAAGACAAGTTCTAGATCTTCTTTGTTGGTGTCTGCAAGGGCCCCTTGCAGCCTGTGACCAGCCTTTTCTGATTATTATATGCTTTGCTGGGATGCTAACAGGAACAGCTGGAATTTGCCATCAACAATAGTAACAAGAAAAGTTGGACATTTTCATTCCATCAGCAGTGCGAAGAGACAGAAAAGGTTCAGGCTGTCTTTCCCGCTGGTGAAAATAACATTCTTTTCCTTGACACTTCTTTCTTTCTTCCTCTGCCATAAGCTCCCATAAGCACAGAAATGAGTCACTGCCACTGTCCTTGCCCTTTTTTTTTTTTCCCCCCCCCTAATGCTGAAATCAGAAGTTGCTGTGGATATTCTGGGAACCAGGTATTGGTTCACGCATTCAAATATTCAGTAAACACTTCAGGGAAGGAAATGCAGTGGTTGATGTTCCTGGAAATCAGAAGGTACTATGAAAGTGTAATATGCAAATAGGGTGGTTTGGGGTTTTTTTTGTCTCTGAGGTAAAACTAGACAGAAAAAAAAAATGTGTATACTGGATAACTGCATTGTTGCTGTCTCTTTTCAGACTTGTTCTCACAGCCTCATTGATGACCACAGTAATTTAAAGGCAATGAAGAGATTAATCTAATGCTCCACTCATAAGAACTATTCATCTTACATAGACCCTTGAACCACATCTACTGAACTGTTCTTTTGAAGAGGCTCAGGTCCTGGAATGCCCTATTAGCTCTGAGAATCGTGTGAATCATGTACTATGAGGAGATGTTCGGTAGTATGATTTATAAAAATAAATTACCTCAAATATTGGAGAAAGAGACTGCAGTTCATTTTGGCTGCAGTAATGATTTATTGTGGCTGGAAAAGAAAAAAAAAAATCTATTGAAAATTGTTGCAGTGTTGGTTTGATGTTTGAATTCCTGCTAGTCCCATCTGTCTATAATGACTCTTTTTTGTGCTTTTTATTCCCAGGCTTTCAAATGGGTTGAGGGGTAAATAACACCATTTCAAAAGCATCCCAGAAGATAATGTGCCTTGGAGACATGTATTTCTACTTTAATCTGAAGGTAGGAGAAATTACTATGAGTAATGATTCACTTCAGTCAATAGGTATCCACCACATCACACATCAGCTGCCCCACAAGCTACATCTGGTTCCATTCACTTTCTACACTGCCACGGATCCAGGAAACAAGGTCCAATAGATGCCACCACACTTAGGTGACTTGTTCCTGCTCCACAGACACCTGGGAGCTCATGAGATGTAGCACTAAAATTGGTAAGATGTTAATTTCAGTAACACTGATGCTTTAAATACTGCTGTCCTCGAGATTCTTAGGAGACTTTTGAAAGAGTGGCAATGAACACATAAGAGAAATAAAAGGAAAGTGATCTTATTAATGTTGTAAGCATGTGAAGGGTGAGCATCAGAAGGACAGAGACAGGGTCTTCTCGTCGTGTCCAGTGACAGGACAAAGGCCGAAGGGTGCAAGCTAGAGCATAGCAGGTTCCATGTAAACATAAGGAAAAGCTTTTTTTTTTTTTGTTGTGAGGGTGGCAAAACGCTGCAGCAGATTGCCAGAGAAGTTATGGAGTCTCCTTCTCTGCAGACATTCAAAATCCACATGGATATGTTCCTGTGTGACCTGTTCTAGGTAATCCTGCTCTGGCAGGGGGTTTGGAACCAATGAACTTTTGAGGTCCATTCCAACCCCTAGCATTCTGTGATTCTGCGACTCACTGATTTTTGTATTTTCAGTGAATGTAGCTTGCACGTCTTCAAGCTCTACCTTGTATTTAATTTGTATTTCGGTGTACACAATTCTGGCCTCTGAACTAAGTGCCCAAAGAACATGGAGAATCATTTTATCTTCATTGTAATTAAAAATGAGAAAGATGCATCTCTGAAACTATTAAAAAGGCAGTATGACAATAAACTGCAATTGTCAGTTTGCAGTAGAATCACAGAATCACAGCATGTCAGGGGCTGCAAGGACCTCAAAAGATCATCCAGTCCAATCCCCCTGCCAGAGCAGGATCACCTAGACCAGATCACACAAGAATGCATCCAGGTGGGTACTGAACATTTCCAGAGAGGGACACTCCACAACCTCCCCAGGCAGCCTGTTCCAGTGTTCTGTCTCCCTCACAGTGAAAAAAAATCCTCCTCGTGTTTAAATTAAGCTTTCTATGCCTCAGCTTCCACCCATTGCCCCTTCTCCTGTCACTGGGCATCACTGAGAAGAGCCTGAGAAGAACCAGAGAATCAGCTCTCTTTTGTATTGAGGTGCCCAAAACTGAACACAATACTTGATGTGTGGCCTCACCAAAGCTGAGTACAAGGGGACAATCACCTTCCTATTCCTGCTTGACAAAGCATTTCTAGTCCAATCCAGGGTGTCACTGGTTTGCTTTGCAACCCTGGGCACGCTACTTGCTCATAATGAGTTGCTTGTCAATTACAATCTCCAGATCAATCTCAGACAGACAGCTTTCCAGCCACACTTCCTCAAGCATTGCTTGGGGTTGCCACATAATCAGGTTGCAGATGCAGAGAATTTCAGCAGGTATAAGAAAAACAAATTCATGAAAAAAATAGCCTGTAAACAATATCAGGAGGCATAGTTCTGTTTTCTGACATATTAGTACTACAGCTGAGGGTAATAGTGGAATAGCAGGAGAGTACATGAGTGAAAGCAACCAGGCTCAAGGTTCCCCTGCTAGCATAGGTGGATCATTGATCCAATCCAGTAGGGTAATTTTTGCATTCTCATTAATTGAAAGTCAAAGGAAAGCCCTGAGGAAAAGGACCTGGGTGTCTTGGTTGATAAAAAACTCAATGTGAGCTCACAATGTGCACATGCAGCCCAGACAGCAACCAAGTGCTGGGGTGCATCAAGAGCAGTGTGGTCAGCAGGGCAAGGGAGGGGATTCTACCCCTTTGCGCTCGTCAGACCCCATCTGGGGTACTGTGTGCAGTTCTGGAGCCCCCAGCACAAGAAGGACATGGAAGTGTTGGAGTGGGTCCCAAGGAGGCCACGAAGATGATCAGAGGGCTGCAGCAGCTCTATGAGGACAGGCTGAGAGAGTTGGGGCTCTTCAGCCTGGAGAAGAGAAGGCTTCGAGGAGACCTTATAGTAGCCTTCCAGTGTCTGAAGGGGGCCTACAGNGTCCCTTCCAACCTTGCCATTCTATGATTCTATGAAATAAAGACATGTGAAGGTTTGGGAGTTCCCCACCCCCCCAC
>VWZE01023418.1:50156-71934 GCA_013396675.1 Eubucco bourcierii | reverse complement strand
AAAAAAAAAAAGAAAAAGAAAACCAGAAAAAGATCTCATACTAGAAACCATAGCCAAAATTTGAGGTGCCACTGATACACTGCCAGGCAAATTTTTTAATGTTAAAAATAATATACATCAGGCCCCTGGAAAATACCCTCCTAACCAAATACATATATAATTGCTTGAACAAATGATCCTTTTCACTATACTGGACAATTCACTATGAGGATCAAGAATGATCAACCTAGGGAACTTTGCATCTAGTTATGTGCTCCCCAGTTCAGGAGGGACAGGGATCTACTGGAGAGAGTCCAACAGAAGGCTACAGGATGCTAAACGGACTGGAGCACTGCCTGAGGAGGAAAGGCTGAGAGCCCTGGGGCTGCCTAGTCTGCAGAGGAGAAGGCTGAGAGGGGATCTGAGCAATGTCTCTCGAGAGCTGAGGGCTGGGGGTCAGGAAGGAAGGGACAGGGACAGCCTCTGCTCACTTGTGCCCTGGCATAGGACAAGGGGCAAGGGATGGAAACTGCAGCACAGGAAGCTCCACCTCAGCGTGAGGAAGAACTTCTTGAGTGTCAGGGTGAGAGAGCCCTGGCACAGGCTGCCCAGAGAGGTTGTGGAGTCTCTTTCTCTGAAGCCTTTGCAGCCCTGTCTGGGTGTGTTCCTGTGTGACCTATGCTGGATTCTCTGCTCCTGCTCTGGCAGGGGTGTTGGACTGGAAGCTGTGTGGTGGTCCCTTCCAACCCCTAACATCCTGTAAGCCTGATACCAGTGAGTGGAAAAGAAGTTCACTGGACATTCCTGACAAGGATACACAAAAGTTATCCTTCTCTCTACTGCTGATGAAAGGGAGAGGCTTAGTCAAGTACTTGACTACATGAAATCAGATGCACTATGGCTGAAGCTCATCCATTACATCTGCTTCTTTCCTTTGCTTTTTTTGTCCACCTATGTGGACATGTCCTATCCTTTTTTTGTTTTGCTAGCAGTGGAAGTCATCTCACAATTTAAAAGTCAGAACTCTCTGAAACTTGGATATGGTATAACCATATGGATCATCCGTGCTCAGACCAACTCACTGTAAAACTAATATCACACACATTTCAGACTGAAAGTTTTTCCTCTCCCAACCTGTGCCCTCCCCCCAGTGTTTTAATAACACAGCAATTGGCCACCTCTGTTGAGGACTTCCAGGGGAACCATGGCTCTTGGCTCATTAGAAACAGGCCAGGTTTTAGCTGTGGGTGACTTCTTAAAAAGACTTAGGGTACTGTGCTGGTTTGAGGCTAATAGGAATATTTTAATGAGAGAAAGTAGATCATTGGGCATGAAAAGAAAGTAACAGTGATGTCTATATCACTCATTTGTTTTGCTGAGAGATACAAAACCAACAAACAAAAAGTCAGTTGGTCTCTGTCCGGCTGCTGCTTGCTTCACTAATTCCTCTGCCTGGACCTGTATAATTCCAACTAATCATTCTGCTTCTAACTTCTTCTCTGGCAATCTCATCCCTTCTGATGTAAGGCTGACTTCTGATATAAGTGTGAGGGGTGGGAAGAAGGAGAGGAGTTGGTTTGAAAGCCCTCCTGGGTGCTCCTGCTCTTTGGGAGGGGTTTTCTAGTTCTGTTTTACTTTAAGTTGTATCTAATTGTACACAGCTGTAAATATCGGTATATATGGTGTGCATACATGCTCATAAATTTGTGCCATGCTGTAAATACAGCTTCAGTCTTTAACTTCCAGCTGGCTGAATTAGTCTGCTTCTTCTAGTGGGGCAGGAGGGAACTCCAAAACCACCACAGGTACCCTCCACACAGCAGGGGATGCATATTCTGCAGAGGCTGTACCACATGTACCCCATGGAGATACCTCAGATAACCTGGAGTACCTCAAATAGCATGAGGCAGGTGTGTGTGAGCATTCAAGCAAAGTTAAAATTGCTTTAAAGAACAGAGATTCAATTTAGTTTGACCAACATGGGCATCTGGAGTCACTTGAAACATTCTTGGTTAGCTGAGGCACCCAGAAATATGGCCTGGCAAATATAGCATGAAGACCTGTGAAAGACCTCCTGCCTTTTGAAGGGACAGCTGTAGGCCAGCTCTGGCACCCTGAGGCACACTGAGTGCACTGGAGGGATGACAGAATCACAGAATTAACCAGGTTGGAAAAGACCTTTGAGATCATCAAGTCCAACCTATCACCTAACATCTTCTCATTAACTAAGCCACAAGATTTTATTCTTTTTTAAAACCCTAGGCCTTGTAATCAACAGAATGGTATGAAAGAAGAACAGGATGATCAGAGGGCTGGAGCTGCTCTGCTGTGAGGAGAGACTGAAGCAGTTGGGGCTCCTCAGTCTGGAAAGAAGGCAGCCCCGACGAGACCTTATTGTGACCTTCCAGTATCTGAAGGGGGCTACAAGAAAGCCGGAGAGGGACTTTTTAGGGCGTCGGGGGTATAGGACTGGGGCGGGGAATGGATCCAAAGCAGAGAAGGAGAGATTTAGATTAGATGTTAGGAAGAAGTTGTTCAGCATGAGGGTGATGAGAGCCTGGAAGGGGTTGCCCAGGGAGGTGGTGGAAGCCTCATCCCTGGAGGTGTTTAAGGCCAGGCTGGATGTGGCTCTGGGCAACCTGATGTAGTTTGAGGTGTCCCTGCCCATGGCAGGAGTGTTGGAACTGGAGGACCCTTGAGCTACCTTCCAGCCCTGACTATTCTGTGAACTTTCATGATTAGGATCAGTGTTTTCTTCCTGTAAGAGTTACAGATACTCTCATTTCCCCATGGTTTTCCTTCTGAAAAAATCTAAAGGTTTAGGAAATTAATCTCTGTACATCTCCAAAAGAGGAGCAAAAGCAAGCCCCTGCCCATCCTCAGGTTTGCAAATCACAGCTGTAAGAATCTACGCTTTAGCTCACACCCTACAGAAAAAGTGATGTAATTCAAAGATCTGAGCCAGTATTGCTATCCCTTCTCTTAGGAGTGCCAGGATTGCAAATTCTGCCCACTCCTGCCCAAGAAAGATGAGACTGGGGGACTTGAGCATCTCCCCTATGGTGAGAGACTGAGTGCCCTGGGGCTGTTTAGTCTGGAGAAGAGAAGGCTGAGAGGGGATCTGAGCAATGTCTATCAATAGGTGAGGGGTGGGGGCTAAGTGGAGGGGGCCGAGCTGTTGTGGGTGGTGCACAGCAATAAGCCAAGGAGCAATGGATACAAACTGGAACAGAGAAGGTTTCAGTTCCACATGAGAAGAAACTTCTTTAGAGTGAGGATGACAGAGCCCTGGCACAGGCTGCCGAGAGAGGTTGTGAAGTCTCCTTCTCTGGAGCCTTTCCAACCACTCCTGGATGCATTCCTGTGTGGACTGCCCTGGGTGATGCTGCTTTGGCAAGGGAGTTGGACTGGATGATCTCTGGAGGTCCCTTCCAACCTCTAAGGTTCTGTGATTCTGTATTGGTAGGGAGTGGTGGTGGTGGTGACGAGAATTTTCTGAGCTGAAGTAATTATGTGTTTGCTGCCTTTCCTCCCCTGCATTTTTTTCACAGGAACACTATAAAACAATTATAAAACAATGTTCAAGCAACATGAAGAGTTAACTACTATTTAGAAGTTGAAGATAAACTAATTTTGCTGTGTCATTGAACAATGCAATGAGGAACCAGAAGCAAACACAGGTCTGACTCTCAGATCAATGCTTTATCTCTGAGGTGTTGCTGCCTCCTGGGTTGCAAACCCAGTAAATATTCCCAGGCTAACCACATCTCTCTGTGGTATTTCAACAAATGCTTTTACTTTCCTTTATAACTCTTCCATCAATTTTTACTTTTGTGACCATGTTCTCACATTCAAACTAACGGAGCTTCTGCAGCTGGCAGCACATGGCTTGGAAGGTGAATAGTGCAGATGTTCACAATGCCAACACATTTTGGGACACAGAAAGACAACTGAAAAAACTGAGATGCTTCAGTTATATACTCCAGTTTAAGAGTGCTGTTGTATGGGAATAGATTTTTTTTGTTTCTTCCCCAATACTACTGAATGCATCTTGCTAGCAGGGGAAATTTATTTTCCATACTTAGTTTTTAAAGGATATTTTTTTTTTAATAAGAGTGCCTTTGAGATACAACATATGCCCCTGGTTTTCTATCCACACCATAAAAATCTTTTTCTCATTCATCACAAATATCTATTATTTTTTTTTTCCTCCCTGAACAGGCTTTATAGAGCCTGCTTCTGTATTTTAACTGTTTCTGACACAGTGGATCCACAATCCCAGCTGTGGCTGTGGACTGCAATACAACCATAGCACGAATAGATAAATTGAGTCCTTATGCTTATCTGACTTTTTCAATATCCATTTCAAAATATAGAGGTAGGTGGACAAAATTGTTATGTTGGCTGCCTGCAACTGGCTGCTGAACTACTCAATTCACACAAAGTATGGGGAAACCTAAGGAACACAGCAGTCCTTAGCTTTCATTTAGTGCAGTTGAGAGCTACAGGATTCTGCTCTGCATCACCATTGCATAGCACAGATGTACAAATCTGAGGGACTGAGGCACTTTGTCCAGTTCTGGAGTCCCTATAGCAAGAAAGATCTGGAGGTGCTGGAAGGTGTCCAGAGAAGGGCCATGAGGATGAGCAGAGGGCTGGAGCTGCTCTGCTGTGAGGAGACTGAGGCAGTTGGGGCTGTTCAGCCTGGAGAGGAGAAGGCTCTGAGGACTCCTTATTGTGACCTTCCAGTATCTGAAGTGGGCTACAAGAAAGCTGGGGAGGGACTTTTTAGGGTGTCAGGGAATATAGTACTGGGGGGGAATGGATCCAAACTAGAGGAGGAGAGATTTAGATTAGATGTTAGGAAGAAGTTCTTCAGCAAGAGGGTGGTGAGAGCCTGGAAGGGGTTGCCCAGGGAGGTGGTAGAAGCCTCATCCCTGGAGGTGTTTAAGGCCAGGCTGGATGTGGCTCTGGGCAACGTGATGTAGTTTGAGGTGTCCCTGCCCATGGCAGGAGTGTTGGAACTGGAGGACCCTTGAGCTACCTTCCAGCCCTGACTATTCTGTGATTCTATGAACTTTCATGATTAGGATCAGTGTTTTCTTCCTGTAAGAGTTACAGATACTCTCATTTCCCCATGGTTTTCCTTCTGAAAAAATCTAAAGGTTTAGGAAATTAATCTCTGTGCATCTCCAAAAGAGGAGCAAAAGCAAGCCCCTGCCCATCCTCAGGTTTGCAAATCACAGCTGTAAGAATCTACGCTTTAGCTCACACCCTACAGAAAAAGTGATGTAATTCAAAGATTTGAGCCAGTATTGCTATCCCTTCTCTTAGGAGTGCCAGGATTGCAACTTCTGCCCACCTGTGCCCAAAAAAGATGCTGACAATGCTGTGATTCTTCTCTGCATCCTTATTGCATAGCACCAAAGTATGTGAGGCCCTAAGGGTTATGAAAGATCTGCCTGGCCTCCATAAGGAATGAGTGCTTCAGGCCCCTAATGCCTCCCTGAAATACCTTCTATACCTTTGTAAGTCATGTAACCTTTGTAACACATGGAAGTGTTGGAGCGGGTCCAGAGGAGGGCCACAAAGATGATCAGAGGGCTGGAGCAGCTCTGCTATGAGGACAGGCTGAGAGAGTTTGGGCTCTGCAGCCTGGAGAAGAGAAGGCTTCAAGGGGACCTGATAGTAGCCTTCCAGTATCTGAAGGGGGCCTACAGGAAGGATTATTTACAAGGTCCTGCAATGACAGGACAAGGGGCAATGGGTTTAAACTGGCAGAGGGGAGATTTAGACTGGATGTTAGGAGGAAGTTCTATACAGTGAGGGTGGTGAGGCACTGGTACAGGTTGCCCAGGGAGGTTGTGGCTGCTCCCTCCCTGGAGGTGTTCAAGACCAGGTTGGACGAGGCCTTGAGTAACCTGTACTAGTGGGAGGTGTCCCTGCCTATGGCAGGGGGTTGGAACTAGATGATCCTTGAGGTCCCTTCCAACCTTACCATTCTATGATTCTATGATTCTATGTTTGTGAAAATGTGACAGCTAAAAGCAGATCAACGCTGCCCAGGAGGATCCTCTAAGTCATGTGTGATGGACAAATTAAAGACCCATTTGCTTATGGCAACAGCCCTGCTACTGACAGGGCAGCAGACTGCTGACTGGCAGCAGTCAAACCAACAATTACAGGAACACAGAACCTTTTAAAGCTTCCAGGCTTGGGGACTCCACCACCTCCCTGGGGAGCTCATTCCAGTGCCTGACCACTCTTGCCAGTAAAAAAATGTTTCCTCTTGTCCAGTCTAAAGCTATCCAGTGGCAGCTTGAGGCTGTTCCCTCTTGTTCTATCACTAATGACCTGTGAGAAGAGACCAGCACCAACCTCTCCACAACCTCCTTTCAGGTAGCTGCAGACAGCCATGAGGTCTGCCCTCAGCCTCATTCACACTAACCATCCCCAGCTTCTTCCAACTTTTTTCATCAGATTTATTCCCCAGTCCCTTCCCCAGCTTCCTTGCCCTCCTCTGCACTGGCTCCAGCACCTCCACAGCTCTCTTGTATTGAGGTGTGCAAAACTGAACCCAGTACTCGAGGTGTGGCCTCACCAGAGCCGAGTCCAAGGGGACAATCCCCTCCCTGCTCCTGCTGGCCACAGCATCTCTAATCCCAGCTAGGATTCCGCTGGCTGAATGCCTGCATTATGTCTGCATACTAAAGCTTTTACAGTATTTTGGTATTTACCAAAGATTCTTCATTTATACTTAAATGGGATGTCCAAACCCAAGGAATTGTAGCAGTGCCCCAGAGGCATACTGCTGAGCCATGCTGCACCACAGTGCATAGAATCACAGAATGGTTTAGGTTGGAAAGGACCTTCAAGATCATCTAGTTCCAGCTCCCTGTGTCACAAGTGTGAGGCTTAGAGCCCCAGCTCAGGCCCATGGCACTGCACAGTTGTTACCTTGCAGAATCAGAAGACAGGGATGATTTAGCTTGGGCCGTGCCTGTTATGGTTTTGATTTCACTGTGTTGCCTCTGAAACTCTCGTCTAAGGCCTTTTTGTAGCAGCAGATTCGGAGTTTAATTAATCACTGAATTATTCCAGTGTGGCTGTGGAGAATGATAGCAAAATCAAAGAGCGTTCTCAGAGAACATTTTACATTGGGATAGTTTGGGTTTGGGTTTTTTTTTTCCCTATAGAAGAGAACAAAACCTGAATATAGTTAGAACTTGTGTGACATTAATCTTCATAAGCATTTAGCTGCGCGATGGCCACCCCAGCCCACAAAACCACTTTAAACAGGGCCTCCCTTCCATGGCACCATCCTCTTTTCAGTTAACAATGCTCTCAGATGAGCACCAAAGGGGTTGCTTTGCTCCCACCATTACAATTTCTGCTCTTCTTTTCTCTAACCCTTTTCAAAAAAAAAACCAACAAAAAACCATGAAAGCCTTGGATTTGCTAATTACTTTTTTACCCAGCCTATAGGAAAATTAGTTTATCTCCCTGATCAAAGCAAATTAGGCAGATGATGGTTGATTAGAATGCAACAGTAAAATCTCCATACTTTCTATTCCACCCCCTTTTCTCTCCAAAATAGGGCCTGTGTCAAATATGTAGGTATTTCCCACGGCCAGCCTGGACTCTGTTTCCAACAGGCTCTGGGGCTGCAACAATGGTTCTTACAGAGACACTGAAGTTCTTTAGTTCAGTCATTGTGCAAGGGAAGAAGTGGTAACCCCTCAGCCAGCAGTTGATGGAACATCTCGATTTACATATTTCCTTAATTGCATTTTTTTTTGTTTTTTTTTTTTTTTTTGAAGGCGAGTGAGATTTATCTGACCAGAGTTAAATGCCTCCTTTATCATGTTACCCAAAACACAAACCTCTGCTGGGCCAGGCAGAGTTGCATTTGGTTGTGATGCCAGCATACAAATGTAGGTTTTTTGCTGCTGTGGGGCAAGGCGATGCCTACCTTTGCTTCTCAAAGCGTGATCTAAAGAGCAGCTTTGGCCCCTTGCTTCCAAGGTGGCTGCTGCGTTGCACTGCAAAACTGAACACTCTCACTCCTGCTAAGCAACTGCTTCAAGCTGCATTTTCCACCACTCCAGTATTTTACTACTCACTTTTTACCCTTCGTTACTCACTTTCCCTTCGATTTGTTCCGTGGTTCTAAAGGATGAAAGCCAAGCCTATACCGCGATTTTATTTATAACCAATTACTCTAAATTAACAGTAAATCTCACATTTAGCTCCATTTAAGCATCACTATGCAGCTGCCCATTTGAAAATAAAATGGTTGCCTTCTTTCACTTCAGTGGGCACAATACAAAACATCCATTGAGCTTTCCCCTTTATTGCAGCTGCCAATGCCCAGCCGACTTTTAACAAACCAACCAAGCGGAATAACAATGCAGCTGCAACATTTTATGGTATTTCTGTTAGTCCTCTTTTAAGGCTGAAGGTGTTAATTAGGAATCAAAGAATACAACCCTGCCAGCTTTCTTTCAGAAACTATACACTGGCCACTGCAGTTTTCAGAAGAAAAATAAATCTAATAAAGGGACAAAAATGTTGTTTGTCACACCAGTAACGTGTATTTAAGATCCTTTGATCAGGAGCTTTTTATGTAGCCTTGTCAGACAGGCTGAAAATATTTTTTTCCTCTATTTTCTCCTTTCTTAGGGCTTTTCTGAATACTGATTCTAGGGTTGTCTGCTAAGGTGAAAAACCTGATAGCAACTGGAATGCTTTGCAGGTTGGAATGGCTTTGCTAAGCCAGCCAGCTTTAAATCACATCAAATAAAATCATAATTGCTCACTTTCCTAATTCAGGTTTAAGTTGTTTTGAAATACTAATTGCCTGTCCTTGTTAGGGAGTTTACTAATTCTGGGTATCCTATTCCAAGCATTTGAATATCTGCAAGTGTTTTAGTATTAATACATTGACTGTTTTGTGGCTTCTCAGAGTCACAGAGGGGCTGGAAGGGACCTCGAAAGCTCACCCAGTCCACTTCCCCCTGCCAGAGCAGGATCACC
The DNA here is from genome assembly GCA_013396675.1 of Eubucco bourcierii. NCBI lineage: Eukaryota > Metazoa > Chordata > Aves > Piciformes > Ramphastidae > Eubucco > Eubucco bourcierii. Next base: position 62,919 of record VWZE01023418.1, on the reverse strand, counting down.
TAGAGCAGGTCACGCAGGAAAAGGTTTCAAACCACACAAATGGCAGTTTGCAGAATGTTTTTTGAGCATCCATTATGTGTACCTTCCAAATTTATATTCAGCATTTTATTTGCACTTATTAACCCTAATCGTATTAGAGTATCATATATTCAAAGGCAGCAGCGTGAAGTCATTACCTTTAATCTCCAGCCAAAGTTAAAACCTTAAAATGGGTTTATGAAGTTAGCACAACTGAGAATTAGTCAAGCCTGCTAGCTTACCCAGCAAGAGCTTTCACTGATAAATGCACAAATCATGCCAAACCCCATTAATCCTGCCAGGGAAGGGCAGAAAGAAGTTCTGGCTGTTGATTTAATAAAAACCAATTGAACGAGCTCTTAAGCCTACCTTTCTAAACTGTAAAACAAATAAAATCAATTAATAAAAAGAAAATCCTTATTACAAACCTATATGTAACAGTTGTGTTTGCCTTCAACATGATGTTAGGAGAAGGAAGGTTTTAAAACACAGTTCTTATGTTATTCTGTGTTTAAAGTAAATCCTCATAATGTTAGAATCAGAGACTCATAGGACCAGACAGGAAAAAAAAAATACACTGTTTCCTATATATTAATATATTTTATACAATAATAGAATCATAGAATGGTAAGGTTGGAAGGGACCTCAAAGATCATCTAGTTCCAACCCCCTGCCATGGGCAGGGACACCTCCCACTAGTACGGGTCACTCAAGGCCTCATCCAACCTGGCCTTGAACATCTCCAGGGAGGGAGCAGCCACAAACTCTCTGGGCAACAAGGAGAGGGAACTGATTTAACAGCAATTTAATCTACTAAAGCATTGCTCTTTCCCCACTCCCATCAGACCGAAACAAGTTCGCCAAGCTCACATTTAGGTATACACATTGGTTTTGCCTGTGCCATGAAGTGTAACCCCACAAGGTACTTGGAGACTGTGATCACAGGCTCACAGGATGTTAGGGGTTGGAAGGGGCCTCTGGAGATCTTCCAGTTCAACCTCCCTGCCAGAGCAGGAGCAGAGAATCCAGCGCAGGTCACACAGGAACACATCCAGACAGGGCTGGAAAGGATCCAGAGAAGGAGACTCCACAACCTCTCTCGGCAGCCTGTGCCAGGGCTCTCTCACCCTTACAAGCAAGAAGCTCTCTCTCATGCTGAGCTGGAGATTCCTGTGCTGCAGTTTCCATCCCTTGCCCCTTGTCCTATGCCAGGGCACAAGTGAGCAGAGGCTGTCCCTTCCTTCCTGACCCCCAGCACTCAGCTATTGAGAGATGCTGGTCACATCCCTTCTCAGCCTTCTCCTCTGCAGACTAAGCAGTCTCAAGGCAGGCAGTGCTCCAGTCCTTTCAGCATCCTTGGACTCTCTCCAGTAGATCCCTGTCCCTCCTGAACTGGGGAGCCCATAACTGGATGCAAATATTCCAGATGGGGCCTCACTAGGGCAGAGTGGGTGTGGGAGGAGAACCTCCCTGGATCTGCCTTGTTCGTGTCAGGATGCAGACTCTGACAGCACAGGGAGTTGTGGTGATCTGCAGAGGCTTCCCAGCAGTTTGGGAAAGGAGCAGTTTGCTTTCATATTTCAGTCTTTCTGATGTCATTCTCGATAGCATTCAGTGAAAAGAGCAATGGATTTTTAAATTTTTTTTAAGGATGCTTACACAGCACTGTGATCCCTTCACTCCATTTATCTTAGAAAGAGCTGTCATACCCAATAGAGTTATCAAAATCACATTGGTGTGCAGACTGGAGCCTCAGCTGTGCTGCCTTGCTCAATCTGTGAAGAATCCTGCAAACCTGAAGCCAGATGTGGTCTGGTTTCTACATTCATCATCAATCACGAATACAACATTTCGCAGTTATGCTCCTGCCTGTGTGACTGTAGCGCAATGCTGTAAGAGCATCAGATTTCAGAAGGAATTTGCAATATCCAGAGTCACTGCATGGGAATGTTTGCAGAATCTCTTCGTGAGGAGTATGCAGGGAAATGCTGCATACATTAGAGAATAAATCTGTGCCTATTAGAGAATAAATTTAATGCGTTAGAGAATAAATCTTATGGGGAGCAACTGAGGGAGCTGGGAATGGTTGGTTTGAAAAAGAAGAGACTGAGGGGAGACCTCATTGCTGTCCACAGCTACCTGAAGGGACACTGTGGAGAAGCTGCTGGTGGTCTCTTCTCAAAGGTAATTGGAGACAGAACAAGGGGGAATGGCCTCGAGCTACCACTGGGTAGGTTTAGATTGGACATTAGGAAGAAGTTTTTCATGGAGAGAGTGGTCAGGGACTGGAATGAGCTGCCCAGGGAGGTGGTGGAGTCCCCCACCCTGGCTGTGTTCAAGGGTGGTTTGGATGTGGTGCTTGGGGCTGTGGTTTAAGGTGAATCTTGTAGAGCAGGGTTCTAGGTTGGACTTGGTAGTCCTGAGGGGCTTTGCCAGCCTGGGTGTGTCTGTGATTGTGTGATTCTCTCAACGTGCTGCTAGTTTAATCTCTTCTGATAAATGATTGTCAAAACCAATTATGAGCCAGTTTGGTTCCTAGTGAAGAACTGAAACTCCTTTTACTGACATGGATTGAGCTCCTGCTATGTTACAGTTAGGTTTATTGTAGCGAGCTCTGTTGGGTCAGGGTGAGTGTAATCTAAGGGAAATTACTTTTTATCCAAACATCACTGTATGTTGAGTAAACAAACAGATTTGGCTTTCATATTTGGCAAATGAATAATTACCTAAGTACACAATAACAGTAATTAGTTGTAAATGACATTCATTAGTGGTTTGGATTATCTCTGGCGTGGGGAGCTTCTATCAAAATGTTCACAGCTTTTATAAGGCAGCATTAAGGTAATTCTTCAGTAAATCATTTGTCATAATGACTTCTTATAAATATTCCATCCAAATAACCAGAGAAATACTTCTCCTAGAATATTCTTCCACAAATATCCCTGCTAGAATATTTTCTCACATACGTCTGTTTCTGCATAATGGATTTTTCTATCCCAGATAAAGGCTTTTTCACCTTATCAGTATCCGCTGAGCATCTGCCATATTCCAAAAACATATCAAGGTTTCAAGAAATTGTTCAGTGTCTCTGGCCTTCAGCCAGATAGGATGGTCCAAGATGCTTGTCCTGCCATTTCATTTCACATCTCCAGTCTTGGCCAGGAGGAAGCTGAATTTTGGCACTCAGCAGTTCACACTACTCTACACATGTGCAGGGCAACATAGAGCCTTCAAGTGCTGAGGAACTTAGAGAGGCCATTCGCAGAATGTGAGTTTCCACACTGTCCCTTTTCAGTGCCAAGACCAAATAACACCACATGAACTCTTTATTTTGCTCCCAATTACTCTTCCACTGCTCCCCACACCCAGCAGCAGAAGCACTGCAGACCCCATCCCAGCTGAATAGTTCGGAGTTATCTCCACTAGTGCCAGCAGTCACAAGCCTTTCTGATTATAACTGTGCCAAGGTAACTGCATCTTACAAAGTCTTCTTGCAGACATGTGGCAAGAGAGAGAAAAGAAGAAAGAGAAAAGCAAGAAAGAGAGAAAAAGAAAGAGAGAAAGGAAGAAAGGAAGAGAGAAAAAGAGAGAAAGAAAGGAAGAAAGAGAAAAAGAAAGGAAGAACAAAAAAGTTGTGTTATAGCAACTTCTCCTGAGGGTTTCAGATTGGCTGAGCTGCCTGACAAGAGCCACACGGAGCCTGAGACCTCACCTGCAGTGCTGAATCCAGCTCTGGAGCCCTCAATATAGGAAGGACTTGGAGCTGATGGAGCAGGTCCAGAGGAGGTCATGGAAATGCTCAGGGGGTTAGAGCAGCTCTGCTACAAAGCCAGGCTGAGGGAGCTGGGAGTGTGCAGCCTGGAGAAGAGGAAGCTCTGGGGAGACCTCAGAGCAGCCTGCCAGGACCTGAAGGGGGCTACAAGAAGGCGGCAGAGAGACTGTTTGCAAAGGGCTGCAGGGACCTGCAGGGCAATGGCTTCAAACTAGAGCAGAGCAGATTAAGACTGGATGTCAGGAACAGATTCTGCACCATGAAGGTGGTGGAACATTGCAACAGGTTGCCCAGGGAGGTGGTTGAGGCCCCATCCCTGGAGATACTGCAGGTGAAGCTGGACAGGGCTGTGGGCAATCTGACGTATTTGAGGATGTCCCTGCTGAGTGCAGAGGGGGTTGGACTGGATGAGTTTTGGAGGACCCTTCCATTCTGTGATTCTGTGATCACACTACTCCACAGCATGGATCCAGAAGGATTCCCAAGTTACCTGCTACCTGTTTCCTCACAATGCACTTTGTTTTTCTGTTCATCTACCTGTAATTGTGTGTGCCTGCTGCAGACTAAAGTCAAACCACTATGGCTTTATACATCAGGACTGGAATTCACTCCTCAAGACCCTTGCTGGGTCACAAAGTTGAAACTGCACTTCTTTAGGCCTTCTTCCAACTTTGTACAATTTCAGCATGAGCACTGGCAATACTTTCATATTGCACTGAGCATATGGATCCTCTGTTTTCTTGTCAGCAGGTCCAATATTGCTTTCAGATGCCTGCAGACTTTATTTGTACCCGTAAAGTCACAGAGTTCAGCCCACACAGACAGCCAAAAGCAAAACTGAATGATAGGCCATGCACGAATCCTTTGGGATTTCACTTTATTTTACCATGTCATACTATAATTAGTATCTCATTAGGTATTTTCAGTCTGAACATCTCCAGCATTTATCAGACACTACCAAATCAGTCAGGCTCTGATGTAGGTAGATGCCTCAGCCATTACACATAGAGTGAGACCACAGAACTGCTGCATGGGCTCCTTAAATTTGTGTACTACTTCATTGCTATACCCAGGAGCAGAACTCAAAAGGTCTTGCTACCTGAACCCCAGCCACAGCTATCTGATTGTACTCCCTATTCCTAGAAGCAGGTCCTGCCCTTTCCTCGTGCTTACGAAATGGCAATCTCTGTGAACCAGAGTGGTTAAGAAATGTTGGCTTTTATGCCCTTCATAAGGATGAATCTCACTTCTGGACACTTAAAAAACTCGGTCTGCCCAAACGTAACTGCAACCTCATCAAGTGTGAGATCAACAGGAGAAAGATTTCATTTCTGAGGCAGCCTCCATGCCAAACTGATCAAGGATAAAAAAACCAAAGGCAAATTACTCATTAAGGTGGTTCAGAACAGGTAACTTTCAGTGACGGCTGAGACTGAGCTCTGCCTTATCTTACTTGCTTCTTTTGCCAGCTATGACCTGCTTCTCCCCTCAGGGTAAGCCAAGACTCATTCACAAACTCAGCCAACACCAAATCAGTGCAGTTGCACTTCCCTTCATGCTGACACCATCTCACATCTGTTCTCTCATTCACTTTGCACTAGCATTTGCATTATCACAGGATGAAGACAACATGGTGTAACTGGCACTGTAAGGTGCCTACTGCTGCAGAAACAAGGGGTAGGAAAGTTTTACTCCTGTGTAATACCAGTGCTGTAACTATTCCATCCTCAAGCAAGGCAGACTGGACTTTTTGCTAAAGGAACTAAGAGAAAAAAGAAGCAAACAAAAAAAACCCAGACCCAAGGAACTAACTGAAGAAAACAGAGATGTAGTTAGTACCAATCACCAGCTTTACTTTTCTATCTCCTACCTCCCTTTCATACATAACAGCACCAAATTGTGCACTTTTCATGGGAAATTATGGGACACAAGCACACACACACACAAAACAATCTAAGACTGAAGGGGTTATGTTTAGATATTATCCCTATACAACTAAAGTCCAAATCCTGCAAACACTCCTGCATTAGTTGCATACTTAATGCTTCTGTTTGGTAACATCAGCAAGAGGAGAAACTTCTTTACAGTGATGGTGATGGAGCCCTGGAACAGGCTGCCCAGAGAGGATGTGGAGTCTCCTTCTCTGGAGACTTTCCAAAACCACTTGGATGCACTGACCTCATGCATGCTTATAAATATGTAAGTGGTGAGTGCCAGGAGGCTGGAGCCAAGCTCTGGTGGGTGATGCCCAGTGACAGCACAAAGGGCAGTGGGTGGAAGCTGAGGCACAGGAGTTTCCATGTGAACCTGAGGAAGGGTTTTTTTCACTGAGTGTGACAGAGCAATGGAACAGGCCACCTAGGGGGTTGTGGAGTCTCCCTTTCTGCAGATATCCAAGAACCATCTGGATGCATGCCAGCGTGATTTGCTCTAGGTGATGCTGCTCTGGCAGGGGGGCTAGATTAGATGATCTTTTGAGGTCCCTTCTAGCTCCTGACATTCTGTGATTCTGTGATTTAAGACAAACATGATCATCTAAGGCGCCTTTTTTTTTTTTAACCTAATGCCATAATGACCAATTTTTAATAAAGGCATACGTGAAATCCCAAGCACAGCTCCAGGCTGAGTGGTGAATGGCTGTGAGCACCCATCAGGAAAAGGACCTGGGGGTCTGGGGTGATGAAAAGCTCAATGAGCCTGCAGTATGAGTGCAGCCCAGACAGCTGTGGGAAATGGAACCAAGCTAGAAATGGGTAGATTCAGTCTGGATGTTAGGAAGAAGTTCTTCACAGGGTGGTGAGGGCCTGGAAAGGATTGCCCAGGGAGGTAGTGGAAGCCTGATCCCTGGAGGTGTTTAAGGCCAGGCTGGATGAGGCTCAGGGGAACCTGATCTAGTGTGAGGTGTCCTTGCCCATGGCAGGGGGATTGGAACTGGATGCTCCTTGTGGTCCCTTCCAACCCTGACTGATTCTATATACAGCCAAATATGTTAATTTTCTTAGTTTTGCTCATTTTTCCTTTCCACCTTGCTTCCAAAAGTGAGAAGAGGGTAGCACTCCAACAAGTAACACTAACATCAATTCAGACTATCCCTCCCTAGCTGCACTTCTTTCTTTTGCAGGCATTAAAATTCTCACATTCGGCCAGTAATACTGCACAGAAGTTTCTTCTTGGCAAACAGCAAAGAGCATGTATGTAGCAGGAGGACTTGCCACATGAATTGGTGAATCTCAGAGGAGTCAGCTTGCTTTGATCACATCTCATTCTTTTTGAAGATGCCAGGCTGTTTTCTTGAGACTAAAGCTGTTTCGGTATGTCAAAAACACCACACCAGTTTCCTTGGAGCCAAAGGAACCACACCTTATTTACCATGATTTTTGCTGGGAAAATAATCAGATCTGCCAGTTCAAGGAAGCAAAGCAAGGAAAAATACCATACATTGCATTAAACAGGACTATTTAAATAATCCGTAGAGAACGAAGCAAGCGGCACATGCAGATGAAGGATCAGCTTGGCCAACAGACAGGGTAAAAGCGAGCGAGCTGGACTGCTGCAAAACTGGTAGCAGTTTTAAAGGCTTGAAAGACAAATGGCACAGAAGAAAAGACTGCAGTTAACAAGGGACTGCTTGAGGAAAGTCTAATCTCTGCTGGCATGCTGGCTGGGAAGGTCAGCCCAGTGCACGCGTTCGCAGCTGGAGTCAGGCTCCCTCTGCCCAGCCAATTGTCCCATGTGCTTTGGATACCAAACCAAACCGAAGGCGCCTTCACATCGCCAGCTCCTTATACTCTACAAGCTTAGAGACACCTTCCTTTTCCCTGTCAATTTATGCAACATTTCCACAGAGAAAATGCTGGAAAGGTGGTGTGTAAGTGGCTTTTCCACCCCTTCCTTCTGAGCAGTAAAAGGCTCTTCAGGAGGCAGTGCAAAGAGTTATTTCTAGTGCTGTATTCTCAAGTGGGAAGAGTTCCGTTTGCTTCTTGTGCATATTTTTAATCCAGGTGTTTGCCAAACTATCTATCTTTGAGCTGACACATTGTGTTTTGTAATTTAAAGCAAATCCCTTGAAAACAAGTTTGTTGCTACTTCTGGTATCAGATACCTGTCTGATTCCTGTGTGCACACATTTTACCTTTGCTGCTACCTCCTACTACCTCCTACTGCCATAAGTAGAGAGGAAATGCTGAAGCTTTCTTTTCAAAAAGAGGATTTAACAGTAAATTCTAAATTCACCTTCATCCTCAAGCAGAACAAGACTCAGGTGATTAACTGAAAGCACATGGCAACCACTTATTTTATTTCAAACAGAAAGGCACACCAAAATGGTTTATAAAGTTTGCAGCTATACAAAGAAGCACTTTCTTCTAAAAGCAGACGTTTTACTAACTACCTAATACCTAAATCTCCTCAAGGGATTTGGAAGTTGCAAGAGATTTTCTAAAGTTTGCTGCTTCACAAACAGATAACTCCCTGTTTGATCTCTTTGAAAAACTGTGGTGATTCCCAAGACACCGCTAGATAAAGATGCAAACAGGACTTGAGTTTGCACTGTGAAATGAGAATGACTAAAATAGTCCAAATTTACCCCCAAAGGACTGGTCTTAACGTTTCTGTGTCAGGAATACCCAAACCCACCTATCATTTTTATTTCAAAGGTGTAGTTCATTTCTGGGAATATACTTTTTTAATATTCACAAAGCAAAGAATTTTGTTCTCCCACGTTCTTGTCATTTTCCTTAGTGATATTAAACACTTTCAGAGTTTGAGTAAACTCTGAAAGTAAACACTACAGAGTTTGAATAAAAAAAAAAAATTTACAGGAATCAGATTTGTCCCAAGTGTTTCTATGCATATCTACCATGTACTCAAAATTAAACTTCCATTTCTTTTTAATGCAAGTAACATGCATCTCCCTAAGCAATAACACATAATTCATTAAGTAAACTATAATGTAAAAGGCAATATACCATATGTTACAGTATTTATACAAGTCTATGTCAATTTAAGATGGTATACATTAGGAAAACATTCTGCTTCATATTTCACTTCACATATTCCACTAAGTATATCACTGAGAGGTTTTGATCATGGGGAATATAGCACATGAAATGTCAGGCAGCCCTGGCATTTATTACAAATTTACTTTTCTCTGCTATGCAGGCAAGTAACGGAGACCCTCAAAATCTTTAAGAGCTGTCTTTGGAATTGTCTTCAGGCATAAACCCAGACTTTTTAATATACTCATGGTACTAAATAACCTTGAACAGGAGCTGCCAGATTTTACACTCATTTTTAATGAGTAATTATACGCAGAAGTAAGGTGAGCCTGTGGCTGAACAATGGAGCGAGGGTAAAGCACTCTGTCTTTAATTACTGGTTTTGTCATAAACTTTTTACCTCTGAGTAAACCCTTCCTTGCCTCAGTTTTCCACATCACAGTAAGTGGTAGCAATATTTCACTAATGTACAGGCTTGGTTTGAGAATTAATGAGGGTCCCAAGCACAGAAGACCTGCAGAACCTGGCTTCTTCTTTTCACTATGCACTGATAGGGAAGTGACACATTCTTAATTTGAAACAGAGACTCAGTGCTGCCCTTCGTCAGCACATGGAATTCGCATTTATGTCAACAGGACTACACCAAGCACAAGCCTAAAAGTAAATGAAGAAAAAGGAATGTAAAGAAAGTCCTGGAATCTCATCTGCTCTTAAAACACCTAACAGTTCACAGCAGCTGACACAGAATCAGAGATAAAAAGAGATTTTTTTTTTTTAAATTTTTTTTTCTGGGAAGCAAGAATTGCTGCCTGGGAATATAACTAAGAAGGAAGAAATGTGTAACAGGTCCATCTGTAGACTACATTTAGCTCTGCTGCAAGAGCACTGTCATAAAACCCATGAGAAGTTCAGTCACCATAATATATCATGCTCTGTACACATTTGTCCTAACATAAAGAAAACTTCAGTGGCCTCAGCCTTTCAACTTTCCACAATTTCCAGTACAAATCAGAAAACATTTCGGGTTTTGGGTGTTTGCTTCTTTTTCTGCCTATGTGAAAGGAAGAAATAAGATCAAAATGACAGAAATAGAAGAAAAAAAAAAAAACAACAAACCAACAAACAACCAAATTTTCTAAAGCCCTAACTTAACATAAAGTCATACCACAGACCATTTTTGGTCAGGTATCTGCAAAACCAGAATTGACTAGAGAAGATGTCGGGGAGTATTTTTCTTGCTGGAAAGAGAGTTGATGTCAGTGGAGAGTTTTATAATCTCCCGCTTTGATGTGAAGTATAAATTGTCACAGTGCAAAAAAAAACATCTCTGGTGGAAAAAAAAAAAAGACACAAAGAAAAAGAGATCAAGAAAGCATCTGGGTGCCACCACTAAGCTCAGGGAGGGAAGCATCCATTTGCCATTGCTTAGCCATCTACGGACAATGCGACTTGACATTTCTTTAGGGAAGGCAAGGCAGGAGCTTCAGCTCTGCATAATTAGACAATAATCGATGCAGGGATAACAGCCTGGTAAAGTTGGAAAAGGGTTAAGTGTAGCTGCCTGTGCGTATGAGCCCATCTTTTATGCTGTTATACCGCCTGTGTGCAGCCTCGGACATTTCAAAAGCCTGCCTATCCCACAGTGGTGATTTTTCACTTCAGCGTGTGTGCTACTGAACAGTACAGAACTCTCAACTGGATAAAGACATTCCCCTGCTGAAGGACAAGAGGATCTAAACCCAAAAGCTTGTGCCAGATCACAATCCTCCCGAGCAGCCAAGTGACTGGAGGTGTACATCTCTTCAACAGCAGACTACAGCAGTGCATTTTGACATCAAACATATTTATGTTCTTTTGTTCGTTTTATTTTTTTTCCCTAAGACACCCAACCAGTGGGCTCCCTAATGTTTTTCCAGTTTTAGCATTCCTCCAAGTAACCAAGAATTTAGGGCATTACCTCTTGACACTGGATATGGGAAAGCTTAAGTATGCCTTTATACCTTCATGATCTCTGTTTCTGCTTAAGACTATTTAAGCAGCATTGTCTTGTGCATACCCCAAATCAGAACCTTTCGAAACAAGCAGTAGTTTGCATGTGTCTTAAAGACCATATCTTTTTTACCATGGCACCAAAGGCCTCATCCAATCTCCTTTTAAACACCTCCAGGGATGGGGACTCCACCACCTCCTGGAGCAGCCCATTCCAATGGGCAAAATCACTCTCTCTGTGAAGAACTTCTTCCTAACATCCACCCTAAACCTGCCCAGGCGCAGTTTGAGACCGTGTCCTACCTCTTAGCATTACTAATAGCTTTGACTTCGAAATGCTTGTGATAAAATAAGCTAAAACTGATTTTATTAAGACGAAATTCAGAATGGTGTTTACATGCATAGTATTTTAGGGAAGTCTTTCAGCTGTACATCCTCTTTCTAAACCAATGCTATTTTCGTTAAACTAAGCTTTCTCCTTACTTATTAGATTTTATTGTTGCGATTAATTTCTACCTTGCTGATGTTGTCATGTTCATAATTCTCTTAGAAAGGCCATTTCTGGTTCAGTTCCACCTACTCTCTGGGATGCAACGTATGTTTTATGTCCTTTGAAGTCCAGTATAACAGAAAAGTGAGTTCAGAACCATCACCTCACTGCCCCAAAGACACAGTACTACACAAGCATCTTTACAGTAACCATGGTAGCAAGCATGTCAACAGCACATCAAAATACACCGATGGCCAAACACATTCAAGACATGAACACACTGTACTGAAAAGGATAAGCACTGAATTAAAAATGCTACCGGACCGTGCAAGCACAATATGGTATCAAGTCAGGAGGGCACTAAATGAACACTTTTTGTGCACCGACGTTTCAACGCACAAAGCCGAGGAAGGCTGAACGGCGACGATCTCGTCAAAAAGAAGGTAACAAAGAAAAAGCTTCCCCGCAGTTTTGAGGATTGGGTTGGGTATTTTGGGTTTTTTTTGTATGTTAGCAATTTTTCCGTTCTTGCCGTCCCGGTTCCTGTAGGCTGTAATTCAGCGAGCCCGAGATGAAGGAGTTCCCGAGCACCGCGGCCCGGGGATGCCCGGTAAGGAGTGTTCCTTGTGGCAGAAGGAGGGTTCCAGCAGGGTCGAGTCCGCCAGCCCGGGCCCGGCTCCGGGCACAAGCACCTGCTCGCCGCGTTGGCAGCGCCGGGCCACCCGGGAACGGCACTGGTCCCCAAGCGCTGCCTGCCTCCTGGGAGGCTGCTTGATTATTGCCTTTCCTCAACCCAAGGCGGAATCTGTTAAAGATTAAATCAGCAGCAGTTCAAAGCTCTATCCCGAGAAGCAAAGGTGGAAGATAACGTCCCAGAAGATGGAAGCGAGTTTCTGCTGTTGCAATCGCTTTTAATTACCCTCTAAACGGCACATCACACAGCTATCCTCCAGGCGCCGGACCTGGCAAGCAAATAGCTAGATACCTACAAACGCTTTATAACCCGCCCGCTGATTAAAGAGCGATTAGAAGCTTTTTTGAAGTCGGCTGTTTTCAACAGGGCAGCTCCCGGTCTCCGCGGGCCTCCTGTCACACCGCCGCGGGCCGCCTCGGACCCACCCGCAGGGCCGCCCCGCCGCTGCCGGCACTGAGGCGCCCGCCAATGTTCCCCCCTCCCCGGCCCTCCAAGGCCGCCTGCCCACACTTACAGGTAGGAGGTGAAGACGCTGAGATTAGCGGGCACGGCCGTGAGCCCCAGGTCAGAGCAGTCAGCGCGGACGAGCATACCCTCCTGCTCGCAGCGGCAGGGCGCTGGGCAGCCCCGCGGGCGCTGCCCGCCGCCCCGCGCACCTCGCTGCAGCCCCGGCAGGCAGAAGAGAAGAAGGAGGAGGAGGAGGAAAGCGTGGGTAGTGCGAAACGTCGCCATGGGGCCTGGGGGGTACCTAGAGCTGTGTGGCAGCCACTTTCATGCCCCGCGGCGCGGCGGGGGCGAAAGAC
>VWZE01023418.1:38795-50127 GCA_013396675.1 Eubucco bourcierii | reverse complement strand
GGGAGGCGGGGGAACCCCCTTCTTGCCCCCGCCTTCTACTCCCGTTCGGCGCGCCCGCCGCGTCTCGGGGCGCGCCTCACGGCGGCGAGCTGCCCTCACGGCGGCGAGCTGCCCTCAGGGCGGGTATCTGCCCCAGGGCAGGGGCGCGCTGGGGGCGCTGCTGGCAGGGGGGNGGCGAGGCAGAGCCTTCTCCCCTCCCTTCCGAAACGAATCTGAAATTAGAGCGTCGGTTGGCGCGGGTGGGAAGGTGGCGGGGAGGGGGAGGCAGGTACGGTTGAGGAGGTGAAAGTATGGTCCTGGAGCAGTGGGGTTATCGGGGAAGGGGGGCTCTTGGGTGGTGGGTCTAAGGCTTGAGTGCTGCTTTGGGCTGGAAGGGAGGTCTCACCCAGGTCTTTATCACGCTCGTGGAGCCTTCTTGTCGCCGAGCGGCCCCGACGGCGGGCGGAGCAACGTTCAGAGGCAGGGATGCACTCCCATCCCTTGTAACCGTTCGGTTAAATCCCAGACAGCAGGTTTTCCGAAGGGGGCCGACGACTGCCCAGGGAAGCAAACTGTGCCGATGAAAGCTATGGAGCTGTCCCTCACCCGGTTTCTTGTCAGAGACTTCCACTCCTCAGGTTATGCAGAAAGTGCCCTTCGTGCTACTCTTCTGTGACTGAGTATACCCAAGCCATTGGTGAGGGAAGCGTAAAGATGTCAGGTTGTTTTAATATTTTTTCCCCTCTTCCAAGTGTAGTTTTCAGTGCAGACAAAAGCATCCACAAGCTCCAGACCTGAACCTAGCTTCCGGTTTAATAACCCAGTCCCAACACAATTCCTGTTTTAAACTGGTGACTAAATTGTTGGTCAGGCTACCTCGGTATGCGTTGGAGACCATTAGTTAAAGGTTTTGTGCTGCATGGTCTTTGGATCTACAATTAAGTCTGAAATGAGAGTGTAACGAAAAGGCTGGCACAATTTATGCTTTTGTGCTCTACCCGGTTTATAATCCTTATTCCCATTCCTGGACCATCTCTGTGTGGAGAGAACATAGTTCTTTATCACTCAATGTATTCAACCAGACCTCATAATGATCATGAGTGAGGAGTTTGTCAGATGGTTGTTTGGTCAAAGGAGGGTTTTGAGGTCTAGGAGGCAGTTACAGATCAAGCTGCAAAATCCCAAGATCTCTCTCAAGTGGGCTACAAGAAAGCTGCAGACGGACTGTTTCCAAAGGCCTGAAGTGATAGGATGAAAAACAATGGTTTGATGTTAGAGAAGAGCAGACTGAGATTGGATGTTAGGAACAAGTGTTGCAGAAACACTGCAACAGGTTGCTCATGAAGGTAGTTGGGGTCCAATCCCTGGAGATATTCAATGTAAGGCTCGTCAAGGCTCTGAGCAACCTGATCTAGTGAAGAACGTCCCTGCTGCTGACTGCAGTGAGGTTGGACTAGATGACCTTTGGAGGTCCCTTACAACCCAAACCATTCTATGATATCTGTCCAGGAGACCTCTTCTCCCAGAGCCTCTGACACTCTATTACCTATGTCTTGTATCACAGAATGACAGGGCTTGGAAGGACCTCTGGAGATCCTCTAGTCCAACCCCTCTGCTAAAGCAAGTTTCCCTAGAACTGGTTGCCCAGGACTGTGTCCAAGTGGGTTTTGAGTATCCTTAGAGAAGCAGATTCAGTAACTCTAAAGAAGATTTGAGTATCTCTAGAGAAGCAGATTTGAGTATCTCTAGAGAAGCTGGACAGCCTGTTCCAGTGCCCTGTCACACTCATCACTACACAGCAGCAATACTTTCACCACTGTATTTCATTGTTTGTCAGAAGTTTCATGCTGTACTGACTAGGTGCATGCTAATGGTTTGAGAAATTGTGTACACTTTGTTTCAGGGTGACATCTGGACCATGTAATGTTAGAGTCCTTAACCTGAGCTGCCAAAAGAAATCAGTTAACAAGTAAGAAGTAATTTTTCATAACTGTAGTGAAATAGTGTTTATATAATCTGAGGCTATTGCATGCATACTTTGTTTGTTCTAGAAAGCAAAGTGTATACTCTCTGTTCATTTTCTGTTGTGGGTTTATCAGCTTGTACAAGTTAGACAGGCATAAATTAATTACCAGGGAGGGTTTAACTGTAAAAGTCCTTCTCTGAGTGTTGTTTATTTTGCAGGAATACATTTCTTCAGCTAGGGACTTGCTTGGAAATATTTAGCATACTGTAACGTATTCCATTTTACTTAGAGATTTTTATTTTTTTTTAAACAGAAACAGCTTGAAGAATAAAAGAAGGATTTGATAGGAATGGATATGGATAATCCCTACCTTTGTACATTTAAATAAAACTGTACAGTTACTTCCTTTTCATGTCTCTCATAGGTCTCTGGTTTTCCATAAAAAGGAAAGGAAAAACATCTGTCAGTTTGGTAATGTGTCTGGAAGGTGCTGTTACTGTTGCAAACGGTGCTGCTAGTGTTCCAAAAGGCCCTTGGGACCGCAAGATTTCCTGCAAATCCTGACGTCCTCCTCACTTGTACTGACATTTATGGTACAGCCATCAACGGTCTTTGGTCTTCGACTTTCATCAGGGTAGTAACCAAAGCCCTCCAGGGCCTCAGCACAGTGCTTTCTTGAATCTCTTCCTGTCTTCCTGATGCTCAGACAAAAAAAAAAAAACAACCCCCAGTCCTGTCTTCCCAACGAGATGTATAATGTGGCAAGCCTCCAACTTAAGGTTTATCAGTGTGAAAGACATCTCTGTGGAATGTGGAATGCAAATAAACAAAATGCTACGCTGTTTTGTAGGTTGTTAGCACACAAAAAGCACAACCAATTCATATGTCAAAAATGCACAGCAGATAGGTGTTTAACAGGCATCCCTTAGAGCATGTGGAATCATGATTTGAAAATCCAGGACTCTAAAAAGAGATTTGGATGTTCAAGGCGTTCACTGCTATTTCTGTTTTGTAGCTTAAACTGGATGAACTGCTTTTAAACAAGTGTGTGACTACATCATGCTTTAATCATGGAATGATTGGGTTGGATACCATGATGTCCACAGGTCCCTTCCAACCCCTAAGATCCTGTGATCAGTTGTCTCAGTCAGAATGAAGTTTAAAGAAGAAATGTTGACAGATCCTGCACTAACAAAGCTAGTGCTTAAATATCAAGGCAACTCCGATAGAGCACCAAAGTAAAAAGCACAGAAGTAAAAGGAGAAAGTGGTTTACGGTTCACTGTAGCTTCACAGAATCACAGAATCATGGTTCAGGTTGGAAGGGACCTCAAAGCTCAGCCAGTTCCAACCCCTCTGTGCTGTAGGCAGGGACACCTCCTATTAGAACAGGTTGCTCAAGGTCTCATCCAACCTGGCCTTGAACACCTCCAGGGAAGTCATTCAAAGATCACATTCTGTGCTTCTGTGCTCCACAACCTCCCTGGGAACCTGTTCCAGTGTCTCACCACCCTCACTGCAAACAACTTCTTCCTAACATTCAGTTTCAGTCTCCCCTCTGCCAGTTCAAACCCATTCCTCCTCATCCTGTCATTACAAGACCTTGTCAAAAGTTCCTTTCCAGCCCTCCTGGAGCCTCCTTCAGATCCTGGAAGGCCACTCCAAGGTCTCCTGGAAACCTTCTCTCCAGGCTGTAGAGCCCTAACTTTCTTAGCCTGTCCTCAGAGCAGAGCTGCTGCAGCCCTCTGAGCATCTTTGTGGCCTCTTCTGCACTGGCTCAAATAGTTCCATGTCCTTCTTGTGTTGGGGGCTCCAGAACTGCACACAGGACTCCAGGTGGGATCTGAGGAGAGCAGAGCAAAGGGGCAGAATCCCCTCCCTTGCCCTGCTGGCAACACTTCTCTTGACGCAGCCCAACTTGTTTTTCCCTTCCCTCTCTATGGGCAAGGGTAAGTTCCAAGAAGACAGCCCAATATGGTTAGGCCGTGGGGCACACAAAGCTCATGTGCCCACTGGGAGAAGAAATTCTTCAATGGATGTACATTGTGAGGGCTCATGAGGCCGTTGTGGAGCTCCCATAACCTTTAGGCTGTGCTGTTGTAGAGCATTACTGCAACTGAGCAACGATCTGTGGAGAAAGGTCCTTCCCTCCTTGCAGGACACCTTCTTTCCAGCTAGCCCTGCAGAATGGCAATGTCTTTTAAGATTTATCATTGCATAGGGTTTTAAAACATACAACAGAAGGCTGGGTTTATACTGTGTTATTTGATTCTACCTGTTGGTACAGATTCATTTGCAGCAGTCGTATTTCACTAAGGCTCTTGAGCTCACGCATGCACCTACATCACTTCATTAAACCATGCCATGTTCTTCAGAGCAAGACAGACACCACCATTTCGGTTTTACAGAGTGATAAATGCTCGTGCCTGAAGTGTAGGATGGTTAGTATAGAGTCACTACTAGTACCAAACCCAAATACAAGAGTTTCAATTACCCTGACTCAGTTTAGCTTGTGGTTCCAGCTTGTCAGTCACAAGTGTCATGGATCCTGTGGCACCAAGTTGCTTTTGTTCAGGTTTTCATGCTATTTCAGGCATGCTGTGTCACGCATCTTGAAAGATCATCTTTTTTCTGCTGGTTCTTTTGCCTGGCGCACTTCCATCAAGCTGCACTCTTCCCTCAACAGTTCTGTAGTTGGCAGGATGGTAGGACCAAGATGAAACATTTGGCAGGTAAGATTTACTTGGGTTCACTCAAAATGTACTTCAGTAGTCAGATTGCTGATGAAAGGAAGGGACAAAAGCAGGAAAACAGTAGTATTATTGCTGTTGTAATTCACTCAATGACTGTTCACTTATCCATGTAATTTTGAAGCAAATGCTGACAGGTATTTTTGTCTGAAAATATCTGATAATAACAGTGGAACAGTGCAACAGTGGAAAAGTCAGGATTAGCCAGGCACTTTTTAATAGCTAGGCTCTTGGGAAAAGAAACAAGGTGGGGGGAAAAAGCAAATTTACAGAATGTTTGTTTGGAGGGAATGAAAGCTGATCATTAATTCTAGGTTTAGGAAATAATATCCATGTGTTAGAGTGAAGCTGTGGAAATAAGCTACGTGAAGAGAAACTTCATTGCTAAGGTTGTTGCTAAGCCACTCTCCATCATTTTTGAAAGATCATAGAGAACAAGGGAAGTGCCTGAGGCCTGGAGGAAAGGCAGTGTCAGGTCAATCTGCAAAGAGGGCAAGAAGGACCTAGGAAACTACAGGCTGGCCAGCCTCACCTCCATCTCTGCAGAGGTGATGGAACAGCTCATTCTAGTGGTCATCTTGTGGAGGAAAAAGATTATCAGTAGTCAGCATGAATTCATGAAGGGGAAATCTCATGTGACCAACCTGGTAGCTTTCCTGATGGGGTGACCAGTTGGGTAGATGAGGGGAGAGCAGTGGATGTTGTCTGCCTTGACTTCAGCAAGGCTTTTGGTACTGTGTCCACCAACATCCTCACAGGCAAGCTTAGGAAGTGTGATGAGTGGACAGTGAGG
The DNA here is from genome assembly GCA_013396675.1 of Eubucco bourcierii. NCBI lineage: Eukaryota > Metazoa > Chordata > Aves > Piciformes > Ramphastidae > Eubucco > Eubucco bourcierii. The sequence goes on along the minus strand of VWZE01023418.1, from coordinate 44,640 downwards.
TGAGTTGAGAACTGGCTGAATGACAGAGCACAGAGGGTTGGGAGCAGTGGTGAAGGTTTTGGTTGGAGCCTGTAGCTAGTGGTGTTCTCCAGGGCTCACTGCTGGGGCCAGTCTTGTTCAGCACACTCCTCAAGGCCCTGGCTGAGGGAGCAGAGGGGACCCTGAGTAGGTCTGCTGATGGGAGGAGTGGCTGAGGCAGCAGGAGGCTGTGGTGGCAGGCAGTGAGACCTGGGCAGGCTGGAGAGTTGGGCAGAGCTGAACCTCAGGAAGGTCAACAAGGGCACCTGGGGAGGTACAGCAGTACAGGTTAGGGGTTTACCTGCTGGAAAGCAACCCTGTGAAGAAGGACTTGGGAGTGCTGGTGAACAAGTTCACCATAAGCTGGCAATGTGCCCTTGTGGACAAGAAGGTAAATGGTGTCCTGGGTGGATTAAGAAGAATGTGTCCAGCAGGTCGCGGAAGGTTCTCCTCTCCCTCTACTCTGTCCTGGTGAGGCTGCGCCTGGAGTAGTGTCCAGGTCTGGGCTCCCCAGTTCAGGAGGGACAGGGAACTACTGGAGAGAGTCCAATAGAGGGCCTTGAGGATGATTAGGGGGACTGGAGCACTGTTCTTACAAGGAGAGACCTGGCACTCTTTAGCCTGGAAAAGAGAAGACCAAGGGTGGATCTTACGAATGCATATAAATACCTAAAGGTGGAGATGATGAGGATGGGGCTGGACTCTTTTCATGGTGCCCAGTGATAGGACATGGAGCAAGGCATACAAACTGGAACACAAGAGATTTCACTTGAACTTGTGGTGAAATCCTTTATTTTGAGGGTGATGGAGCCCCAGAACAGGCTCCCCAGAGTAGTTGTGTTGTCTCTGTCTCTGGACATTTTCAAAACTCACCTGGATGTGTTCCTGTGCAACCTGATCTTGGTGTACCTGTTTTAGCGGAAGGCTTGGACTAGATGCTCTCTAGAGGTCCCTTCCAACCCCTCCCATTCTTTAATTCCATGAATCTATTAGATTTCTATTATTTTGAGTTGAGGTGAATGTGGTATCAGTGAGGGAATGACAGCCAGGCTGCAAAAGCATTAAGTGGGTATTTCACCTTTCACATAGGAACTATGTGCTTTTAAGTGGTACTTTAAATTCAGCTTTTTTAACCTTTACTAATCTGTTATTATGCCTTGTATGTCTCATGTAAAGCCACAAGAAGGAAGGTTTTTCTGTCTAACAGCCCATTCCAAGCTTGTCTCACTTACAGCCCTAGAAAATCATATCAGCAGCTATGATACATTTTCTCAAGAGTTGTGGCAGCAAGGCAGGTCAAACTGACTGTAACTTTCTTATTGTCAGATGTTTATAGTGCCACCTGAACTGTGCTTCCTGACAGTCAGTAAATCATTGCAGCAGGTATGAATGTGCTTGGCCTGGAGCACAGCACTATGAGGAGAAGCTGAGGGAGCTGGGGTTGTTTAGCCTGGAAAAGAGGTGGCTCAGGGCAGACCTCATTGCTCTCTACAGCTACCTGAAGGAAAGTTGTAGCCAGCTGGGGTTGGACTCTTCTCCCAGGCAGCCAGCAACAGAACAAGGGGACACAGTCTCAAGTTGCACCAGGGGAGGTCTAGGCTGGATGTTAGGAGGAAGTTCTTGACAGGGAGAGTGATTGGCATTGGAATGGGCTGCCCAGGGAGGTGGTGGAGTCCCCATCCCTGGAGGTGTTGAAGAAAAGCCAGGATGGGGCACTTAATGCCATGGTCTAGTTGATTGGCTAGGGCTGGGTGATAGGTTGGACTGGATGAGCTTGGAGGTCTCTTCCAACCTGGTTGATTCTGTGATTCTACAAATTGATTTGTCCCGTCTTTACCTGCACTGAAACCCACATAGTCTGTTTGTCTGTTTGAACACAACACAGAAAAGACCAAAAGAAGGGTGGAGATTTTGCAAGGATATGTGGTGATGGATGAATTCTTTTGACTGTTTCCTGAATTGCATAGTCTTGGGACTCTACTTTCTCATCTCACAAAAGCAATCAATAGCCACTTGTTCTGTATAATAGGAGGTGTCAGAGCCAAGTGTTTAAAAATTAATTACTGTGCATTACAGTACAGTAATAAGCCCAGAAAGTGCCGTGTTCTGTGGTGCTTGTCAGTGAGCTTTGAGAAAGGTCTGCAAAATTTTCTTCACTTAATGCAACAAAAGTTTAGTGCTCCCATGGAAAGTCAATACCTCCACATCTGCAAGGAAGTTAACTTCGTCTCAGAGAGGACTCCAGGGTTGGTTTTTGGTTTTCTTTTTTTTCCTTAACACTTGTGAAACGTAAAACCTTTGAATAAGGATAAGTGCAGAGTCCTGCACCTGTGGAGGAGTAATAAACTGCACCAGTACAGGTTGGGAGGTGATCTGCTGGAGAGCAGCCCTGTGGAGGGAGAGAGACCTGAAGTGCTGGTGGATAACATCCATGATGCAGCAATGTGCCCTGGTGGCCAAGAGGGCAAATGGGATCCTGGGGTGCATTAAGAAGAGTGTGTCCAGCAGATCCAGGGAGGTTCTCCTCCCCCTCTATTTTGCCCTGGTGAGACCTCATCTTGAGCACTGCATTCAGTTTTGGGCTCATCAGTTCAAGTGGGACAGGGATCTGCTGGAGAGTCTCCAGCGGAGGGCTACAAGGATGAAGAGGGAACTGGAGCACTGCCTGATGAGGAGAGGCTGAGGGACCTGGGGCTGCTTAGTCTGGAGAAGAGAAGACTGAGAGGGGATCTAATAAATGTTTATCAATATTTGAGGGCTGGGGGTCAGGAGCAGAGGGACAGGCTCTGTTCACTTGCTCCCTGGAATAGGACAAGGATGGAAATGGATGGAAGCTACAGCACAGGAGGTTCCACCTCAACACAAAGGGGAACTTCTTGACTGTAAGACTGACAGAGCACTGGCACAGGCTGCCCAGAGAGGTTGTGGAGTCTCCTTCTCTGGAGCCTTTCCAGGCCTGTCTGGATGTGTTCCTGTGTGACCTGAGCTAGATTGTCTGGTCCTACTCTGTCAGGGGGGTTGGACTGTATGATCTCTTTGGGTCCCTTCCAACCCCTGACATCCTGTGACTCTGACTGTGTGTGTGAATGGAGATGCAAGATGTATTTCTTGAGTCCTTTGCGTGCTGTGGTGATCTGCATTCTGCTCTGGGTAAAATACAAGAGCTGATACATACCATGTGCATGCCGAAAGGAATTTCTTAATTTAGCAGCTTGTACAGAAACTCTGCCCGTTTTTTTCATCCCTCCTTCTTACTGTGCCTGTGTGGCAAACACCCTGAGGTTCCTGTGGTCTTTATAATTGCATGTGCATGATACTGCATTAAGGAGTGATTACATTGTTTTGTAGTTGTCTGAAGCAGGTCACAATAATATTTTTTTCTCTCTCTCTCTTTTTTTTTTTTTTTTTTTTTTTTTTTTGTGGTGGTAGTAATTAGTTTTAGTGACTTTGGGATCATCTGCCATGCACAGGGAAGAAAGGCACCTCAGAAAGAAGTATCTAATTGTGACAAATTGCTAGAGGCCTTTAGATGTGGTGTAAAAACTTGTTTTCCTGGAAAGTCCTCTCTAGAAAGAGGAAGAAGTCTGTATTTTGATTTCTGGCTTGGTGTGTGATGGTTTAGCACAAGAGCTAATCAGCCTGCTGCCCCAACACAAACTTGAGGGGAAGAGTAACACAAAACTAAGTGTTGAGATAAAGAGTTTAATGTGACAGGAGATATCATGAGCACAATGCCTAAACTACCTTAGCTAATAGAATCAGAATCACAGAATCATAGAATCAGTCAGGGTTGGAAGAGACCACTATGATCATCTAGTTTCAAGCCCCCTGCCATAGGCAGGGACACTTCACACTAGAACCTCATCCAGCCTAGCCTTAAACACCTCCAGTGATGAGGCTTCCACCACCTCCCTGGGCAACCCCTTCCAGGCTCTCACCACTCTCATGCTGAAAACCTCTTCCTAACACCCAGTCTGAATCTACCCATTTCTAGCTTGGATCCATTCTCCCCAGTCCTATCACTCCCCAACAGCCTAAAAAGTCCCTCCCCAGCTCTCTTGTAGGCCCCCTTAAGATACTGGAAGGTCTAATAATCTACTTGATCTATTAATCTAGAATACAACATGTGTCTAATAATCTAATAATACAATGTGTGATTACCTTAGCTTAGCCTGTTTGCAGAAGCAGCAGAGTGAAATACAGGACAAACTCAGCACACAGCAGAAAGCCAAAGCCAGCAGCTACTCAACTCCCACTCTTTCCACCACCATGCCTGCAGAAAGGAGCCCACATCCAAGAAGCTGGAACCCAGAAGCAGCAACCAGAACTGGAAGTCTCCCATGTTGCAGTCTGAACTTCAAGCCCCATCATACTTTCCCCCAATCAGCATCTTCTTTTTTGAAGCTGGCATGAATGTAGCCTGGGGTGAAGAACAGCAGCAGGTTCTACTCAGTCCACACCACGGTGTTATTTGACTCCTCAGTAAGCACAGAAAAAGAAAATTTCTTTACAGAGAAGGAAGTGAAGATTTTTTCGTTACTAAGACTAAACTATGTCAAAGATCCTACACTTTGGCCACAATAACCCCATGCAGTGCTACAGACTGGGGGTGAGTGGCTGGAGAGCAGCAGAAGGGGACTTGACAGTGCTGGGTGAGAGCGGCTGGCCATGAGCCAGCAGCGTGCCCAGCTGGCACAGAAGGCTAATGGCGTCTTGGTCTGTACCAAGAACAGTGTGGCCAGCAGCACCAGGGCTGGCATTCTGCCCTGCACTGGGGAGGCCTCACCTCCAGCACTGTGTGCAGCTCTGGGTCCTCACTGCAAGAGAGATATTGAGGGGCTGGAGTGGGGCCAGAGGAGAGCAACGAGAGTGGGGAAGGGGCTGGAGGGGAAGGCTGCTGAGGAGAGGCTGAGGGAGCTGGGCTGGGGTAGACTGGAGGAGAGGAGACTCAGGGGGGACCTTAGCACACTCTACAGCTACCTGAAGGAAAGGTGTAGCCAGGTGGGGGTTAGGCTCTGCTACCAGGCAACTTCTGCCAGGATGAGAGGACATGGCCTGAAGCTGTGCTAGGGGAGGGTTAGGTTGGATGTTAGGAAGCACTTCCTACTGGAAAGAGGAATTAGAGACTGGAATGGACTACCCAGGGAGGTGGTGGAGTTGCCATGCCTGGAGGTGTTTAGAAAAGCTTGGCTGTGGCACTTGGAGGCATGGCTTAGCTAATGTGGTTGTGTTAGGTGCTAGGCTGGACTGGATGACCATGGAGGTCTTTTCCAGCCTCAATGATTCTGTGATTCTGTGATCTCTGTCATCTTGATAGCAGTGCTTTGCCTCTTCTTGACTAGGACTTTGGAAAAATAATACCAGAAATACTTGCTGACAGTGCTCTCTGTGCCCTCATCCAGGTCCTTGATGCATATATTGAACAGGTGCACAAGAGATGCTCATTCTTCTGTGTGACTGACAGTCATGCAGGATACTTGCTGTAGATAGAGAAGGGGAACTGGTTGAGAATTTGGACTGAGCAATCACCAGGAAGGAAAGATGGGATTGTGTACCTACAGCTGCTGAGGAGCTGAAGATAGAAGGAGCCCTTGGAGGGAAGCATGGAGCAAGGCGGGGGAAAATGATTGCAGTGCAAATGTTTATAGGAAGCTGAGTGGGTGAGTTGAAGGAGTCCTTTTCTTTGAAAAGGGGTAATTGGAGGTTTAGAGCCTGGAAACAACAGGGTGGTCTTTCCAGAGGAGAGGAGGGAAGTTGACCCACAAAAATATTGCAAGAGAAAAAGAGACAAGAAGTCCTGGTACATGCATTTAACTCCTCTCCCCCC
>VWZE01023418.1:15552-26870 GCA_013396675.1 Eubucco bourcierii | reverse complement strand
GTGTTCCTGTGTGACCTGAACGAGATTGTCTGGTCCTGCTCTGTGAGGGGGGTTGGACTGTATGATCTCTTTGGGTCCCTTCCAACCCCTGACATCCTGTGAGCCCATGATACAGCCTGGCCTTAAACACCTCTAGGGATGAGGCCTCCACCACCTTCCTTATCAATCCCTTCCAGGCTCTCACCACCCTCATGCTCAAGAACTTCTCCATAACACCCAGTCTGAATCTACCCATTTCCATTGCCCCCAGTCCTGTCGCTACCTGACAGCCTAAAATGTCCCTCCCCAGCTTTCTTGTAGCCCTCTTCAGATGCTGAAAGGCCACAATGAGATCTCCTGGGAGCCTGCTCCTCTCCAGACTGAACAGCCCCAACTCCTTCAGCCTTCTGAGCCTGTACACTCACAGTCACTGTGGGTTTCAGGAGGCTGTGCATGTGGAACTGAGTAACTCAGGTTGCAGGACCCTTGCAAAAAGATCTCTTCTGGAGTGTTCCAGCTTTTAGAGTTCATCTCTTGTTTCTGCATGTAGCTTTCTGTCAGGGCAGAGCTTGCCTGCAAGAGGCTGCAGCCAAATGTGTAGGCGCTGCCATACGCATTACTTAACCAAAGTAAAATTTTCAGGAGTGGAATTTATTTTGGCTTTTCTTTATCCTGACAGGGTTGCTGTTTTAAAGATATTGAACCCAAGGGCCCAAGCTGCACTTCACATGAGCCCCTCAGGACATGCATGCAACGACATCGCAGGAGGAGAGAGTAAAAACCATCAATTAATAATTCACCGTGGCTCAGGAGCTACAGTGAGATCTGCTGCTAAATTGACAGAGCAAACAACTTCAGAAAGAGCACAGCAAAACCATAATAGGAGCACTGCCTCTCTGCAGTCATTATTTCTTGGGTGACCTTCAAGTGTGGGATTTTTTCAGAAAGCAAGCCAGAGGTCATGGTGGATCTGAAGCCATCCCTTTGCTGCTTGCTTTATGCAGTATCTCCTGAAAGCTTTGATTTCTTAATTAAAATAGAATTCCACTGCTAAGATAAATCCCACTGAAGTTGGGGGAAAGATTCACGCTGAACTCAGTGAGATCTCACTGATCCCTTAGTCACCAAATATCCTTCTGTTTTCTCAAAGTCACAGAATTGTCAGGGTTGGAAGGAACCTCGAGGATCAACCAGTTCCAACCCCGCTGCCATGGGCAGAGACACCTCACACTAGATCAAGCTGTCCACAGCCTCATCCAGCCTGGCCTTAAACACCTCCAGGGATCAGGCTTCCACCACCTCCCTGGGTAAGCCCATCCAGGCTCTCACCAAGCCTCATGCTGAACAACACCTTCCTAATGTCTAATTTAAATCTCCCATCCTCTAGCTTGGATCCATTCCCCCTAGTCCTATCACTACCTGATATCCTGAAAAGTCCCTCCCCAGCTTTCTTGTAGCCCACTTCACACACTGAAAGGCCACAAGAAGGTCTCCTGGGAACCTTCTCCTCTCCAGACATGAACCTGATTTGGTCACCCTGCCTCTTAAAAAATTCAGGATATTCGTTCAGGATTTCACTTTGCATGTTGGCTTTAGTAGTTTGACAACCACCACCATAACAAAAAGTCTGTCTTGAAATGAGTGTCATTATAACCGTGGTACTGTGTTTGTAAAGACAGTTTTCCAGATTAGTGGATAAATCATAGTCTGTCACTAGTCCTATCACTGTCATAGTCCTATCACTCTCTGACAGCCTAAAATGTCCCTCCCAACCTTCCTGTAACCCACTTCAGATACTGGAAGGCCACAAGAAGGTCTCCTCAGAGCCCTCTCTCCTCCAGACTGAACAACCCCAACTCTTTCAGCTTCAAACTCTGTTTGAGGTCACACTTGCCTCACTTGCTGGTGCAACAGTTAGGCTCGTAAAAGAGATGGCTTTTAGGCATTACCAGGAGAGCTGCCTGGCAGAAAGAGACCTGGGGGTTGTAATAGACAGGCAGCTGAAGATGAGTCAGCAGTGTGCCCAGGTGGCCAAGAAAGCCAATGGCATCCTGGTTGGGATTAGAAATACTGTGGCCAGCAGGAGGAAGGAGGGGATTGTCCCCTTGGACTTGGCTCTGGTGAGGCCACACCTTGAGTTCGGTGTTCAGTTTTGGGCACTTCAATACAAGAGAGCTGTGGAGGTGCTGGAGCCAGTGCAGAGGAGGGCAAGGAAGCTGGGGAAGGGCCTGGGGAATAAATCTGATGAGGAGAGACTAAAGGAGTTGGGGATGGTTAGTGTGAAACAGAGGCGGCTGAGGGTAGACCTCATGGCTGTCTGCAGCTACCTGAAGGAACACTGTGGAGAGGTTGGTGCTGGTCTCTTCTCATAAAGAATTGGAACCAGAACAAGAGGGAATGGCCTCAAACTGAGGCAGGGGAAATTTAGATTGGACATTAGGAAAAAGTGGTCAGGGACTGGAATGAGCTGCCCAGGGAGGTGGTGGAGTCACCCAACCTGGATTAGTTTAAGGGTAGTTTGGATGTGGTGCTTAGGGCTATGGTTTAAGGTGAATCTTGTAGAGTAGGGTCCTAGGTTGGCCTTGGTGATCCTGAGAGGCTTTGCCAACCTGCATGTTTCTGCGATCCTGAAAATCTGGGCTGGGGTGCAAAGGGGGCAAGGGAAACTCGAAGGCACTTAACACTCTCCTGCTTTAAAGGTGACCATACACAACTCATTTGTGGCTCTGCTTCAATCCACACCCTACAGCCCCTGTGCACAAAGTCATCCAAGAGTCACAACGGGAAGGGGCAGATGCTAGGGGGCCACAATTCTTTTGACACCTCTTTAAAATGAAATGCTCAGTGGAAATGACAGCTGGGAGCACCTGGTAAACTGGAGGCAAAAATTAATAGACTGCCACACTCTGCTAAGTGCCTTCAGATGGCAACAGGCATTTCTGGAATTAAATCTCTCTAGGCTGAGCCATTTTGCTTTACCAGCTCTTTGTTACCTTAGCCAGAGTTGAAGACTGCTGAAACTGCATTGAAATAAGGAGCCTAGCTCCTGAAGAAGCAGTCAAAAACCCTCTTTTTCCCACCATTGTCTAACCCCTGGTGATGCCTAAAATTCCTTCAGTGTGCCTCTGCCTGCCCTTGAAGTTCCACCGCAGGCCTATACAGAAGTGGATACAGAAAATTATCAAATTATATGAGAATTGTGCATCCTTTGTTTGGAAAAGTGCAGGTGCCTTATAAGCAGAGATGTTTACTAAGGGAAACGTAAACCCTCCTCCACAATACACTTTTAAATCTTTGGATAATCCCAGTGCTGTTTGGATTTAAGGGAACAAGTAGGCTACAAGGCTGGTTGTATATGGACAAAGGTTCCTTCCTGAGAATGGCATTTAAGTGCATGCATATTCATTTCATTGTTTCACACAGTTTACAATGATTTTTGTTCCTGGGACAGCTTTCAGACGTTTGATGTTTCTGTCCATATGTTGAAATTCCAGAGTGGTTATGAACTTAACCATTGCTTCAACATGAAATGTCCTTTCTGGTGGTTTCCGAAGGTGAAATTCCACTTTTAAGTTGCATTATTTCAACTAACAAAGCTAGAAAAGGGTAGATTCAGCCTGGATGTTAGGAAGAAGTTGTTCAACATGAGGGTAGTGAGACCCTGGAAGTGATTGCCCAGGGAGATGGTGGAAACCTCATCCCTGGAGGTGTTTAAGGCCAGGGTGGATGAGGCTTTGGATAGACTGATCTAGTGTGAGGTGTCCCTGCCCATAGCAGGGGAGGTTGGAACTGGCTGATCTTTGTGGTCCCTTCCAACCCTGACTGATTCTATGATTCTGTGTTTCAATAACTGATTCTATGATTCAATGATTCTATGATTCCATGATTCTATGATTCTGTGATTCAATGATTCTATGACTCTATGATTCTCTGATTCAATGATTCTATTCTTTTACTACCTCACAGGTTGAGATTCAGGCTTTGAGAGGAAAAAACTGATCAAACAGGCAAGTAGTCAGAAAATAATCTGAATAACTCTTTCCAATACTTTTGAAATGTTTCCCTGTATTAAAAATAAGAAATCCAGTGCAGCTAGCTTGTCTGCCCCAAACAGTTTCAGCTCAAATCATTTTGGATCTTATGCAGAAGGAGATTTCTTAACATTTTCCACTCAGCAGCATTCCTAATCCTGGAGGAGTAGGGACTCATTATGATTTCTTTCAGTGTGATGATGGATAGGCAGCCTGCTTTTTAACCTTTCAAATGTTATCTGATGGTTTGAAACAAAACCATAATATCTTATTTTTAAACCCACAAATGCCTTAGTTATTTAATAGGAGAATGAAGCAAAAACCAGCAGTATGTTGGTTCTTTTTCATGCCCAGCACTGAGACCATGCAGCCATGCTACCATGATTCCACTGGTGGGTTTACACTGCTGACATCCCACAAGGGTTTTATCATGTGTGTCACAATCAGGATCCACAGAGCTTGAGCTTGGGACTTGCTTTTAAATGTCAGAGCTCGTCACAGACTCACAGGATTTTAACGGTTGGAAGGGACCTCTGGAGCTCTTCAAGTGCAACCTCCCTGCCAGAGCACGACCAGAGAATCTATTTCCTCTATTAAAAGCAATATAATGCAGGACTTCTTCAGCCTCTATTAAAAGCAATATAATGCAGGACTTCTTCAGCCTCATAGAGTCTCTTGGACGGGGAAGGGAAGGGAGGAATGAGAACCTAGTGCTGCTGAAGGCACTAGGCAAGGATGGAGCCAAAATGTGCAACTTGGGTCTTATGTGTTACTTGAAAAGCAGCATCTGGACACATACAGACCAGCAGAAATAATTGACAGTTTTGTTTGCTGGCAAAAAAGAAATCAGAAAAAAAATCTTATAATTTGCCCCTCCCCCTTTTTAAAATTTTTTCCTTGCATCATCAAAACTAAGGCACAGGTAGTTATTGTCAAAGGAGGTGAAAGGATGTCACACAGGGTCACAAGATGTTAGGGGTTGGAAGGGACCTCTGGAGAGCTTCCAGTCCAACCCCTCTGCCAAAGTAGGAGCAGAGAATCCAGCGCAGGTCACACAGGAACACATCCAGACAGGGCTGGAAAGGCTCCAGAGAAGGAGACTCCACAACCTCTCTGGGCAGCCTGCTCCAGGGCTCTGGCACCTTCACTGTACAGAAGTTTCTCCTCCTGTTCAGCTGACACCTTCTCTGTTCTAGTTTGTGTCCATTGCTCCTTGGCTTATTGCTGTTGACCATCAAAAAGAACTTGGCCCCCTCCACTTGACACCCAACCCTCAACTATTGATAGACATTGCTCAGATCCCCTCTCAGCCTTCTCTCCTCCAGACTAAACAGCCCTGCCTGGGTGATAGGTTGGGCTGGATGAGCTTGGAGGTCTGTTCCAACCTGCTTGATTCTACGATTCTGTGATGCATATATAAAAGCCATGGAAAGCAGGCTGTCCTCTGCTGCTCACTTTTGTAGGATGGCTCTGGTGGGAAGGGACCTTAGAGATCATCTACTCCAACCACCCTACCAGGAGCAGGAATGCCTCTCAACTTGCTATAGCTATTCAAGACCTCAACTAACCTGGCCCTGAACACCCCTAGGAAGGGAGCATCCACAACCTCCCTGGACAACCTATTCCAGAGTCTCACCACTCTTGTACTGAAGAGCTGCTTCCTCAGCTCCAGTCTAGCCCTGCTCTCCCTCAGCTTCAAGCCATCCCCCTTTGTCCTGTTGCCAGACATCCTCATCAAAAGTCCCTCTGCAGACTTCCTGTAGAATCTCTTCAGTTATTGGAAGTTCCCCCAGGAGCCTTCTCTTCTCTAGGCTGGAATCTCTTCAGCTACTGGAAGGTCACCCAAGAGTCTTCTCTTCTCTAGGCTGGAATCTTTTCATCTATTGGAAGGTCCCCCAGGAGTCTTCTTTAGGCTGGAATCTCTTCAGCTATTGGAAGGTCCCCAAGAAGTCTTCTCTTCCCTAGGCTGAACACCCCCAGCTCCTTCAGCCTATCCTCATAGCAGAAGTGCTTCAGCCCTTGGATCACCTTTGTGGCCCTTCTCTGGACTCACTACAACAACTCTTCAGAGCTGTTCTCAACCTACTCTGCACCCAGCCTGGATTTATGCCTGGGACCAACCAGTGCAAAACTCCACTTCCATTGCTGTTAAAATTGGCATTTTCAAATACTGAACTAAGTCAGCATTGTTACAGCAGTCTCAAGTGCCATGATCTGTGTGATGGACAGAAGACTTTTAGTTCTATTTGAGGCACTTTGCTGAGTCTCTACACACAGAGTTCGATAACAGCTTTGTGCTTAATGGCAAACGTGAACCATTAAGGCTGTGGGACACAGGGCAGAGGGGTGGGAAAGCTCAGGCTGAGCTAATTGCTGTCTCCTCCACAAGGCAGATGTGCAATACAGGTATTTGTTCCAGCAAGATCTGAGTGCTTGACAAACTGGAACTGGAGGAAGACTTAAAGGGAAGAAGCTGAGGAGGAGTAGGAATTGCTAAAAGCCTGTTTCTCAGGGAGAAGCCAATTGCCTCTTCCAGCCCCTTTAACTGTTTTTTTTTAGGGGATATGGTGGTCAGTAGCGAGCTGGTGACCAGCTGTGGAGGTGTTGGGGGGAGGGGAGGTGTGCTGGGAGAAAGGAGGCCAACTGCAGCTCTCCAGCACGTGGGAATGATTATGGGAAGAATGCCGACCTGCGCCGTACGACTTATTGATTGCAGCTCCCAGAAGAGTTGAGTTAATAAAGCTGCATCCGAAATAAACCACAGCCCTTTCTTTCTGCATGCCCAGGACAATGCAATCAAAACCTGTTGCCTCCCCTTCCCCTCATGCCTCCTCCAACACGCTGAAGCTTTCTTCTGCACAGATGTGTCGTGGGAAGGTTTAGCTCTTCTTTGCTGGTGGAAGTGCAACACTGTGAGCATCGCCAGTCTCTGTGGTGGTGTGCAGAAATGAGACCAGGAGCAGTGGATACAAACTGGAACAGAGATGGTTTCACAGGATCATAGAATCAATGGTTTAGGTTGGAAGTGATCTCAAAGTTCAGCCACTACCAATACCCTTTCCACAGGCAGGGACACCTCCCACTAGAACAGGTTGCTCAAGGTCTCATCCAACCTGGTCCTGCACGCCTCCAGGGAGGTGGTGGAGCACAGAAGCAGAGAATGGGATCTTTGATCCACCACCTTCCTGGGACACCTGTGCCAGTCTTTCACCACCCNTAAGTCTGGCTGAATGGCAGCACAACCCTGCCGTGTCTCAGCTACTCCAAACCCGTTGGCAGTGCCCTCACTCCCCACCCGCCCCACCANCTACCAGTTCAAACCAATTCCCCCTCCTCCTGTCATGACAAGACCTTGTCAATAGTCCCTCCCCAGCCCTCCTGTAGCCCCCTTCAGATCCTGGAAGGCCACTCCAAGGTCTCCTGGAAGCCTTCTTTTCTCCAGGCTGCAGAGCACCAACTCTCTCAGCCTGTCCTCATAGCAGCAATAAGCCAAGGAGTAATGGATACAAACTGGGACAGAGAAGGTTTCAGCTTCACAGGAGGAGAAACTACTTTCGAGTGAGGATGACAGAGCCCTGGCACAGGCTGCCCAGAGAGGTTGTGGAGTCTCCTCTGGAAACTTTCCAACCCCACTTGGATGCATTCCTGTGTGGTCTCCCCTGTGTTATGCTGCTTTGGCAGGGGGGTTGGGTTGGGTGATTTCTGGAGGTCCCTTCCAACCTCTAAGGTTCTGTGATTCTATCCTGGCATTGGGCATCACCCAGCAGAGCCTGTCTCCATCCTCTTGGCACTCACCCTTTAAATCTTTATAAGCATTCAGTTCCTGACCTATCCTGATCCCTGAGGTTGTTCTTTCCCAGGTGCCAGACTCTCCCTTTGCCCTTGCTGAATTTCATTCCATTTCTCCCTGCCCACCTCTCAGCCTAAGTCTGGCTGAATGGCAGCACAACCCTGCCGTGTCTCAGCTACTCCAAACCCGTTGGCAGTGCCCTCACTCCCCACCCGCCCCACCAAGATCATTGATGAATATATTGAACAGAACTGGTCCCAGTACTGACCCTTGTGGAATTCCACTACTCACAGGCCTCCAACTAGACTCCATCCCATTAATCACAACTTTCCTTCCACCAGTTCGCATCCACCTCACTCCCTGATCATCCAGACCATACTGTCTCAGTTTAGCTGCAAGGATGCAGCTAAAGAAAGAGTTAGAGCTTGAATTTTTGATCATGACAGCTCAGCCTCTGTTGGGAGAGCTGCTCACAAAGTTAGTCTATGTCCTAAGGAACGTTCTAGATATTAAGAAATGCTGTTCTATAATTACCAGTATAACAGTGGGCAAGTGGAAACTCTTTCCACACATAAGGACTAGACCTTTTACAAAGAGAAAACATTTTGCAGACTGCAGAAGTTCTACAGTCTTGATGATGATCTTGGCTGAAGTAAAATGAGGATATGTGCCACTGCTGACTGACTTCCAGCATTAATTAAGACCTAAGCATAGTTAACTGCAATCATCTTGATCTCTATTTCCCAATGAGGAGTGGATAAGTCTCTTAATGTCCTCTTTTGTTACCTTGGGTTTCGCTTGCTTTGCAAACTGAAGATTCTACCTGGAGTACTGTGTGCAGTTCTGGAGCCCTCAGCACAGGAAGGACATGGAAGTGTTGGAGCGGGTCCAGAGGAGGCCACGAAGATGCTCAGAGGGCTGCAGCAACTCTGCTATGAGGACAGGCTGAGAGAGTTGGGGCTCTTCAGCCTGGAGAAGAGAAGGCATCGAGGGAACCTGATAGTAGCCTTCCAGTATCTGAAGGGGGCCTACAGGAAGGCTGGGGAGGGACTATTGACAAGGTCTTGCAATGACAGGACAAGGGGCAATGGGTTTAAACTGGCAGAGGGGAGATTTAGACTGGATGTCAGGAGGAAGTTCTTTCCAGTGAGGGTGGTGAGGCACTGAAACAGGTTGCCCAGGGAGGTTGTGGCTGCTCCCTCCCTGGAGGTGTTCAAGGGCCGGTTGAAGGAGGCCTTGAGTGAGCTGTACTAGTGGGAGGTGTCCCTGCCTATGGCAGGGGGTTGGAACTAGATGATCCCTGAGGTCCCTTCCAACCTTACCATTCTATGATTCTATGATTCTATCCCTGTAGTTTTTAGTTTTACATTTTTTTTCCTGAGGTGTTCTCTGATGTAAAAGCCTTTAGGGAGCCCACACTTGGCTGTGGGCATTTTGTGTTCTGTGAAGTGTTGCTAAAGCTTTAGATATCAAATGGTTTTAATTCTTTGAGGTACAAGTTGAGATTTGGTTGTGTTTTTTTTTCCCTCCCTACGGATGCTTCCTAATGATGTAGGAAGTTTGGCTGTTGGGTGTGGGATAGAAGAACAGAGAGTGAGGTGGGTTAGGAACTGGCTACATGGTAGAGCGCCAAGAATGATGATCAATGGTGCCAAGTCTAGCTGGAGACCTGCAACTAGTGGAGTCCCTCAGAGATCAGTGCTGGGTCCAGTCCTCTTCAACATCTTGATCAATGGTGTTGATGAGGGGACAGACACACAGACAGAGAGAGTTTGCTCAGCAGGTTTGCTGATGACACCAAGCTGAGAAGCTTGGCTGAGACAGCTGAAGGCTGTGCAGCCATTCAGTGAGGCTGGGACAGACTGGAGAGCTGGGCAGAGAGGAGCCTAAGGAGGGTCAACAAAGATAGTGCAGAGTCCTACACCTGGCAAGGAATAATAAACTGCAGCAGTACAGGATGGGAAGTGATCTGCTGGAGAGCAACCCTGTGGAGAGGGACCTGGGAGTGCTGGTGGACAGCAGGTTCTGCATGGAACAGCAGTGTGCCCTGGTGGGCAAGGAGGCCAGTGGGGTCCTGGGAGGCATTAAAAAGAGTGTGTCCAGCAGATCAAGGGAGGTTCTTCTCCCCCTCTACTCTTCCCAAATGAGACTTCATCTGGAATACTGCAACCAGTTCTGGGCTCCCCAATTCAGGAGGGACAGGGATCTGCTGGAGAGTGTCCAATGTGATTTTTTAATTTTAAACGAAAGAAACATAGTAAAATTTCAGAGCCTTTCTGAACAGTTCAGCAGGGATACACTTGAGACAGTCCAAGGGAAGGCTACAAGGATGCTGAAGGGAGTGGAGCCCTGCCTGAGGAGGAAAGGCTGAGAGCCCTGGGACTGTGCAGTCTGCAGAGGAGAAGGCTGAGAGGGGATCTGAGCAATGGATCTAAATAGCTGAGGGCTGGGGGTCAGGAAATAAGGGACAGGGACAACCTCTGCTCACTTGTGTCCTGGCATAGGACAAGGGGCAAGGGATGGAAACTGCAGCACAGGAAGCTCCACCTCAGCATGAGGAAGAACTTCTTGAGTGTAAGGGTGAGAGAGCCCTGGCACAGGCTGCCCAGAGAGGTTGTGGAGTCTCCTTCTCTGGAGTCTTTGCAGCCCTGTCTGGATGTGTTCCTGTGTGACCTGTGCTGGATTCTCTGCTCCTGCTTTGGCAGGGAGGTTGGACTGGAAACTCTCCAGAGGTCCCTTCCACCCCTAATATCCAGTGAGCCTGTGATAGGAGATAAGTGAGGGCAGATATGTACCCTTGCCATCCTTCCCTAGCACTCAAATTTTCTTAGGGAAACAACAAGTAAACCAAAACACAGTGTGGATGTGTACCAGTGAACATTCTGTGACTGCCTGTCTGCAGCAAAATCTGCTCCAGCATTAATAACCACAGTCAAGACCAAGGTTTGCTGCATCTTTGTGCACCTGGGATAAGGATGTTTCTGACTGTGTGAATGGTGAAGCATTTAAACGGCTTTCATGAGAGTGGTTAACACATTGTAGCACCAATTGTATTACAACAGGGCAGCGATTTATCAATTCACTCGAGCAGGAACTTTTCCTTTTGGACCTAACTTTTGAGTTTTTCTTTAGTTTGAATCAGAGGTTCTCACAAAAGAAGGCTGTCAGTAGTGTTTATATAGTTTGGGGCCCAAAACAAAAATATCTTGAAACCATCTAAGGTCAGACAAGAGCGCTTTTTTGTTTTCTGAAGGGCTCCTATTTCTGCACAAGGAACATAAGGGAAGTGTCATTGAAAAAGTGACCACATCTTTTATTTCTAGATTTTCATCCTATCATTTGGGTTTCAACTCATTCCACCACCCCCCTGGGCAACCTGCTCCAGTCTCTCACCACCCTCACACTGAAGAACTTCTTCCTAATAGAATCATAGAATCATAGAATGGTAAGGTTGGAAGGGACCTCAAGGATCATCTAGTTCCAACCCCCTGCCATAGGCAGGGACACCTCCCACTAGT
>VWZE01023418.1:1372-15301 GCA_013396675.1 Eubucco bourcierii | reverse complement strand
GAGAGCAGAGTAAAGGGGCAGAATCCCCTCCCTTGCCCTGCTGGCCACGCTGCTCTTGATGCAGCCTAGGACTCGGTTGGCTGTCTGGGCTGCATGTACACACTGCAGGCTCATGTCAAGCTTTTCATGTCTAATCTGAATCTCTCCTCCTCTAGCTTGGATCCATTCCCCAATGATAAGTCCCTTCTAATGACAAGTCTGGAACATAGAATCATAGAATCAGTCAGGGTTGGAAGGGACCACAAGGATCATCCAGTTCCTGCCCCACTGCCATGGGCAGGGACACTTCTCTCTAGATCAGGCTGTCCACAGCCTCATCCAGCCTGGCCTTAAACACCTCCAGGGATCAGGCTTCCACCACCTCCCTGGACAGCCCCTGCCAGGCTCTCACCGCCCTCATGCTGAACAACTTCGTCCTCACATCCAGTCTGAATCTACCCATTTCTAGTTTGGTTGCATTCCCCCCAGTCCTATCACTACATGACTGCCTAAATAGTCCCTCCCCAGCTTTCTTGTAGCCCCTTTCAAATACTGGAAGCCCACAAGAAGGTCACCTGGGAGTCTTCTCCTCTCCAGACTGAACAGCCCCAACTGCCTCAGTCTCTCCTCACAGCAGAGCAGCTCCAGCCCTCTGCTCATCCTTCTCTGGACACTTTCCAGCACCTCCAGAGCCCTCTTGTCCCAGGGGCTCCAGAACTGGATGCAATACTCCAGGTGAGGTCTCACCAGTGTGGAGCAGAGGGGGAGAATCCCCTCCCTTGCCCTGCTGACCACACTTCTCTCAATGCAGCCCAGACTCTGGTTGTGTCTCTGGGCTGCAAGAGCAGTCTGCTGGCTCATTCTGAGCTTCTCATCCACCATCACCCCCATGTCCCTCTCTTCAGGGCTACTCTAAAACCAGTCCCTGCCCAGCCTGTATTGAAGCTTGAGATTGCCCTGACCCAGCTGCAGGACCTTGCGCTTGGTCTTGTGGAACTTCATGAGGCTACCTTGGGCCCAGGTCTGCTGCCTGTCCAGGTCCCTCTGGATGGATCTTTCCCTCCAGCAGTCAGCAGCATCACACAGCTTGGTGCTGAGTCTGCCTCAATGCCACTGCCCATGGCACCAACGAAGATGCTAAAGAAGACTGATCCCAGCACTGATCCTTGAGGGACTCATAGAATGGTAAGATTGGAAGGGACCTCAAGGATCATCTAGTTCCAACCCTCTGCCTCTGCTTCCACCTGCACATTGACAACCACTCTTTGGCTGCAGCCATCAACCAGTTCTTCATCCACTCTGTGCACGCCAACTGGGTGAATTTCAGCAACTTCAAGATTGGGCAACAGCTGCTGAGTCTTATTTGGAGCCCAGTTTTGGTGTCGGGACCTGTTCCAACTTCAGTCCTGCTTGAAATGCCTGTATCTTTCCTGGCTGCAGCACAAAGGCTTTAGGGAATGCTGGTGCCTATCTTGGAGTGTGCTTTTCCATGGAGCCCTGGAGGAAGAGATGATTCTCTTTATCCTTCTTCAGACTCCCTACTCCAGCATGTGCAGTCCCTTTTTTTTTTACTTCAAACAATACTCAGAGGCCCCTGATGCTCTGCAGAGATTTCAAATGGAACTTTTTTTTCCTCCTTACCCCATTCTTAGGGCTCAGATGCTTCACACAAAGGCTGTGTTTGCTTTTGGGGTTTGTTTTATTTCTTCAATATGTATTTGGCAAAGATCTCACTGCTGCTTTTGTGAATGAAGCCATAACTGAGGAGATTGTAACGTGGGTGTGTCTGTGCCTGTTAATTAGGTTCTGTGTGGAGTTAATTAATGTAATCTCAACCTCCACAAAACCCTTGCTTCTCAGCACACACTAATCTGAGATGCAGAACACTCTAATCTGAGATGCAGGACACTAATCTGAGATGCAGGGCACACTAATCTGAGATGCAGGACACTAATCTGAGATGCAGGGCACACTAATCTGAGATGCAGGACACTAATCTGAGATGCAGGGCACACTAATCTGAGATGCAGGGCACACTAATCTGAGATGCAGGGCACACTAATCTGGGATGCAGGGCACTTTAATCTGAGATACAGAGCAGGAATGGAATGGAAAGAAGAGGTAGAAGCACACAGGGACTTTCTTCTACAGAATGCTGACCCAGAAGCTGTGCCCACATATTGCTTCTGTTAGAAGTGCTCTAAAAGGTGAGTGCAGTAGTTCTGTGTTTTCACAGGGGAAGCCTCAAATAGCAATTACAGTGCTGCTATCCAAAATTAAATGGATTATATGGGGAAAGTGTGACACTCAGCAACTTGCAAATCCTATTATTGAGTTTTTAGGCTTCTTACAGAATCACAGAATGAAACAGTTTGGAAAAGACCCCTAAGATCATCAAGTCCAAGCTATTATGTAACACCTAATTAATTAACCCATGGCACCAAGTGCCTCATCCAGCCTCCTCTTAAACACCTCCAGGGATGGAGACTCCACCACCTCCCTGAGCAGCCCATTCCAATGCCAATCAATCTCTCTGGGAAGAACTTCTTCCTAACATCCAGCTTGAACCTGCCCTGGTACAGCTTGAGGCTTTGTCCTCTTCTTCTGTCTCTGGGTGCCTGGTAGAAGAGTCCAACCCCAGCTGGCTACAATCTCCCTTCAGGTAGCTGTAGAGAACAATGAGGTCTGCTCTGAGCCTCCTCTTCTGGAGGCTGCACACCCCCAGCTCCCTCAGCCTCTCCTCACAGGGCTGTGCTCCAGACCCCTCCCCAGCCTTGGTGCCCTTCTCTGGACACCTTCCAGCACCTCAACATCTTTCTTAAATTGAGGAACCCAGAACTAGACACAGGACTCAAGGTGTGGCCTGACTAGAGCTGAGTCCAGGGGCAGAAGGTCTGCCCTGGCCCTGCTGGCCACATTATTCCTGACCCAGGCCAGGATGCCATTGGCCTTCTTGGCCACCTGGGCACACTGCTCGTTCATGTTCAGCTACAAACCAGCACCCCCAGGTCCCTCTCTGCCTGACTGCTCTCCAGCCACTCTGTCTCCAGCCTGTAGCACTGCTTGGGGTTGTTGTGGCCAACGTGCAGAACCTGGCACTGAGGCTTGTTCAGACTCCTGGCGCTGGACTGTGCCTATCTGTGCAGCCTGTCCAGGTCCCTCTCCTTCCTTTCTAAAAAGAGAATCTACAGTTAGCTTGTAAGGAGCACAAAAACATTACACAACTATTCGGACATTTTTAATTCCTCTTAGATGCTGAACAGTAGAAAACACCAAAGTAGATAATTTGGGAGATAAAAAGCTTACAGCTCAGATTCATTTTATAGAGCTATTATCCACAGAAAATAAAGAAGTAGATGCTGCATCTTGTTAAGTATTCAATGAACAGACTCAGCTTGCTACATTACAAATGGTAAGGGAAGAAATATTTGAGTCATATGAAAGACTGTGGATAGGTAGATGGCTTGGTTTTAGTCATTCTGAGAGGGACCCATGGCTGTTTATCACCCATTAATTTCACAGTATCGCAGAGTCACAGAAGGCCAGGGGCTGGAAGGGACCTCCAAAGCTCATCCAGTCCAATCCCCCTGCCAGAGCAGGAGCACCTACAGTAGATCACACAGGAACACATCCAGGCAGCTCTGGAATATTTCCACAGAGGGAGACTCCACAACCTCCCTGGACAGCCTGTGCCAGGCTTCTGTCAACCTCATAGGGAAGAAATTCTTCCTCATGTTTAAGTGAAACATGCTTCAGTTTATATCTATTCCCTCTTGTGCTGGCACTGGGCATCACCCAGCAGAGCCTGGCTTCAGTCTCATGGCACTCACCTTTACATCTTTATAACCATTCCTGAGGTCCACCCTCAGTCTCCTCCTCTCCCAGCAGCACAGCCCCACCTCCCTCAGGCTGTGCTCCTAAGGAAGATCCTCCACCCCCTTCGGCATTGCTGTGGCTCTCTGCTGGACTCTCTCAAGCAGTTCCCTGAGGTCCTTCTTGAACTGAGGGGCCCAGAACTGGACACAAGTTCAGTGCAGCCTCAGCAGGGGAGAGTAGAGGGGCAGGGAAACATCTCTCAACCTCCTACCTACAGCCTTTCTAACCCACCCCAGGATGCCATTGACCTTCTTGACCACCAAAGCACATTGCTGGCTCATGCTCAACCTCCCATGCACTAGGACCTCCAAATCCTTTTCTCCTTATCTGCCTTCCAATAAGTCAGTCCCCAGCCTATGTTGATCCCTGGTTAATTCTAACCCAGAATTAAAACTGACTGAACTGTGGAGTTCAGTCTGTCGAGAGCATTTGTCAGATGAATATGCATAAAACCACACAGCAGAGAAGTCAGTTGTGATGCAGCTTTTCAACATCTCACATGGGTGAGCTGAGCAGAGAGGAACCCTGTGCCTGGTAGACTTTTTCTGGTAGGTCTGACCAGTTTGCAACACTGATGGCAGAGAAATTGCTGTTGGTAGTTGCTGGCATCCTGGGATATATCAAGAAAAATGTGGAATCTATTTTGGTCAGGCTTGTTTCTTGATGTCCTCACATGAAAGGAAAAACCTATGGTTGTGAAGAGCAAATTCTTCTTCTTTGCTTGCAGCAGTGCTGCTGCCCCAATGCCAATGTGCTCACATGCAGCAATGAGGTGGAAGCTTTGGCCCAGAGTGGTTATTTGAAGTAGCAATAGCACCCTGGAGCATATCAAGAAAAGCGTGGCCAGCAGTGCTAGGGATGTTCTTCTCTTCCTCTGCTCTGCCCTGTTGAGACCACACCTGCAATACTGTGTCCAGGTCCCTTGGGCTCCCCAGTTCAGGAGAGACAGGGACCTGCTGGAGAGAGTCCAGCAGAGAGCCGTAAGGGTTACTGAGGGACTTCAGCATCTCCCCTGGGGCTGTTTAGTCTGGAGAAGAGAAGGCTGAGAGGGGATCTGAGCAATGTCTATCAATAGCTGAGGGCTGGGGGGCAAGTGGAGGGGGCCAAGCTCTTTCGGGTGGTGCACAGCAATAAACCAAGGAGCAATGGATACAAACTGGAACAGAGAAGGTTTCAGCTCCACATGAGGAGAAACTTCTTTTGAGTGAGGGTGCCAGAGCCCTGGAGCAGGCTGCCCAGAGAGATTGTGGAGTCTCCTTCTCTGGAGACTTTCTAACCTCACCTGGATACATTCCTGTGTGGACTGCCCTGAGTAATGCTGCTTTGTTAGGCAGGTTGGACTGAATGATCTTGGGAGGTCCCTTCCAACCTCTGACATGCTGTGACTCTGTGACATCCACACTGCTCTTCACAGTCTCCTCAGTGGTGCTGCCAGGATCTGGGGATGTTGGATCCCTAAGGCAGCAGTGGCAGCCTCCATAGTGCTTCTGTGCTTCATTTCGAGGGAAGAAAAGGAAGAGTTAACTTTAGACTAATGTGCAGAACTTTTCTTATTGTGCAGCACACGAAGCATCAACTTGGTGGGAGGTCTATGGAGCAGAGCCTGCCTCTACCCCCTTAGCATTCTGCTTATATTTTAAGGCAACATAAGCAGACTTAGAGTGCTCAGAATGGTTTCATTCTCATCTGTATCTGCCCCACAGCTGAGTTCCATGTAGAAAGGCAGCATTGCCCCGTGCCAAGTCCGGGCCGTTTCCATTTCCCAACTGTGTGTTTTCTATTTAATTGTTCTTCCTCCCTCTTCCCCAACCTAACAGTTTTTAGAAATCATTGAGAAGAAATTAAAGGCAATTAAGTGCAGCTCAAGATTTCCTTCTACCGAGTCATAATTTAAGCCTTTGAGCATCTTCACAGTGTTAAAGTTATAAGAAAATAAACAGAATGAGAATGATTATAAAAATAAATATAAAAATAATAACAATAGCAATAAGAAGAAAGAAGAAGAAGTGGAAGAAGAAGAAGAAGTGGAAGAAGAAGAAGTGGAAGAAGAAGTGGAAGAAGAAGAAGAAGAAGAGGAAGAATAGGAAGAAGAGGAAGAAGAAACCCAAAACCCAAATATCCTCCACCTAGTAACACTTCCTAGTGGCTTGAAAAATTTGGGTTCAATGTCTCCTCATGAACAAAGTCATAGGAAACTCCACTGACCTCCTCTTCCTTGCTTCCTTTGGAGGGATGTGGCACTCAGTACCATGGTTGATTAGAAGGTGTTAAGTGATAGATTGGGCTGTGTGATCTCAAAGCTCTTTTCCAGTCTGGTTAATTCTGTGATTCTGTAGTGCATGAGGCATTTAGTGCCATGGCTGAGTTGGTGAGATGGTGTTAGGTAATAGGTTGGGCTTGATGATCTCAAAGCTCTTTTCCAACCTGATTAATGCTGTGATTCTAAGAGCTGTGCCTGTTGTTTTTATCACCACAAAGCTGTGGTACCTTTGTAGCAGCCCAACCACCTGTCTAGGTGAGTTATCTACCTGCCCATAAGCAGGCAAGGGCAAGCTTTAATGAAACTCTGGTAGCAGAAGCTGCTTCTCTTCCACACAAACAGCCCCTGCTGCAGGTACTTTTGAAATGAGGAAGTATTTCTTCTTTCTGCAGTGAGGACAATTTTGTACTTTCCTGTTTTCAGTTTCTGAATGCCACAAGGAAGCACATTGCCTGGACTGGATTGATTTGCTTTACATAGACAGAAATAGCTTTCGGTATCTGGATCCCACAAGGAAATGCATGGACTGAATTGGTTTACATTATACAGATAGAAATAGTTTACACTTTTCAGTTTCTGGATCCCACAAGGAAGCACACTGCATGGACTGAATTGATTGACTTTCTGTAGAGAGTAATAGTTTTCAGTTTCTGAATCCCACAAGGAAATGCGTTGCATTGGCTGGATTGATTGAGTTTGCTGCTGTTGTGATTAGAACAGGTGCAATCATGTGTGTCGTAACAACTGCTTTTGGTCTTTTTTCTGTGGCCAACTTGAACAAAGTTTTCAGTTCCTTAGACCCTCTCCTCTCCTCTCCTCTCCTCTCCTCTCCTCTCCTCGAGTCTCCTTGAGTCTCCTTGAGTCTCCTTGAGTCTCCTTGAGTCTCCTTTCGTCTCCTTGAGTCTCCTCTCCTTGAGTCTCCTCTCCTTGAGTCTCCTCTCCTTGAGTCTTCTTGAGTCTCCTCTCCTTGAGTCTCCTCTCCTTGAGTCTCCTTGAGTCTCCTTGAGTCTCCTCTCCTTGTATCTCCTCTCCTTGAGTCTCCTCTCCTAGAGTCTCCTTGAGTCTCCTCTCCTTGAGTTTCCTCTCCTTGAGTTGAGTCTCCTCTCCTTGAGTCTCCTCTCCTCAAGTCTCCTCTCCTCGAGTCTCCCCTCCCCTCTCCTCTCCTCATGCAACTGGATTTGCACTAAGCAGAAAATAAAATACTCGAACCTGTCTTGGGCCTTATGCCCTCTAGAACCATGATTATATCTGTAAATGAGAAATTGATTTTTAAACAAACCTCATGGTTTAATAACATCCAGTGTTCCCTGCAGGTGCCTGTTCTGCATGGGAAGTTTGTAACTAATTTGCACCCCTCTGTTCAAGACAGAAGTGCCTCAACTATGGATCAACAATGAGCCTGGTTGCAAAGGCTGACTTTGTAGTTTCCCAAAGTTTGGAAGTGTTTAAATCTTGGAACCAGGCTTGTTTCTTTATGGCCTCATGTGAAAGGTAAACCTAAGCCTGTGGATGTGAAGAGCAAATTCTTCTTCTTTGCTTACAGCAGTGCTCCTGCACCAATGCCAATGTGCTCACATGCAGCAACAGGGTGGAAGTTTTGGCCCAGAGTGGTTACTGGAAGTAGCAATAACACCCTGGGGCGTATCAAGAAAAGTGTGGCCAGCAGTGCTAGGGAGGTTCTTCTCTTCCTCTGCTCTGCCCTGTTGAGACCACACCTGCAATACTGTGTCCAGTTTTGGGCTCTCCAGTTCAGGAGAGACAGGGACCTGCTGGAGAGAGTCCAGCAGAGAGCCATGAGGCTGATTGAGGGACTTCAGCATCTCCCCTCTGGAGAGAGACTGAGAGCCCTGGGGCTGTTTAGTCTGGAGAAGAGAAGGCTGAGAGGGGATCTGAGCAATGTCTATCAATAACTGAGGGGTGGGTGTCAAGTGGAGGGGGCCAAGCCCTTTTTGATGGTCAGCAGCAATAAGCCAAGGAGCAATGGATACAAACTGCAACAGAGAAGGTTTCAGCTCCACATGAGGAGAAACTTCTTTTGAGTGAGGGTGCCAGAGCCCTGGAGCAGGCTGCCCAGAGAGATTGTGGAGTCTCCCTCTCTGGAACCTTTCTAACCTCACCTGGATACATTCCTGTGTGGACTGCCCTGGGTGATGCTGCTTTGTAAGGGGTGTTGGACTGAATGATCTCTGGAGGTCTGCTCCAACATCCAAGGCTCTGTGATTCTGTGCTAAGGAAAAAAAAAAGCCTATTGAAGAAAAGAAACACAGAGCTGTAAATGGGCAGGCAGGAGGCCTTTTGCTGCCTTCACCTGCCAAACTGATGATTTCCTCCAACATCACAAATCTATACAACCAAGCCAAATTCAGCATCTACAATATTTTATTGCCACAATCCTGTCTTTTGCCTTCTCTAAGAGATGGAAGGGTACAAATGAAATGCTAAAAGAACTGAAATTGTTTAGCTATCTCTATTCAGTATCCCTCCAGGCTGATTTACTACATAACCATCAAAGGAGGACAACTAAACATTTTCAGAGGATGGAGAGGTCTTAATTGTGAAATATCCAGGGGCTTTATTTTAGAATTATGGCTCCACTCTGTGACAGCAAATGATTGAGTGGAAAAAGAAAAGGCTTTAATGCATTCGTTATGGGCTGGCCATGGCCAGCTCCATGATGCTTGTTCTGTGGCTGGCCTGGCACAGCATCAGCCTTGGGTCCCTGCTAAAACAAAAAAGGGGAAAGTCAAACAACAGTCATGTCGAATGAAACCTCTCTCCTGTTTCACTTCTCAGAGTGATTCATTCAGCTGGCTGGCAGAGGGCCCAACTGATAGCCAACAATAGGTCATTTGTTGCTTTCAGTGCTCTGTAGCCACTCGACCGTGCCAGGACTTATCTTCTGTAATTCCCTTTGAGCTGTGAAGGTAGGGCCAGGAAACTAGAGCAGGTCAGGTGTACACCAAGGTGCAGCTCATGCAGTGGGGCAGGTTGTGATTCATGAACCGTGGCCCTGAGGAGGGCTTTGCAACACAGCTGGGGGCTTTGCTTTTCATCTGAGAAGCGAATGAAGTTGCTGCCAACATGTTCTGGCGTTGCTGAGTCTCAGTAAGTGAAAAAAAAAGCAAAGAACTCAGTTTATAGCTAAATAAATAAATAAAACAAACCCCACTCAGCAAATCCCACAAATAAAATGCTTGTGTGTAGGGCTGCCAGTGCTGCCAATACCCCATGAGAGCAAATAATGAAAGCGAGATAGTCTCAGAGAATGGTTTAGGTTGGAAGGGACCTCAAAGCTCATCCAGTTCCAACTCTTTCATGGCAGGATTTGGGGAGTCACATTCCAAAGGGCAGCAGTTCCTGGGGATTCTCAAAACTGGGTAAAACACCAGATTTGGAGCTTCTGTGCAGCCTTGTTTTGTATAGAGTGAACCATGGAATGGTTTAGGTTGGAAGGTACCTCAAAAATCATCCAGTTCCAACCTCCCTGTACCATAGGCAAGGACACCTTCCACTAGAACAGGTCACTCAAGGCCTCATCCAACCTGGTCCTGAACACCTCCAGGCAGGTTGTGGAGCACAGAATCAGAGAATGGGATCAAAGACCAAAGATCACATTCTGTGCTTCTGTGCTCCACAACCTCCCTGGGCAACCTGTGCCAGTGTCTCACCACCCTCACTGCAAACAACTTCTTCCTCACATCCAGTTTCAATCTCCCCTCTGCCAGTTCAAACCCATTCCTCTTCCTCCTCCTGTCATGACAAGACCTTGTCAATAGTCCCTCCCCAGCCCTCCTGGAGCCCCCTGCAGATCCTGGAAGGCCACTCCAAGGTCTCCTGGAAGCCTTCTCTTCTCCAGGCTGCAGAACCTCAACTCTCTCCGCCTGTCCTCAGAGCAGAGCTGCTGCAACCCTCTGAGCATCTTTGTGGTCTCCTCTGGATGGGCTCTAACAGTTCCATGTCCTTCTTGTGTTGGGGGCTCCATAACTGCACACAGGACTCCAAGTCCTTCCTGCCTGCATTTTTGCAGCAGTTATAAAAGGCTGGGGATGGTTGAGTTACTCCCTTGCTGATTTCCATGTACTTCTGTTTTCTTCAGAAGGGGCTGAAAAAAAGTCTCATTAGGGGTAGCAAACATCTCTGAAGTTTTGCACAGATATGAGTAAATTTAGTCATAAGCATTTTCTAGTAACACTTCTATGTGGCTTGTAGGAGTAAAGTTAAGCAGAGGTTGTTAATGTCAATAAAGTCAGTAGATGCCAAGCACATAATCAGAAGGGAAGCAGATCAGGTGAGTAAGAGGTTAATGTTTGCACTAAGTGTGAGTGTTGATAGCAAAAGGTTCTCTTGCCTGTTTCATGGAGCATGGTGTGGCTCGTGCAGGGTGTTTGGCCAAGGAATGCTGGCACAGGTTGTGTGCCCAGCAAAAGCAAGTGTGGTGTGTGACAGTGCCCTGGCATTTTGCATTGGGTATTGTTCTGCAGAACTATGCACAGGAGCACTGCCCTGAGTGGAGAAACAGCAGCAGCCTACAGATGAAAGGCATCTGTTTGAATGCTCATGTACCAGTTTTGTTCCACAGAGTCACAGAATGGCAGGGGCTGGAAGGGACCTCCAAAGCTCAGTCAGTCCAACCCCGCTGCCTGAGCAGGAGCACCTACAGCAGATCACACAGGAACACATCCAGGCTTCCTGGGGAGCCTGTGCCAGGCTTCTGTCACCCTCACACTGAAAACATCTTCCTCCTGTTTCCATGGAACTTCCTATGCCTCACCTCCCACCCATTGCCCCTTGTCCTGGCACTGGGCATCACCCAGCAGAGCCTGGTTCCAGCCTCTGGCTCTCACCTTTCCATCTTTACAACCACTGCTGAAGTCTCCCCTCAGGCGCAGCTCCTTCAGGCTCTCCTCCTAAGGAAGAGCTTCCACTGCCTTCAGCATTGCTGTGCTCTTTCTTCCTCTCTCTCTCTCTCTCTCTCTTTCTCTCTTTCTTTCTTTCTTTCTCTGTTTCTTTCTTTCTCTTTCTCTCTCTCTTTCTCTCTTTCTTTCTCTCTCTCCCTTTTTCTTTCTCTCTCTCTCTCTTTCTCTCTTTCTTTCTTTCTTTCTCTGTTTCTTTCTTTCTCTTTCTCTCTCTCTTTCTCTCTTTCTTTCTCTCTCTCCCCTTTTCTTTCTCTCTCTTTCTCTCTTTCTTTTTTTCTCTCTTTCTCTCTCTCCCTTTTTCTTTCTCTCTCTCTCTCTTTCTCTCTTTCTTTCTTTCTTTCTCTGTTTCTTTCTTTCTCTTTCTCTCTCTCTTTCTCTCTTTCTTTCTCTCTCTCCCCTTTTCTTTCTCTCTCTTTCTCTCTTTCTTTTTTTCTCTCTTTCTCTCTCTCCCTTTTTCTTTCTCTCTCTTTCTCTTTCTCTCTTTCTTTCTTTCTTTCTCTGTTTCTTTCTTTCTCTTTCTCTCTCTCTTTCTCTCTTTCTTTCTCTCTCTCCCTTTTTCTTTCTCTCTCTTTCTCTTTCTCTCTTTCTTTCTTTCTTTCTCTGTTTCTTTCTTTCTCTTTCTCTCTCTCTTTCTTTCTTTCTCTCTCTCCCTTTTTCTTTCTCTCTCTTTCTCTTTCTCTCTTTCTTTCTTTCTTTCTCTGTTTCTTTCTTTCTCTTTCTCTCTCTCTTTCTCTCTTTCTTTCTCTCTCTCCCTTTTTCTTTCTCTCTCTTTCTCTTTCTTTCTCCCCCTTTTTCTTTCTCTCTTTTCATCTCTTTCTCTTTCTCTCTTTTTCTTTCATAAACAGCACATTTTGCTAAGAACACATGAAAACATCATCAGAACATCTCTGTGTTTGGCTGAATCCTGCTGTTCTTCCTGAGGATAACAGCCACTCTTGGTGACAAAATCCCATCCCCTCCAAGATCCCTCGGCCCCAAACCATTTCCTCTGCCATAATCCTTAGGAGTGGATGAGTATTTTCAGTTAGTTGCTGTTATACGATCCAGACTCTGTGAGATTAAAGTGCTTTGCTTCGATCTGACCTTTCAGTTATGCTTGTAGTTTTGCATATGCTCCTCTTGTGCCAGCACTTGATTTTCTTGATTGCTTTTCTCTGTCTTTCTTATTGAAGCAAAGTCCAGTGAATATTTCAGAACAAGGCTACACTTTTGAATCTCATGTTTACATGCACATGAATCACAGAACAGTCAGGGCTGGAAGGGACCACAAGGATCAACCAGTCCCAACCCTCCTGCCATGTGCAGGGACACTTCACACTAGATCAGGCTGTCTAGAGCCTCATCCACCCTGACCTTGAACACCTCCAGGGATGAAGCTTCCACCACCTCCCTGGGCGACCCCTTCCAGGTTCTCACCACCCTGATGCTGAACAACTTCTTCCTAACATCCAATCTGAGTCTACCCACTTGTATCTGTGCTCCATTCCTCCCAGTCCTATCACTCCCTGACAGGCTCAAAAGTTTCTTCCCAACTTTCATGTAGGACCCCTTCAGATATTGGAAGGCCACAATCATACTCAAATCAAATCAAAACAAACCAGATACCAGCTGGACCACAAACTGCAGATTTGACTGAGGGTCACCACAGGAGACCTGTTGCACATCATCTCATACAACACCTTTTTTAAAGTGAGGAACATTTGCATATTCAATTCCTTTAAACCCATAAAAATTGAGGGAGAAGGATGAAAGAACCATTGAGCTCTTCAGTATTTAACTGACTTTTCTGCTAAGCCTGGAGAAGATCAATCCCTTTGGTGGAAGCTGTCCTGTTGGCATAACTTCGCAAGTCTGAGCTATAAGACTGTCAAAGATTTTACAGCAAGCAGCTTGGAGCTGATGTGCAGGAAAGAAAAGTCTGTCAAGCTATGTTTAATGGCATAAACACTGAGATAATTCACAGAGAGATGTCTGCAGTTTATTATTTTATATATGTATATTTATTTTAT
The DNA here is from genome assembly GCA_013396675.1 of Eubucco bourcierii. Classification (NCBI taxonomy): domain Eukaryota; kingdom Metazoa; phylum Chordata; class Aves; order Piciformes; family Ramphastidae; genus Eubucco; species Eubucco bourcierii. The sequence continues at coordinate 2,261 of VWZE01023418.1, read as the reverse complement.
TTTATTTTTTAAATTCCATTTTGTAATTAAAAAAATGGGTCTGAAGAATTCCCTTATTATTCCTGGAACTAATAAAGAATAATATTTTACTGTAAATATTTCATTTGAAAGCTTGAATAAATCCATTTTAGCTGCTTGCTTTCTGCCACTGAATTCAACTTGTCTTAACAGGCCCAGCAGAAAATAACATTTTTTTTCCACCCTGTTATCTGAACAGTGAAGTATGTAAGTTTTGCAGCAGCTCCTATAAGCTTCCACATGTGGAACCTGATGTTGAGTGGCACTTAAAAATACTGAAAAGTGATTCTGTCCATCATATTTGAAAGGTGATGGCAGACTGGTGAAGTTCCTGCTGACTGGAGGAGGGCAAACATAACACCCATCTTCAAGAAGGCAAAAAAGGATGACCCTGGAAACTACAGAGCAGTCAGCCTCACCTCTGTGCCTGGCAAGATCATGGAGCAGATCCTGCTGAAAGTTCTGCTAAGGCAAATGGAAAACAAACCAGAGGTGATTGGTGGGAACCAGCATGGCTTCACCAAGGGCAGATCTTGCCTGACAAATTTAGTGGCTTTTTATGATGAAGTCACAGCGACAGTGGACAAGGGAAAGGCAACTGATGTCATCTACCTGGACCTGAGTAAGGCATTTGACTCTGTCCCACATGACATCCTGGGCACCAAACTGGAAAAACATGGACTTGATGGGTGGAGCACTGCTGGATAAGGAATTGGCTGGATGGTCGAACCCAGAGAGTGGTGATCAAGGGCACAATGTCCACCTGGAGACCAGTGACAAGTGGTGTCCCTCAGGGGTCAGTGCTGGGACCAGTGCTGTTTAACATCTTTCTAAGTGACATGAACAGAGGAATCGAGTGCACCCTCAGCAA
>VWZE01023417.1:215538-234684 GCA_013396675.1 Eubucco bourcierii | reverse complement strand
TCCTCAGACCCCACCTGCAGTCCTGTGTGCAGTTCTGGAGCCCCCAGCACAGGAAGGACATGGAAGTGTTGGAGTGGGTCCAGAGGAGGACCACGAAGATGCTCAGAGGGCTGCAGCAGCTCTGCTATGAGGACAGGCTGAGAGAGTTGGGGCTCTTCAGCCTGGAGAAGAGAAGGCTTTGAGGAGACCTGATAGTAGCCTTCCAGTATCTGAAGGGGGCCTACAGGAAGGCTGGGGAGGGATTATTGACAAGGTCTTGCAATGACAGGACAAGGGGGAGTGGGTTTAAACTGGGAGAGGGAAGATTTAGACTGGATGTTAGGAGGAAGTTCTTTGCAGTGAGGGTGGTGAGACACTGGCACAGGTTGCCCAGGGAGGTTGTGGCTGCTCCCTCCCTGGAGGTGTTCAAGACCAGGTTGTAGGAGACCTTGAGTGAGCAGTACTAGTGGGAGGTGTCCCTGCCTATGGCAGGGGGTTGGAACTGGATGATCCGTGAGGTCCCTTCCAACCTTACCATTCTATGATTCTAAAATAATGACACACACATATGTGCTTGACTCACAGAGCAAGGTAGGGATGATTATGAAAAAAAAGTATTTCTAACATTTGTCCTTTGAAATAAATACAATTAACTGAACTTCTGTTGTATTGCTTAGTGATTGCATACAAGAAGCTCTTAATTTGAAAAGGGTAAGAAGCTCTTCATTTAAAAATTTCTTGTAGTTGCCCAAGTTTCATCCACATAAGAATCTTCCTGTCCCATTTGTTCAATTCAGCTTCAAGATAAACTCTCTGAAAAGGACCAGGAGCTGAAGACAATGAAGCTGGACTTAGAACTGCAAGAGAAAGCTACAGAAGCTAAGATTGCAGAAAAGATTGCAGGTACAGTAGACCAGCATTTGACAGATGGCTGTGTGGCTCATACAGTACCCACGGTTGCTATATGACGTGGCCCAGTGCACGTTAGCTTTATTTGCTAAAGGAGGGAAGATCTGCATTTTTTTTCTTCTTTTTTTTTTTTTTTTTGTGTGTGTGTGTGTGTGGCTGTTTAGAGTTGCTTAGAAAATAGGTGGCTTTAACATCCTGGTACTGGTATTAGCAGGAGCTTTACCTGTATTCATACTGATTTGGGCATTAAATGCATTGTTAACACCATGTCAATCCAATCACAAAAAGGTTGTTTGTTTTGTTGGAAGGTCCTGAACAAACAAGGGGAAATAATGATTACCAGTGCCTCTACCTTTCAACCAGCAGTTCAAATACCACTTATTGTTTTAGCTTGTTCAGAGCAATACTACCCCCTTCCCATGAGTGGAGATAGTCACACATTTCACCTCAACAAGAAACCTGTGCTGCTCTTGAAAAATCTGTTCTTCTTGAAAAATCTGTTCTTCTGGTAGTTATATTTTTTGGTATAAGGATGGTGTGTATCCAGTGAAGGAAGTTCATACAAATTCCTAAAATGAAAGGATTTTAAGCTTCTAGTTGAATGTGAATGAACACTTAACATTTGTAAATTGTTCTTTGAGTAGATATGCAAGAATGAAGACAGGTGGCATTCTGTGAGTTTGAACATGTTATCAAAAAGTGACTCTGTGCTAGGAGGATGAAAAATGAGGAGGTTTTTCTCCAAATGTTTAATAAATTAAAAAAAAAAAAAAAGGAGTGAGAGTGCTTTATCAGTGCATTGTGTAATTTTTTTTCATCAATAAAGTGCAAGCTAGGTAAGGCTGTGTCTTCACAGTCTTGCACACACTTCATATACTATTAATAGTACTAAGAACTGTTCCTAAAATATTAGTACTGAAGGGAGTAGGAGCTGTCCTTAGGAAAATGGAGCAGAAAAATTCTGCAGCTGAAAAAAACCCAAATACCTGATTTCACACTTAATGTCAGAGTATTGAGAATACAATATTCTGTGGGTATTATAGATGGAAGAGAGAGTTCCAGGATTTTTTGTGATGGAGGAAGGGAAAGACAAATGTAATCTACATAACAGGAAATACAACTTTATTTATATTTAATTTCACATTGACTGCTTGCTTTATTTTAAAAAATCTGCACTATCTATTGTAGTTATATCTAGCAGCTGAGAGCTAATGCAAATTGTCTGGGTTGAATCCCAAGGTCCGTGTTTGTTCCTGGATGTTTGCACAGTGTTTGACTTCTGTACTTGTGAAAGAGAAATATTTTCTTTGATATAGATGGTCATTGCTCATTAAAATTTGGAAACAAATGTCTATCAAAAGGTCTGTCAAAAAAACCCATGTTTATCCTCAGTTTTATGGATACTTGTTAGTAAATTGTGTTTTCCTGCACTGCTGTTTAACCTTGCTGGTTATGTCCTAAGCATGGTGTTGTCTTTATAGAATCATGGAATAGCTTAGGTTGGAAGGGACCTGAAAATTCATCTATTCCAGCCTCCCTGCCATGGGCAGGGAGACACAGCTGCTCAACCAGACACAGCTGCTCAAGACCTCATCCTGCTCTTGAACACCTCCAGGCAGGAGGCAGTCACAGGCTCCCTGGGTAGCCTATTCCAGAGTCTCATCACCCTTGCACTGAAGACCTTCTTCCTAAGATCAAGTCTAAACCTACTGTCCCTCAGTGTCAAACCATTCCCACTTGTCCTATTGCTACCCTTACGAAAAGTCCCTCTCCAGCCTTCCTGTTCAATCCCTTCAGGTATTGGAAGGCAACTATAAAGTCCCCCTAAATATGATTATAATAGTTATTTCTAAAAGAAAGAACAAGCCAAATTTTAATGAGAACTGCAATCTATAATAAGGATGACCTTTAAAAAAAACCAAAACCTTTGTTCTCCTTTTGTGAGTTCAGTAAGTATAACATCTTTAAATGCTAAGAAAGTGGGCAAGTGACTCCTTACTACTTCAACTGATTGCCAAAAGGCAGTATCTTTAATATTGCAAGTATTGAGGAAAAGGACCTTGGAGTCTGGGTTGATGAAAAGCTCAACATGAGCCTGCAGTGTGCACATGCAGCCCAGACAGCAACCGAGTCCTGGGCTGCATCAAGAGCAGTGTGGCCAGCAGGCCAAGGGAGGGGATTCTGCCCCTTTACTCTGCTCTTGTCAGACCCCACCTGGAGTCCTGTGTGCAGTTCTGGAGCCCCCAGCACAGGAAGAACATGAAAGTGTTGGAGAGGGTCCAGAGGAGGCCACAAAGATGATCAGAGGGCTGGAGCAACTCTGCTATAAGGACAGGCTGAGAGAGTTGGGGCTCTGCAGCCTGGAGAAGAGAAGGTTTTGAGGAGACCTGATAGTAGCCTTCCAGTATCTGAAGGGGGCCTACAGGAAGGCTGGGGAGGGACTATTGACAAGGTCTTGCAATGACAGGACAAGGGGCAATGGGTTTAAACTGGCAGAGGGGAGATTTAGACTGGTTGTTAGAAGTTATTTGCAGTGAGGGTGGTGAGACACTGGCATAGGTTGCCCAGGGAGGTTGTGGCTGCTCCCTCCCTGGAGGTGTTGAAGGCCAGGTTGGAGGAGGCCTTGAGTGAGCTGTACTAGTGGGAGGTGTCCCTGCCTATGGCAGGGGGTTGGAACTGGATGATCCGTGAGGTCCTTTCCAACCTTACCATTCTATGATTCTATGATTTTTGGTTTCTGAATTACAGTTCTAGGTATGTTACCAAGTTTGGGTAAATGGTTTGAAATCTGGAATGATGTGAACCAAACTGAATTCGTGGGGATCTTTGTGTCTGTCTCTCATAACAACCTTAGTGTGAGTTCTAATGGACAAGTGGAACTTAATAAAGACTCAGTGTATTTAAGGGAAAACTTTTCCCCCTTGTGTTAAGTCCTCTGAGGAAAGAAGAACATATGCTGCTGTGATTTCATATTGCTAGTTAATGTTTAATTACTGCAGTGTATAACACATGGCAGAGTGCAGCTTGTAAATATGGGTGCTTGCATTTTTATTACTACTTAGTACTGACTTTATGATAAGAAAATGATTCTTCAAAATTACATTGTAAAGAAACATCAGAAAGCTACACCACTTTGAGGAATTATAAGATAATACATGGTAGAAAAGAGTTTTTCATATTCTGTGCAATAACTTCTTTTTTTGAAGATGTTTATTTTAAAATTTTACTAGTCTCAAAAATGTATTTTAGAACTTCCTCGTGTCCCTGTCTCTGTGTCTAGTAGCTATTGCTAAGGAAGATTCAGGAATTTGATGGTTTGGTTGCAGGCTTTTAATCATTAGAGATTACTGTTTCTGGTTATCATACTTGTCACAGATCCCTGCTACTTCTTCATTATTCTTCATTGGGTTTTCTCTTATTATAAGCCAGAAAGTACTTCCAGTCCCTATAATTAACAGAACAAGAACAAAAGTGGAGGCAACATTGGGACTAGGGTAATGTGAGGGAAAAAGGGAACACAGCATGTGAACTGGCTATGAAGAACTGACAGTCTTCTAATGTGGGAGAGCAGAACTCTGATAAGTTGAACAGAAATGGGAATGGGGGCACTCTGTGTCTGGGAGTGCAAAGAGGGAAGGACCATGTTTGAGGACAGACAGGAGGGCAAAGATGGAGGAGTAAGTCTTCAAAAAGAATTAACAGAGAGAGCAGATCTCACTTTGGATGGACGTAGAATCATAGAATGGTTTATGTTGGGAGGGACCTCAAAGATCATCTAGTTCCAACCTCCTGCCACAGGCACGGACACCTCCCACTAGTACAGCTCACTCAAGGCCTTGTCCAACCTGGCCTTCAACACCTCCAGGAAGGGAGCAACCACAACCTCTCTGGGCAGTCTGTGCCAGTGTCTCACCACCCTCACTGGAAAGAACTTTAAATTGGAAAGAGTTAACTTTAAATTGGAAAGAGTAAACTTTAAATTGGAAAGAGTAAACTTTAAATTGGAAAGAGTAAACTTTAAACTGGAAAGAGTTTAAATCTCCCCTCTTCCAGTTTAAACCCATTGCCCCTTGTCCTGTCATTACAAGACCTTGTCAATAGACCCTCCCCAGCCTTCCTGTAGCACCCTTCAGATACTGGAAGGCTACTCTAAGGTCTCCTCAAAGCCTTCTCTTCTCCAGGCTGAAGAGTCCCAATTCTCTCAGCCTGTTCTCATAGCAGAGTTGCTGCAGCCCTCTGATCATCTTCGTGGCCCTCCCCTGGACTCACTAACAGTTTGATGTCCTTCTTATGTTGGGGGCTCCAGAACTGTACTCAGTACTCCAGCTAAGGTCTGAGGAGAGCAAAGTAAAGTGGCAGAATCCCCTCCCTTGCCCTGCTGGCCACGCTTCTCTTGATGCAGCCTAGGACTCGGTTGCTGTCTGGGTTGCATGTGCACACTGCAGGCTCATGTTGAGCTTTTCATCAACCCAGGACATAATGAGTCCTCTCCTAGCAGAAGAATTAATCAGGGGATATACAGCAACTTATAGAGGAAAGAGAGGATTGAGTGTGAGAATTGTAGAGCATAGTGGTAGCCTCTCTAGGCTAGATAAAAATCAAAGCTCTTCTCACACTGATATACCATTACTGCAACAAGATACACACGAGTTGTCATCAGAATCTCATCTCTTGAAGTATTTTTTTTGCTATCACAGTGCTGTATGTTGGAACTAAGAGTAAATCTGAATGAAGATACAATAAAAAATATTTCTCCTTAATTTTTTTGGTAGCAAGGACCATTCAGGGATGGGAGGGAGGTAGAGGATAAGGAATGAGGTGCCAATATCTAATAGTGATGTTACCAAAAGTGAATAACTTTTAAGATCAGAGTCAACTCAGCAGGAATAAATGGATTGAGTCCATCCTTGCTAGGTGTTTTACACCACCTTTAATGTTTGAAAACTGTAGTAGCATTCTGCAGATGCTCTCTGAAAGACCAGAGTGACTACAGGAAGTATAGTGTGGGAAAAGGGGAAAACAGTACTGCTAATACAGTTGTATATGTTACACAGCTTTCAGTCTCTTGAAAACTCCAGCAATGTGCCTACAGTGAAATCTCTTTTTTTTTTTCTGGTCTGTTTTTTTTTTTTTTTCAAAAATGTTGAGAATTAACATTTGTGGTGATTTGGAATTCTTGATTATGGCATGGAAATATTCATGAATGTTATTCAATGTTTCCTGAATTAACATGGAAAATAATTACTGAAGGGTATGTGCAATAGCTTTCATACCAAAAGTGAAAATAAATATCCAAGGGACTGTTAGCTGAGAGTTAGATTGATTTAATACCCTATAAAGTAAGAAAGAAGTCAGTGATTTTGCCAGTAATAAACTTTGGGTGACAATAACACCCATTCCAGAAGAAAGGTATTTTCCATTTCTTCAAAGCTCACTTTAGAGTCCTCTTTTAGATGTTATTTTTCTTTCTTGCATGTCATCCATTAAAGATTAGCTGTGGAAGGCTGGAGCATGGAGAGATTATGAATGACAGAACAACTCCTGCAGAATAATAATCAGTTTTTGGTATTTAATGCTGTTTGACTTTTGCAGACACATTTCTTATTAACCTTTGGTACAAACAGAAATCCAGGTTCCTGATAACTCATGGAGAAGATGAATTCAAGATCCTCTTCCAATTAAACTGAAATAAGGCCAATATTGGGCTTTAGCCAAAAGAACTCAATAGTTCCCAACCCTTCTGTTTATAAACCTAAATATGAACGATATTTTACAGTTTAAATAAGTAATGCATATACTTCCCTAACTCAGTTTCCTGTGCATGATTCATTTATACATATAGCCTGCATCATTCTTAAGGGATTTGTCCTATTAATGCTTCATTATGCAAAACTATTTCCCAACTGTTTGGTTTTTGGTTTTGTTTTTTCCAAAGTATTTCCTGGTAAATAACAGAATTTTGAAAAATAGCTGTAGGATTTTAATCCTCTTTATGGGAAGAACAACAACACATCTAAAGGGCAGGAAAAAAAAAAAGTTAATCCAAACCAAGATGGGGATGTTGTGACTGAGAATGTCCTGGGTTAATTTTTAACAGCTTCATTTGAAACAATATAATTTTACTTTCAGATTGTCAGAGCTGTCAGTGGTCAAAAAGTTATGTGCAGCTCTTTTAAGCACAATACACAATGAGCTGGCAGGGGTTAAAATGTAAATTACTCGACTATTTATAGGTGCAGCTTGTGTGTAAAAAGCAAGCCAATATCTTCTGCATGCTTTTATTATTAGTCTGGCCCTTCTGTCTTCCCTCACTACAGTGCTAGATGAACATAAAGAATTGGGGTTTATTCAGGAATAAAAAAGTCTGCAAATACTCTACATGGAGTATCACAAAAACTTTTCTTTCACCTGTCAAATTGTAACTCGAAAACTTATATGTAACACTTCTGGTTCACACACACACACACACACACACACACACACACACACAGCCCTAAATTGAATATTCAGGTGTCAGTAATTATTCACTGAAAAAAAAAGTTTAGCAGCATTAGGGCTTGAATTTTAAAGTCATCTGTGTTTTGTGTATTTGAAATTGAGGCTTAAGTATTGCACAGGGATTGGCTTTCACAAGAACTGCCTTGGGGTCTGTCTGTAATACTCTCTCCTATTCTTACCCACTTTATTTTATTTTTTTTTTAATTGAATGGGGATCTGAGTACACAAAGAAAAGCCTATGCAGAGCTGCCACTAAGCAACTTTACCCTTTTATTAACACCATGTTTATAGCATTTGAGATCTAGGAGCACATAAATGCTATGCAGTAAATACATACAACAAACACAAAGCAATAAAGAAGTCACTGTGTTCTATCAGTGTTTGCTCAGATTGCTTTATCTGTAAAGTCACATTTGGGTGTAAATGACTTGTAGTCTGCAATTCCTAGTACAGACCAGTGAAAACTCTGAAGTAGTTTTACTATGATCTTCTTATCATTATTTTGGTTTTGTTTTTCAATTATATGTCATAACTGAAAGTGAATGAATGGTAGCTTTCAAAAAAGGAGCTAAGAACTTAAGTTGACAGTGTGCCCTGGAGCTGGTGGTTAGTTTGCCATTAACTCTAATGAGAACTGTGTAAGGGCCTTAGGCTTTGAACATTTCTAGGGATTATCTGCATTTGGTAACATGTACGCACAGAGACCAATTAATGACACATTTTGAAGGCTTTCATAGCAATACAACAAATCTTTTTTTTAATTTGGCTATGATAAGGTTGACTTCTTATTTAAGAATTGTGAGTACAATCATTAATCTTGCAGAAGGAAGTCTCTGAGGATTTTGATTTCTGAAATGACTGCTTAACAAATACGGACACGTTTGTATTTCTGCAAGGAGAACAAGCATATATCCATATGGTTAAATACAATTTAACAGTAGTGGCCCATCTGGATATGGCAAGGATAATTTTCAAGACCTCTTGTAGTTAGACAGACAGAGACCCAGCAGTGGTGGACAGGAATGGAAGGATGGATGAAAATGAAAAGGCAAGCAACCACTGAACCTATTTTCCCCATATACTTCCTTGATTCCTCACGTTTATGTAGCTGTTACTTAGAAATCCAAAGTGAAAACACACCAAAAAAAAATTCACTAAAAAGCTTCTAAAACCTTTCTGTAGAGTAAATTTCATCTGACAGTTATTTCATGGAAGCAGCTGAGCAGGATAAACAAGAAGCTCATCACAGGAATCTTGAATTCTAAGTATGGCTTAACCAAGCAAGTTCTTTCATGTTGCTACTTTTCCTTCAGAATAACATACAACTCCAGAAGGCAGAAAACAAAAAGTACTTTTTACTTCATTTTTATCATGAGTTCAACATTGCCTCCTACCTATAGAGCTCTATGCTTGCATTAAACACAGTCGTATTAACAAATCGTGCATCAAAATATTTTTCTTTAAACTATTTCAGCATTTCAGTCAATTCTTGAACATTTAAGATGCTCAGAACCTTCTTTTTTTTTCAAAAACATAGCATCTCAGTTGTGCTTCTTGTTGTTGTAATGGTGTGAGTGACTGGTGAAATTTCTTTGAATATACCAGAATCAATGCCAAGGAAAATCCCAAGTCACACATTGTTTAGCAACCACTGATCTTGAATTCTATAACTTTAACTGCAAATGTATGACCTTCTGCCACAACAGGTGGTTATTAACAAAAAAACTTTATCATCGTATCTTTTTCTTGGAAGTAGCTGATCACACTAGCTTGTGTGCTCTTTACAAAAAGAAATAGCAACACTTAATTGTACTATTTTTTCAGTTGTGGAGTTTTTAATACCCAAAGTCAAATTCAGCAATTCACACAGTATCACAGTATCACCAAGGTTGGAAGAGACCTCAAAGATCATCAAGTCCAACCCGATGCCACAGACCTCAAGACCTGACCATGGCACCAAGTACCACGTCCAAACCCACCTTGAACACCTCCAGGGACGGTGACTCCACCACCTCCCTGGGCAGCCCATTCCAGCAGCCAATGACTCTCTCAGTCAAGAACTTTCTCCTCACCTCGAGCCTAAACTTCCCCAGGCGTAGCTTGAGACTGTGTCCTCTTGTTCTGGTGCTGGTTGCCTGAGAGAAGAAAGCAACCTCCTCCTGGCTACAACCACCCTTCAGGTATTGTAGACAGCAATAAGGTCTCCCCTGAGCCTCCTCTTCTCCAGGCTAAACAATCCCAGCTCCTCCAACCTCTCTTCATAGGGCTTGTGCTCATCACATTTGTTAATGTCAAACACCTTGCAAAGTCCGAAGTATTGATGCTATTTCTGTAAAACTGACTTAACTTGAAATTTGCATATATGGCATTTGAATGTTTGATATTTGAAATCAGAGTGTTTACTGTATCTTGTGAGATTGGACTGTGGGTAGTGATCTCATCTTTTTCTTACCACATCCAGCTTTTATTCTGGATTTTATGTTTTTTTAATGAGCAATGTGGAGTGATTTCTGCTGCCATAGATGTTTTCAGTCCTAACAATTTCTTCTTTCTTGCCTCTCCTATTCAGTTGGGTTTTTTTTATTTACACAGAGGACATCTAGGAAATCAGCAAACAGACTTTTTTTCCCTAGGAACCATGCTTCCCTCCCTTCCTCCAAAGCTCTGTTATTTGGAAAATCATGAACCACTGTTTAAACTAGAATGATTTCCAACATGCTATCCTGCTACTTCCATGCTACTGCTGTATTTTAAAGGTAGTTTGAAAAGTATAGAAGATAGGTTTGCCAAAAGAATCAGATTCAACTAAGAAAATATGTACACTGCTTTGACTCAGTAAACTCATACTCAGTGTGGTTCATCTTCTTCATATTTACTTTTGCCCATATTAGAAAACAATTAGCTTACTAAACAAATTTGAGTATTTGGGAAGAAAAAATCTACTTTGAGTCTCTCTCATTTGACTAAGAATTACATGATATTTGATAAGCTTGTTTAAAAATGGACATATCCAAATATTATTGTAAACACCCATTGATTTGTTTTACCTGCAATATAAGTATTTTACTTAGTTGGCTTACATAGTAGCTAATAATATTTGTTAATGTAATTTAACTGCTGTGAACCTTTACTGAACAAATATTGAAATTTATACAAGTCAAAGAAAGAGAATCTCTAATGACTTTTGTAAAAGCTTCCATTTAATAGTTAAGGAGAAAAGTTTATATGACATACCAGATGCAATTAACAGTAGATTTTACATTTAATAAAAAGAAAGAAGCATATGTATTTGCTTTATTCATTCCATCATAATTTGCATTAGAGCTGTGGGTGTTTAATGAGCAAATTCCAGCTAAAATGCTATATTGATTTTCTAAGTGAACTTTGTAATAGCTATCTACCTTACAAAAGCTCTCTGTTTACAATTGTTTTCTTCACTAAAAGCTAAAAATGTTTTAGAACTGATGAGCTTAGCATAATGATTCTTTGGAAATAAAGAGCTCTTTTCGAGTATGCAAAGAGTTTTAGTTACAATGAGGAAGATGTTACTAAATTATTCCAAAGCCCAAAAAAAAAAAAAAAAAAGTTTATGCAGTTAACATTTTGAAGTGTTTTGTGAACGTTTTGCCAGAGTGTCCTTAATATTTTTCCCCTTCTTTTCCANTCAATGTTTCAAAAGATTTAAAAAAAATCTTTTTTTTTTTTTTTTTTTTTCCTTAATTTACCACTATGGGATTTGAAACTTTAACTCTTGAATGTATGTGAATTAGTAAATGACACAGTTCATTTTAGGTTAATAGTTGGCTTACCCATACATCATTTTTCTTGCTTGAATCATAGAATCATAGAATGGTAAGGTTGGAAGGGACCTCATAGATCATCTAGTTCCAAACCCCTGCCATAGGCAGGGACACCTCCCACTAGTACAGCTCACTCAAGGCCTCCTCCAACCTGGCCTTGAACACCTCCAGGGAGGGAGCAGCCACAACCCCCCTGGGCAACCTGTGCCAGTGCCTCACCACCCTCACTGGAAAGAACTTCCTCCTAACATCCAGTTTAAACCTGTACTTGTCCAGCCTGTCCTTGAACACTTCCAGGGAAACATGAATTGTATAAGAATTAGGGTAGTCAGGCCTTAAGATAAACAGAATAAGGATTAGTTGGTGTGCCGTCAAATGGCCTCCAAAAAAACCTATATGGTGTGAAGCAGAGAACTTGGTGATTCACTGAGAGCTGAGTCACTTTTTTCATTGCATGGACCATCAAGTCAGTGTACTAGTATGGGATTAGTATTTTGCTGGATGTGTCATTTCTTAGATGTGACTTAGAAGCCTGACTTGCGCTTGATTGATTTGCATAGATTTGTAAAATGGTTTAGGTTGGAAGGGACCTTAAAGATCATCTAGTTCCAGTCCTCCCTGCTATAGGCAGGGACATCTTCATAGAATCATAGAAAGATCAGGTTGGAAGGGACCTCAAGGATCATCTAGTTCCAACCTCCTGCCATAGGCAGGGACACCTCTCACTAGTACAGGTTACTCAAGGCCTCGTCCAACCTGGCCTTGAACACCTCCTTGGGCAACCTGTTCTTGCACCAGACCAAGTTTCTCAAACGCCTTATCCAACCTGGTCTTATATACATCTAGGGAGGGGGGCAACTGCCTCCCTGGGCAACCTCTTCCAGTGTCTTGTCTGTGTCCCCCCCAGTCACAGTGACCCCTCTTGCTTCTCAGCACTGCTGGAATCTAAGTGAGCAAAAACCACCCACAAAAACTGCTGCAAGTTTCTATGGGCCCAGTCCTTCATCACGTCACCTGGGGGATGCTGGGCAATGACCATCACCAAGGAACAAAATCTACCCAAAATCTGCAATTTCCTTACATTTCAGATCTCTCAGGTTTCTGTTGTAAGTGCTGACCTGATATGTATACTTGCAGCTGCTCTGCAGATTTTTGTGACAGGAGGGCCTGCACTTCCAGAAGTAATATTTGACCTTCCCCTGTCTTCTTTTGCCCAGTTTATTGTTACTCTGCAACCTCATTCTAGAGGTTAATAAAAAAAAAAAAGGTTCTTAAGAAACGCCTCTTTCTCCAACCTGAGACAAGTGGGTTGCTCTCCTACCTTGAATATCTTCCTTATGCATCTCTCCAGACTCTTTTTCCTGTTAGTTTTCTTGTTCATCTTACATCTCTGGTTATCTGAGCTGCTTTTAAGCATTACAGAAACGTACCACTTTTTGTATTTCAGTCAGCTGAGGAATTTGGGGTTTTTCCAATACTGATAAAGTGTGTTTTTTGCCATCAATAGAACTGCTACTAAAATGTATATTCTGTTCCTATTGTTCCATTCTGTGAAGAACCATAAAATGTTTAATACTATATCACACTACGAAGTTTTTGTACAGTAATGGATGTAAGAGTAAATGAAGGTATAAAGTTGATGGCAGCTGAGGTGAGAATGGAGGGATAAAAGCTCTAGGCTAAATTGAAGAAGGAAGAAACCTTTCTTTGAGATTTTAGCTTAATGATATAAGCAGTGGTTCAGAGATGAGCAGAGAGTTCTGAAGCAAGGAAGGAAGCCCTCTTAATAAAAAAAAAAAAAGGTTCTTAAGAAACAAATGCCAAAATTTGAAATAGACTATAACATGGTGTTAGAAAACTGTGCCTAAACACCAGCTTGGCAGGCAAGAAGGAAATCATGGAGAACTCTGGAACCTACAGACCTCAGATCAGTTTTTTAAAGCTGCCTGTAACAATCAGAAAAGATATAGACGCCTGTCTTGGAGTGACAGAGGTCTTACCATGGCGTCCTGGAAGTCCCTAGGCATTTCAACTGCTGGGTTTTATGACGACTGTGAGGGGAGATTTGCAGTATTGCAGAGGGAAATGATGAAAGTATGAATAAAGATTTTCGTGGAGGCAGGGTCGAGGTAAGGATTCTGGCAGAGTGCCAGAGATGGTGTTAGACATATTGACAAGGGAGAGGCAGGGAGAAAACGTAAGCTCAGGATGAAGAATGACTTGAAGGTGTTAGTTTGCTTCCAAGGATAGACAGTAAATCTTAGTTTATTGGCACCTAATGCTCCAAGGTCCATGTATGCTGTAACAGATAATATAACAGTATATTACACAATAAAGTAAAGGCTTGGCAGAGAAGAAGAGATGCCAGCTGTGCCACACTTGTGGCATGGAGACAGACTATGAAACTATTAGAATTTTTAATATTTAATGTGTCACCCTGATAGGAGGCAGTGTCATTGTACAAGTTGTTTTAATGGATCGTTACTTTCAACTTTATGAGCTAGAAGAAACCTGCCAGTGTCTCACATGATTCTGAGGTTTCAGAATTACTTTTCCATGAAATGAGTATCCAGAACATAAAGTCAATCACTTCCTTGCCCTATTTCATTATACAGGAGTGAATTTGGAAACACATAGCTTCATTTCATTCCTTAAAATCCTTGTTTTAGCAATCAGAAGCAATTTTGCGTTACGTCTAAAGAATAATACAGACCTTATCCACAGTAATCTGAGGTCAGTGGGGAAATGTTGATTTTAGGAAATACTGGCAAAGACCCATGTAAGTGCATCTAATAGTGTCTTTCCTAGTCAAACTTGTCTTGTTTGTTAAGCACACTGGTTACCTTTGCAGCTCTGGTGGAAGAAGTTTATTCTGCTCAGCGGGAACGTGACGAGGCTGTCATGGCAAGGCTTCGGTTAGCCAACGAAGAGAGAGATGAAGCATTTCTACGAGTCCAGCGTTTAGAAGAGTCTCTCAAAGAGTAAGTACACATTTCCTTCCCTGTGCAGAAAAAGTTTTTCTCTCAGTCTGTGACTGTCATAAGCCCCTCAACAGTGGTTATATAGGAAAACTTAGCACAAACTCCTTGGTGATGCAGTACAAGTCTAGCACTAGTCTTACTGCGCTTTTGGTTCCTCTGTTAGCTGTCCTATAAGACTGTATTTTTCTCTGGAGACTGACAGCAAGAGGAATCATTTTGATCATAAAAATTAAAACTATAATCAAAAGCTTTTGTATTGATTCATTCAAGAATAAATAAGATGAATGTGACATTTTCTAGGGATCTTTTGACAGGGAGTACCAGAATGTTAGTCAGAAGTTACAATGTATAGGAAATCAATCAAGGCTTTAAGCCCACTAGACATTATCTTCATCAAAATTTCTGGTAATGATGTGTGTAACACAGTAAACATATGTGGGGTTTTCTTATTTTTAGTGTATGAGGAGTTTATAAGGCAATAAGGACATAATTAATATTTCATACAGTTTTATGTATGCCATGTTAACAGAAATAGGCAACCTCATGTTCATTTAAACTGTTAAGTCAGGAGAGGAAGATCAGGAACAGTTTCTTTCCTCACTTCAGGATATATAGGTAGCTTTGAAGCTACAGTTTGCTTCCCCATATAATCCTTCGCTATCTGACTTGTGATCATCTTGCTTACCATCTATGATAGTCCCCCAAAGGGTACTTCTTCAGGTGTAGGCTGGCTTTGAGGAGCAGTCTCTGAGGAAATTGTAGATGTGCTTTAAATAACCCATAAGAGGTGTTGTAACTGTGAGCCTTCATAGAATCATAGAATGGTAAGGTTGGAAGGGACCTCAAGGATCATCTAGTTCCAACCCCCTGCCATAGGCAGGGACACCTCCCACTAGTACAGCTCACTCAAGGCCTCAAACCTTCTTCCAGCCTTTCCAGTATCTTCTGTCACTTCTAATTTTGTATATTCCAAAAGTGAAGCAAGGAAATTTTGTATACCCCCAAACATAAGGTCACAGAACTCAAGGTCTTTGGGATTAAAGAATCCAAGTCCTGCAGCAAAGTAATCATTCTGGTCAACAAATTCTTAAGTATGTGAGAGGTGCATTGCTGCTTTTGCTGCAGTGGAATACTTAGACACACGTGGCAGGTCTTGACATGCGTGAATCTCTCAGAGCGCTATCACATGTTTTCCCTTCAAGCCCTTCTACCCTCTTCACTCATGTACTCAAAAACCAGCTCAGGTCTAAGCAGAAGGATGAGAAAAGAGAAGAAACTCCATTTCTTGAAGAACATGCATACTACCTTCCCCAAAAAACCTGTCATTGCAGAAGGCTCTGGATGCACTGGTAATGACAAAAGGATGCTTGCTCCAAGGAGAGGGTCAGTAACCCCATTTGTCTTTGGAGTCAAGTTATTGTACATGATTGCTATCGTTTGGGGAACAGCAATTATCATTGCTGTCATCTACTTGGGTGCTCTTTCTGATGCATTTTAGAGGAACCTGATACCCCAATGCTTTCAGTCTCAGAATTAGCTCAGGAGATTTCCCTGTGGAGAACACCAACACAGGTAAAAAAATGCAGTGAGCTAATCAGGTACTGTTGGTTCAATACCTAATATACATTCCTCTTTTTCAAAACTCAATGAACCAGTCTATACTATCTCTTCCTGTATGTTCTGCAAGGATGTAGGGCAGGCTTCACTGTGAGATTTCCTGTTGTGACAGCCACACTGGAGACAAAATTAATTTAATTCAAAATAATTATCTTTTCCAGACTATAAAATTATAGTTCCAGCATTTCCCAGGGTCTCCTGTTCTGCATTACAAAGACTGACTGTGGCAAGGGCAACCATTGAGAAGAGTCATACCCACATCTTTACATCCTGGTGGCTCTGTGACCTGTCAGTGAGGGCATCCTGGATATGAACAGAATCCTTAGGTAGTTTGCAAGAAGGCTTATGCCCCTCATAGGGCACAAAAGCATTACTGAAAGGCTCTGAAAAATGTTGCCTGTGTTTATTAATATTTTAGTGCCATTCATCACAACACTCAAAGAAAGATTTTAACTGACAAAAGGCACGAAGGCAGAGAGCCCAAAACCTTCATTTGTTCCCTCTGTAAAGTTTCTTTAAGTTTATTAGTCATCCATGCAGCAAGTGATTAATGGCAGTGAGTCACTGGGCATTGTGTGTGATTGCTGTATGGAATCCCCTGAAAAGGAGGAAAAGTAATTCTTTGTTTCTTCCAGAAAGGGAAATTACGTGGTATAGAGAAGCATTTCCTGTTGTGTTTATTGGTTTCAGGTGGTTTGTGTTTTGGGGTTTTTTTTTTTAAGAAAGCATTTTGCTGGTTTTGGAGGTTTTGGGCATTACAGAACCAAGGCAGGATTGCTTCCATCAGGTTCAACTGCTTTTCCTCTAGTCCATTTGTTCTAAGCTTCCAGGATGCTTATTAATGCAGCCATACACCTTGCAAACAAGAAACGGTTGAGCAGAGTCAAGGTTCCTGCTGGATCACCAGCCTGGCTTCAAGTCTCAGGCTTTTCAGAATGTTTGGCATCTTTACAAGCAGTGGTAACATCTCAGCTGAGGTGACAAGACACATATTTTATATCTGCCTGGATGTCTGGTATTTTGCAATGGGAGGAGTAAGCCAGAGCTGTGACTGAGAGTCAAACTGAGGTACTGCATTCTCAGAAGCAGAGTCAAACCCATTAGGAAATGACTTTTCTCGAATTCTGTGTTCTAAGTAGTTGTTATTTTGGCTGAATGGAAATTTGGAGCTCGCCTCATGTGCTGGTTTGAGGCTAATAGGAATATTTTAATAGAGAAAATTATATTACAGGATGAGAAAAGGAAACAATGGTGATGGCTACTTCACTCATAGGCTTGCTGAGATGGATAAGGCAGAATACAAAACAATGATAAGACACTTGGCCTTGCAGACAGTCTCTGGGGCACAGCATCTCAGGCTGTCTAGCAGCTTCTGGCTTTTCTCCTCTCTGCCAAGTAATCTCACTAACCACTTCCCTTCTAACCCCCCTGGCCCATCCTGCAAACTCACCTTGCACGTAAGGCAAACCTTGGGGTAAGGTATAGGGGTGGGGAGAAGGTAGAAGGGTGGAGCCCCTCCTGGGGTCTCTGATTTCTGGGAGGGCAGTTCTGTTTCTGTATTACCTTTAACTTGTCTGTTTCTGTAAATATTCCTGTATATAGTGTATATATCTGCTTGTATATTGTGCTGAGCTAATTGTTTGGAAGAAGCAGGGATGATGAGATGAGCCACAAGGGAGCTGGGGTTTTTTTTGTTTGTTTGTTTGTACTTTTCCAGGTACCATCCTTCCTTCCAGGTACCATTTTTCCTTCCTGGTGCTTGTTGTTCAGAAGGTCAAGTTTTCTGCCTCAGACATGAAGAAGAAAGCAGTTTGAGTTTTCATAAAGAACATTGGCTCCTTGTGCCACACTCATCAGGTTTTAATGCACAGGTCACTCCTTCCATCCGCTTTGGACTTAGTCCAATCAGAGATCTTTACAAGAGGGCAATATTAAAGAGTCTGGCAACTTTTATCAAGTGCTTTAATGCTTTCTTTAAATTAGCAGCTGAAGCAGTTCTGTTGTCATTATTAGACTGTAACAACCAAACTTCTTTCAGTCGCCTTGGCCCCAGAGCTTATGTTGGCAGAATATGTGTAGAAATGGGGGGGAAGAGGAATCCTCAGTTACTTAGTTGTGGTAGTAGTATGCTGAAGGGCTACACTTATAGTAGAAATTTCTGTTCTTTTTCCCACTTCCATTTCTCCCTGAGGTTCCCTGCTTACCTAGCCTGTTGGTCGGCTGGGTGATTTTGTTGACCCACTCTTTTAGCAGGGTAGAAGTCCTCTGGAGAAGCTGAGTCAGTCCTGCCAATTTGCTTTGACAAATACCATTCCTTTCATTGTGAATACAAACTAGATGGAGATCCATTTTTAAGTCCCTCATGAAGTGACACTGAGAATGATGTAAAAGCCAAAAGCAGGAGCATTGCAAGGAGCCAAGTCAAGGAGCCAGTTCTGAGAATTTGGATTTCTAATATGTTTCTAATATGAACTGTGTTACTTTATGAATACAAGTCAAAACCAGCAAAGGTTACCTTTTACTCCATTTCATTTAGTTCTATTTCTGACTGTATATGTTGTAGCTGCTGCTTGTGAATTTCATATTGATACACCAGCTGGTTTACACTGCTAGTACAGTCTGAATTATTTCTTTTTTATTGAAAGAATTAATTTCTGTGCTGGTCGTTTTGCTGTGCCTTCTGTACTATTATCTGGTAAAACTTGGATGCAAAAGATGCTCATACAGTGTCAAGTGCTCTGTGATGTTGGCTTGCTAAAATCTTGTCACAGCACTGTTGAAAAAGTGTGTGTTGCTGTTTAGATGTTTAATGGTACACTGTTTGTCTTTTAAAATATGCTTTAATGTACTGTGGGGCTTTTTTTTTCCATAAAAGAGATCTTTTCCATTCTTAAATACACAGAAGTGTTTCACCAAGCTGTGTGGCACAGTTGACTTGCTAGAGGGCAGGGATGCCATCCAGAGGGACCTGGACAGGCTGAAGAGGTGGGCCCAGGCCAACCTCATGAAATTCAACAAGGCCAAGTGTAAGGTCCTGCACCTGGGTAGGCACAATCCCAAGCACAACTCCAGGCTGGGTGGTCAATGGCTGAGAGCAGCCCTGAGGGAAAGGACCTTGGAGTCTGGGTTGATGAAAAGCTCAACATGAGACTGCAGTGTGTGCATGCAGCCCAGACAGCAACTGAGTGCTGAGCTGCATCAAGAGCAGCGTGGGCAGCAGGGCAAAGGAGGGGATTCTGCCCCTTTACTCTGCTCTTGTCAGACCCCACCTGGAGTACTGTGTGCAGTTCTGGAGCCCTCAGCACAGGAAGGACATGGAACTGTTGGAGTGGGCCCAGAGGAGGGCCACAAATATGCTTAGA